>OY757927.1:66329112-66369112 GCA_963585895.1 Sepioteuthis lessoniana | reverse complement strand
GACATAAGATCCAATACTATTTTGGACAATAAAAAAAAGAAGAAATTTCCATGAAAAACCGGAGGAAACAAGGATAAAAGCAGACGATATAAAAACGAAGATGTAAAACGTTTGAAATCAATTAGTCTGTTTTTACGAGTTACGTTTTAAAGACCTTCAACCGTTTGTTTCGGGGTGGGAAAGTGAAATATTTCTAAGGGTTTTTTTAAAGTTTTATTTTATATCATTTTATTTATCGTTATTGTTGGGATTTTTTTTCTTCCATATTTTTTTTTTTATTGCTGGTGTTTGTTTTTTTTTTTGTGCTCTATTTGCTTTTTTTCTTCCATATTGTTTTTTTATTGCTCGTGGGATTTTTTTTTCTTCCAAATTTTTTTTTTATTGCTGGTGGGTTCTTTTTTTTTTTTTTTTTTCGCTAGAGGATACGTATTTCCTGTTTTTTCTTCTTTTGTGTTCGTTTACTTTACTCTTCAGTGATGTCTGCTGGTTTTCAATGTCAGACAAAAGATTTAAAACATGTTTGTGGGGTTGTTTTTATTTGGAGATGGGGTGGGGTAAGAATAATATAATTGAATGAAATTAGATATACACGACTAGAAAATGGATCTTTATTTATCTTTGGCGTAACGAATATTCTTCTTCTTTTCCAAAAAAAGATTCGATCAACGTAATTTTTTACAGCCACAAAAAACTACATGAAGTTTTTTATCTATGGTTCTGGGTCGAAGATTCAGCTAAGTTTGGAGGTGTCGTTCCAAGCATGATTTTCAAAGAAAAATTTCCAAAAATCTGATATTTTTGGATAGATATTGATTTGACTTAGAGCTGTATAATAGATAATGCAAGGTCATCAGTTTAATAAAATTGATATACATACATACATACATCTATAAATAGATATAGATATTAAAAACTCTTTCGAAATAACCAGATGTGACTTTAAACTAATTTCTAAACTGAGTTTAGCAGGTCTGAATTCAAAGTTCCTTCTACTAGACCGGCTACCATACATACCAAGTTTTAAAGTGCATAGTCTGCCCTACTATTCATCAGTAGTTGGAGAGAGAATATTTGGATGCATATCTTTACTGAAGGCAATAGAGCTATGAGAAATTCAAACTACCTCATCCTGAATTTGAACTCGGTTCTTTATGTCTATTTCCTACGTCAAGGACTATTGCACCAAGAGTGCCTACAAATGCTATACACGGTCAAATAAAGAGGGAGAGAGGGAGAGGGAGAGGGAGTGAATTTTTTTAATATCATGAATAGTCGTCCCAACAAAGTAACATTCATGATTTTCACATTGTCAGCTACGAACGGTACTAAAAATTGTTTGGTTCGATCAAAACTAGAAATAAATAAGTGCGATGAACGATTAGTTTAACACGGTTGTTTTAATGGATCATCGATCAATTCTGACATTATTCACGGCTAAAATTTTATTCATTTGTAAATACTGATTATAGTTACATCTATACATATTTTTAAAATTTCAATGCAGTAATACGGTATCAAATATTCCTATCTAATACTAATAAATAATTCACAGTTACGGGAGACATTCTTTAAATTAGGTGAATTTGGATTAAAGAGTGGGCAATACGAAGTAGTTTCCAGTTGCATCAAGGAAATAAATAGTGATAGCTCCCTTCATATTCCAAAAGACTGTAAGCATGACCTCTACAAACAGCTGCGCCCGGCACTCTTTTTTTTACCTGAGTGTCACTGTGTTCCCACTCCATTGGCTGTTTTTTCGATTCAGTGGCAAATCCTTATGTAAATATTTTTTTTACTAAAACATGCTTTTCCCTACACATGACCCATTCTTCTGTAAAATTCTCATTGTTTGCTCATTTTAACCATCCAAAACCAAGTGACACATTTCTGTTTAAGCCTTGAGTACTCTGATTTACTACTAATTTAATCATCATCATCATGTCATGCCGCTAGCACGGATATCCCTGATCTTCTCTCGCCACTCCTCCCGATCATTCATTGTCTTTGGCAGGTCTCCAGGGCTACATCTCCTATCCTCACATAGCTGCCGTATGTATGTTCGAACTGGTCGTCCTGCTTTTACCAAACCATATGTGGGAGTCCATAGGAGTACATCACTTATGAGCTCGTCCCTGCTTCTCCAGCAGTGTCATGCATGTCTGGTTCGTCCAACTTGGATAGTTTTCGTGATGGGAGGCAAGTGGCCGTATAGTTGGTGCTTTGTGGGGTGTTGCTGCCAGGACTTTTTCAATATTGCTCGCAACATTCTTGTGTAATTGCCGTCTAGCTTCTTCTCCAGCCGTTTAGTTAGCGTCCAAGTAGTGCATCCATATAGCAGTATCGATACGACAGCTGCCTGGAAGAAACTGCGTTTCATTTTATTGGTCAGGTCTGAGTTCCATATGATCGATAGTTTATCGATAGCTGTAAATGCCTTGGTTAGCCGCGTGTCGATGTCTTTTTCGGTTGATGAGACACTGCTTCCTCGTTAGGTGAATTTCTCTACCAGTTTCCGAGAGCTTCCGTATAGTGTGGAAATGTGGCCTGTTTGATTAAAGTACATGTATTCAGTTTTGTGTGCATTGACAGGGAGGCCAATGCCTGCGGCGGCTCGTTCCAAGCTATGCAGTAATATTTCGGCTTGATTGGGTATATTTGCCAGAATCACTATGTTATCGGCGTAGTCGGCGCCAGTAATTGTTTTTGCGGGGTACCTTCTGCTTCTTTTCTTTGTCAGCTCGAAGCAGTTTTCTTTGATTTTATCAATCGATACTACTCTTTGCTATAAAATAATTCCAAATAATGCAGAGGTTATATTTACGGAAAAAATTCTAAAAAAATTATTTTCATTTTTAGAAACTCCTTATTTTTTTATGATCTTTGAATATTGTTTTAATAACATTAACCATTTGTTTTCATATTTTTATATTGTTTCAAATGTTTCAATACTGATAAATTTTATATTGTTTCAAATATTTCAATACTAATAACTTTTTAACTGCATGGATGGGACTCTATATAGTGTCATAATCGTCATCATCATCATCATCATCATCCTCATGTCGTGCCGCTAGCACAGATATCCCTGACCCTCTTTCGCCACTTCTCCCTATCATTCATCGCCTCTGGCAGGTCTTCAGGGCTACATCCCGTATCCTCACGTAGCTGCTGTATGTATGTTCGAGCTGGTAATCCAGCATTTGCTCTGCCATATGTGGGGTTCCATAATGATCTTGGATTAATGAACGATGGGGTACCCAGTAGTCGTCACTGCTCCAAAATTGAAGCCCCATTACCAGATTCCGATATATATCACACCCAGATCGCCTTTTTGAGGATAAGAATGTTATCCCTCAGCAAATGATATAATCAGCATTTTGTAAGCCCCGCCTCTCCGACAGTTGAGTTATATGAAGAATACATAATATCTATATCAATAAATAGAACCATATTGGTAGTATCGAGAACGTTTCATGAGAAATTCGTATAAGTTCGATTCTTATGAGTAAATCGTCGAAAATCTCTTTAAACTATTCAAATACTGGGAGAAAAAAAAAACTCCGTTGTGACTAATGAAGCTCCTGAAAATTAATAAGATGAATTTCTTTTAAATATTTATAACTATTTTTGTTGTGTAATTATGACAAGTTCATGCAAATATATCTCTAGAGACAAGCTAAAATGTATACTTAGTTAGGATGCTTTGTTCCCTGGCATCAGTGGCTACTCCTAATAGTCAATGAAAATAAATCAATTCGAGATTACTGTAACGGTTATCGTCATAGAAAATGAAAACGGTGATTCGATTTCAAATCCTGGATGACGATGTTTGTGTTTCTCTTGACGCTGTTTCTCATGGAAAAGGCATGAATCCAACTCTTATTCCACGTCAGCTATGGGTGAATAGTTGGATAGACTAGGTTCTATAGTTTTTGTGAGGTAACCAGTCGAAGAGAAGGAGCATTCTGAAATCAGATCAGCTTTAAAAATTGACTTTGTATCACATTCTGCCTGTGGTGAAGAAGGCCGGATGTGTGAATACATAAAACATATTAACTTTTCAATTAAAGAGTAGGGAAAACATTTAGTAAAACTGTGCCCCTGCTACCCTGTATTCATTTTGATAAATTCGCTTAAACAGCGGCTAGGGTCATCCATTATCGATAGACTGCCAACTGTGTTCCCTTGTCTATGCATGTTTCTTTCTTTTAACGTCCGTTCTTCAAGAAACCGCAAGTGCACTAAATAATCCTTGCTTTTGCCTGCTTAATCCACGATGTGGAATGGTCCGGTAGTTGGGGTGTGTGTGTGGGGGAGGGAAGCTACATTTGCGTCTACGGGTTTTAAGCTTTCGTGGATCCGCTCAAGCCTGACCGGTCATTGCATCAGAACTCCAGCGACTCGACAGACCGCTACATGCACCACCAGCCCCGTCTTCACTCCCGTCCGTCAAGGAAAACGAAAGACTATAACCATGTTAAAAGTCGCGCTGGGAATACCGAAAAATACTTTAAAACATTAAATGTCATCGTAAGCGAATGTCTAGTTGAAAGGGAAGAAATGCTGGTTGTCTCGCTGGGAATCAAAAGTTTTTGCCTTTTCCTTAGATATGTTACAGGGGCAAATCTTTGTGGAGATTAAATTAAAAACCAAATGGAGATAAAGAATAAAGGAGAGAGTTTAAAATGTATTGCAATAGACTGGAAGGGAGAGAGAGAGAGAGAGAGAGAGAGAGAGAGAGAGAGAAAGAGAGGTGGGGAGAGTGATAGATAGAAAGAAAGAGATAAGGAAGGTAGGAAGAAAGATCAATATATAGACATTAAAATCGCATCGGTGTAGGATAAGATTCAGGGAAGATAGATTTAAATAGAAAGGTTAGGTTAGGATATTTGGTTTAATGGCATATCAACCCTTGATGGTCATTTAATGCAAAATCGTATATATATATATATAATTTATAATATATATATCGTATATATATATATATATATAATTTATAATATATATATAATTTGTTTGTAAATAGTTTGAAGGCAACTTCATTTGTAAACGTGTTTGAGATGATTTTTTACACTCAGTTAAATAGTTTCGAATATTGTAAATGATTGAATCGTTCTATATAAACCTTATAAGAAACCCTGATACTTACAACGTCGGCGTGTCAGAGTGGAACTTAGAGTAATAGCAATGAAGGTGTACTTTATGGTCCCCAAAGGTACATGACTAGACCCTTACCATCAACTGGCTTTGTCTCATTCTCAAGACACTCGTTAAGAAGGGGTATTACCCCTCCCTCTGCAGTGATGCAGTCAGCTTATTTTCCTGCTCCATTCAACAGAGTTCACTGTGATAAAAAAACAGACAGTATAGTAAATATTATTACTGATATTAGATAATTTTTAAAAAAAAAGAGAAATACATCTTTTTGAAACAGAAGACGAGACCGGTTTTTAATTTATTTTAAATCTTACAAAAATGACAATGACGTTAATGAACGACTTATACAAAGAAGTGAAAAAGTCTTGACTCAGAAGAGGATAAATGGTTAAAGTGTTGGACCGTGTCCTCGAAGTAAACAAGTTTATACGCTAGTCGCACGATAACGTTCACCTTTGGGCAAATGCCTTTAGCATATTTACCAACCCTTCCGCTCGGGTAGGATATGACACAAGGTCAATTTTTAAGCAGAGTTTAACAGGTTTGAATTTAGAGTTTTCCTTCTCCTAGACTAGTTGCCTCACTAAGGCTGGAGAACCTAGTCTGCCCTACTATTTACCCATAGCTGGAGGGAGAATAATTGGATTCATACCTTTCCCAAGGGTATTAGTGCTATGTGAAATGCAATCAGTCTCGTCCAGGATTTGAACTCGTGTCGCCGTGTCCATTCCCTACGACGATAACCATTACACCTCCTTTTGGGCAAATGCCTTTGAGAAAGGTGTGAAACCTCATATCACCCTACCAACTATGAGTTGAATAGTATTATTACTGTTCTTCAAGCATCAATTTGGTATTGAATAACCCTCGAAGGTTGATATAGTATTAACATAAAGAAAGCCAACGAAATATAGATTTGAGAATAGACGAGTTTGCATTAATTCTGGATATTTTCCTATTAGCAACCATCGATATTTCTTTATTTTTGTGAAACACAGGATTCAGCAATAATTTGTTTAATACAATATCGGATGGCTTGTTTTGGTTGTTTTGGTTTCTTTGTTTAATAGCATATCAACTTTAGTAGGTTATTTAATGCCAAAGCCATTCTCCTAGAAAAAAAGTAGTCGTACTATTTAACTCATAGCCGGAAGGATAAGGGGGTTCATACCTTTCCCAAGGGTATTTGCCCGAAAGTGAACGTAACAGCCCGACTGGAGTACGAACTCGTTTACAACGAATCCGCAGTCCATAGCTTTAACCATAACACCACGAGGACACCCCCTACAATATCGGACAATACTCATAAGACCTTACTCCGCACAAAGTTTATCAATAGAATAAGGGAAATTAATGATAAAATTGACGGAAATCTTTATTTTCAAAGAGATATATTTAGTTCTTAACATCAGAGGTTCAGGTTTATTGCAGAAATGGGAAGAGTGTTCACTAATGGTCCGGGAGACCTGGGTTCCGTCACTGGTCGCGTCATACTAAAGACTTTTAAATGGTACTTGATACCTTCTTGCTTGACACTTAGCAATATAAGATACATATCAAGGGTAAAGTGGAGCAAACCAGGGAAAGGAGTATCGCCCTCTCCTACACCTCGGTGTAGTAGCTATTGAAAAGGAGTCTTTTGGTCGCCCTCGACTACGGTCACCAACTTTACTACTCTCCCTATATATATATACATATATATATATATATATATATATATATATATATATATGTGTGTGTGTGTGTGTGATTATCTGACACCTCTACTTCGTGAGTTGGATATCATACACAGTAAATCTTTAAGTGGAGTATAGCTGGGTTAAATTCAGCGTTTTATTCGATTAGATTAGTTGCCTTACTAAGACTAAATAACACAGTATGCCCTACTACTTACCAATAACAGGGAGGAGTACAGATGGACCTATGTCTTTCCTAATGGTATCAGCTCGATGCTTATATATATATATATATATATATATGTGTGTGTGTGTGTGTGTGTGTGTGTGTGTGTGTGTGTGTGTGTATGTTTGTGTGTGTGGAGACACAAGATTAGATTTTGAAGTGGAGTTTTACAGGTTTGAATTCAGAATTTTCATTCTCCTTAAACGGTTGTCATACCAAGTTCAAAGACTTAGTGTGCCCTGCTATTTACCCATACTGGAGAGTGAATACTTGGATTCATACCTCTTCCAAGGCTATTAGCTCAATGTGAAATCGAAACAGCCTTGAAAAAAAGTTGTTTTTTTTAATCCAAGTTATAACTGTTGTTTTTTTTCTATTTCAGTTTATGGGTAATGAATTTATCATTTATGACCAGACCCCATACGCTACAAGATTCAGTTTCTCAAACCACAGAATATCGTTGGATAATAGTCTGTATTACTCTTTCACTCCGTGACTCCTACATTGGGAACAGTGCTATTGTGTAGTAAGTTAATCCTATAGACAATTACAACTGGATGAATTTGATTCTCATTTGTAAAGTCATACATGACTAAGTTCATTGAATAGCGATGTATTAATATTTTAGGGTGGGGGCCACCCCCACTATATGTCGCACCTAATGGTCAACTAAATATCTATTCTAAGAGAGAAGGATGAGACATACAGACAGAGAGAATTATGGAATAATTTTACAATCATTACAACCAGTTACGATCCAATTTTTAATCTCTGACCTGACGTAGACGAGTACTTTAGCTGGTTTACTCATTTGAATATCTATCTTTCAATCTATTTTTGTTTTCTTCCAACTTCCTAATTCTTCAGAGAAAAAAAAAATGGATAACAATGCATTAGAAAAACAAAAGAAGCTTCGGGAAAGAAATAAGTGATGGAAATGAAAGGAATATGCATGACGAAACATAAAAGGAAAATGAGAGGCAGAAAATGCGCGGGAAAGCTAAAAATGCGCGGGAAAGCTAAAAATGCGCGGGAAAGCTAAAAATGCTTTGGTAAAATGCTGACTGTTTGCATTGGTTGTTGAGAGGACAAAGGGTCATCGGGAAGTGTTCACTGGAAGAATCCTTTTAGACCATGAGCAAAGAAAATGTACACCACATGACCCAATAATATCACACATCTCGTCTTAGCCGTTTACCAAGATGTCTGCCGCTGTCTGGATTCCGCAGACCAATTCAGTGTCGTTAGTAAAGTACCAAACCTTCCATTCCTTCGGCAGACAATTCCCAAGGGTACTTATTGTTTCAGGCTTCGCCTGAATTTGTCTGATATATTAGAAAGTCCGTGATATCAGGTAGTGAAACGATAAAGCGCCGGTTTTTAGTTGATATATTTTATATTTTCTTTTCGTTCGTCTTATACTGTGTTTTTCAGGTTTTCTTTTTTCCTAGCCGTTTCTTTTCTTTTTAATTATGGAAGAAAATGTTTTTATGGCTTTGTCAATAAAGAAAATATCTATCCGGCCTTTCATTTGTTGCATTAATATTACTTGGTCATGCATCTTCCATATTTTGATTAATTATTGTTCACACACACACACACACACACACAGACGTTCACATAAAAATACACACTCGCATTCACGCACGCAGACACACCCACGCTCGCCTGTATGCAAATGCACACATACGCATGAATTGACATTCACGCGCAAATACATCCACACATGTACGCGTACACAAATACATGTTCTCACAGACATAAAAGCACGCACATTTGTACATACACACACACACACACACAGATGCCCACCTAAGCACATATATATACATATTTCAATATTTCTGCTTTTTAGTTCTTTTAGGTAGATTGTTTTGAAAATTGAACTATATTAATAACAACAATTATTATTTTACACCATGCGAATTTTTCACACCGGCGCTAGCTGATGGTCTTTCACTGGAGTTTGCGTGACTGTAAATCTCCTAAAGTCTCCAATTGTCCAGTCGGCTGGGAATGAGGAATACACCTACTGCATCTCTGCAGACTTCCCCAACGAATGTCCTGTATATGACACCAAACAATCTTATGGTGAGGTTCCAGTGATGCTGGAGCTTTGGGGAATGCAGAGTACCTCTTCATTGCCATTGCTCCAAGGTCCATTCTGGCCCGGAGTGGTAGCACCTGACAGGGACATGTTTATGGGTCAGATAGAAATAAACTGGGTGCTTATGCTAAACTGCATTGATTGAAATAGAACTGTTTTTCATTAAAACTACATCCTCTTATTTCAAAGTCCTCCAGTCTCTGTATCAATCCTTTGGTGACTATAACGAGTGCGTCAATAACAAACTGAATAGTTTGAAATAGAAAAATTTTTGACATTAGAACTGCACTGAGGCTAAACTGAATCGTTTGAAATAGAATTGTTTTGACATTTAACAGTGTGTAAACAAAAACTATACTCATGCTAAACTGAATTATATATTTGTATTAAAATAGATGTGGCATCAGATAACCCACAAAGATTTGCATGCCTTTACACCCAAACAAATAAACATCAAGTCTCCACGACTGTTCTTAGTATTCTAGCTGATCTCAACAATGCTGAAGTTTGTACGGTCTCGTTCTCTTATTTGAAAGTCCTCCAGTCTCTGTATCAATCCTTTGTCGACTGCACTAAGCTCACCAATAACAATTGATATCTCGATCAACTTATGTTCTATAGGGTTTTTTTTTCAGTTCTCTAGCAAAGTCAAGGTGCTTATCTCTTTTCTCGCTTTTTCTAAGTTTTATCCTGTGGTCAGCCGGAACGGCAAAGTCCACTACTCAGCAGATTCTCTTTTTTTTTTTTTTTTTTGTTGAATATCATTAGGTCCGGTTGTCTGGCTGAAATTAGATGATCCATTTGTATGTCAACATTTTGTACATCTCATTTTCTTGGACTGATTCCAGGTTGTGCATATATCATTTTTTGTATGTTCAAATTTAAATTGATTATTTCGTCTCTAGCACTACATTGACCAGTCGGCTGGGACTATGGAATTCACCGACTGCTTATCTGCAGAGGGGTAAGACCTCCCCCAACGAGTGTCCTGGATATGACACGAAACAATCTGATGGTGAGGTTCCAGTAATGCTGGAGTTTTGGGGAATGCGGAGCACCCCTATATTGCCATCACTCCCAGGTTAACTCTGGCCTGGATTGGTAGCACCTGATAAGGGTCCTATCTATGGGTAAAATAGAACTAAACTGTGCTTCCTTCACAGTACTGATTTTTGCATTTGAACTGCGTATTTATACTAAACTGAATTGTTTACAAAAGAAATGTTTTTAACATTGAAACTGTACTTACACTAAAATGAAATGTTATATATAGAATTGTTCTGACATTTAACTGTGTGTAAACAAAATTAACTGAATTAGAACTGTTTGAATAAACTGAATAGTTTGAAATTAAACTGTGTACTCATGCTAGACTGAATTATTTGAAATACAACTGACTATTTGTATAAAAATGGATTTGGCGTTAAATAACCTACAAAGATTGATATGCCATAAAATCCAAACACCCAACTAACCATCTAGCTCTACATAGTCTACTCATATCTATTATTATCATAATTATTATTCCTGGTGAGTTTTTAACTGCAGCTAACTCTGGTGGACTTTAACTAGATTCTCAGTGACTGTAAATCTCCTCAGATATTCAGAACTCTTCTAAATTTCAAGTTGATCTTTGTCCAATCGGTGGGGCGAGAGGTGTAGAATAAAACAATTACACCTCTGCAGAGGGATAAAACCCTCCTCCAACCATTGTCCTGATATAACAATAAACAATCTGATGCTTTGCCCAGTCGGTTGGGGTTGTAAAATACACCGATTGCACCTTTGCAGAGGTGTAAGACTCCCCCACCAACGAGTGTCCAGGTAATGACACTAATAAATCTGATGGTGAGGCTACACTAATGCTGGATCTTTAGGGAATGTAGAGTACCTTTTCATTTCCATCGCTCCCAGATCTACCCTGGCCGGGATTGGTAGCACCTGATAGGGCCCTCTCTATGGGACAAATAGAACTAAACTGTGTACTTATGCTTAACTAAATTGCTTGAAATAGAATTATTTTGACATTTAAAGTGTGTACTTCATTTAATCTATGTACTTATGCTAAACTGGATTGCTTGAAATATGACTGCTTTGACGTTTAAACAGCATAATTATGTTAAATTGAATTGTTTGAAATGGAACTGTCTTTGTATACTAAACTGAATTGTTTGAAATAGAACCGTTTTTTACATCGGAACTTTACTTACACTAAACTGAATTGTTTGAAATAAAATTTGTTTTGATGTTTAGCTGTGTGTAAGCAAAAACTATACTAATACTTAAGTGAATTATTTGAAATAGAACTGTTTGACTAAACTGAATAGCTTGAAATTGAAATGTTTTTGACAATAACTGTGAACTTAAACTGATTTATTTGAAATAGAACTGTTTATTTGTATAAAAATGGATTCGGCATTAAATTACCTGCAAAGGTTGATATGTTATAAAACCCAAACAAACAAATCGTTCAGCGATTCTTAACAATGCCGTCGTTTGGATGGTCTCTATGCTTCATCAGATCTATAGTTCCTCCAGTCTTATTTTTCCCAAAACTTTGATGACCATTCCAAGCATATCAACTATAACTGATATCACTGTTACTCTCATGTTCCGCAGTTTATTTTTAGTTCTCAAGCAAGGTCAAAGTATTCGTCCATCTTCTCGCATTTTTTAATCTTACCTCTGTGGTCTACTGTGACGGCAAAAACCGCCAGATAACATGTTGCTTTTTTGCTTTTTAATCACAAGCTTTTTTGTTTTTTAATCGACAGTTTTTTTGCTTTTTTATAAACAGTTTTTTTTTTTATCAATAGTTCTTTTGCTTTTTATCGAGAGCTTTTTTGCCATTTAATCAACAATTTTTAGCTTTTTAATCGACAGTTTTTTACTTTTTAATCTATAGTTTTTTGCTATTTATTCGGCAGTTTTTTACTTTTTAATCAACAGTCTTTGCTTTTTAATCAACAGTTTTTTTTTGCTTTTTAATCAACATCTTGTTTGTTTTTATGCTTATTAATCGATAGTTTTGTTTTCTGCTTTTTAATCAATAGTTCTTTTGCTTTTTAATCGACATTTTTTGCTTTTTAATCAACAGTTTTTTGCTTTTTAATCAAAAGTTTTTTTGCTTATTAATAGACAGTTTTCTGCTTTTTAATCAACAGTTTTTTGCTTTTTAATCGACAGTTTTTTGCTTTTTAATCAACAGTTTATTTTGCTTATTAATCAAGAGATTTTTGCCTTTAATCAACTTTTTTTCGCTTTTTAATCGACAGATTTTTTTTTGCTTTTTAATCTATAGTTTTTGCTTTTTAAACGACAGTTCTTTGCTTTTTAATCTACAGTTTTTTGCTTCTTAATCGACAGTTTTTTTTGTTTTTAAATCGACTGTTCTTTTTTTTTTTTTTTTTGCTTTTTAATCAAAAGTTTGGTTTTTTTTCCTTTTAATCGACAGCTCTTTGCTTTTTAATCAACAGTTTTTCGCATTTTAATCGACATTTTTTTGCTTTTTAATCAACAGTTTTTTTGCTATTTAATCTATAGTTTTTTTATTCAATAGATTTTTTTGGCTTTTTAATTAACAGTTTTTTTTTGCCTTTTAATCGACAATTTTTCGCTTTAATCTACAGTTTTTTTGGCTTTTTAAAAGACAGTTTTTTTGCTTTTTAATTAACAGTTGTTTACTTTTTAATCAAGAGTTTTTTACTTTTTAATCGACATTTTTTGCTTTTTAATCAACTGTTTTTTTGCTTCTTAATCGACAGTTTTTAGCTTTTTAATCGATAGTTTTTTGCTTTTTAATCGGCACTTTTTTTTGCGTTTTAATCGACAGTTTTTTTACTTTTTAATCAACAGGTCTTTTTGATTTTTAATCAACACTAGGTCTGATATATTTGAAAAGATTAATTGATCCGCTTGTAATTCAAAATCCCAGAGAATTCCAGCGTCTCATATTTGTATGACGGATTCTGGTTTGTGGATATACAATTTGGTAGTAGGTCAAATTTTCATTTCTTGCACAATAACCAGTAGATCACCTTTTCCACCCAGTCATAACTAGTCTGTAATTCTCTTTGGGCTAATCATAAGATTAGTCGTTTCATCTCTTTTCCCACATAACCTACATTTGTTATTCTCTTACATGTTATCAATTACCATGGGTATTATTATTATTTTACTTCTTTGAGAGTTTTTTTTTTTTCACACCAGTATCAGCTAATGGTCTTTCACAGGAGTTTGAATGACAGAACGTCTTGTCAACTCTCCGGGAATCTTCTCAGTATTCTGGCCGACCTTTATCATTATTGATATTGTTATTTTATGATTTTAATAACCCCTCTTAAACTATTAGACAAATTCACTTACCTAGGAAGCAGCGTCGAATCAACCGAAAAGGACATCGACACGAGGTTAACGAAGGCATGGACAGCTATCAATAGGCTATCGATTATATGGAAATCAGACCTAACCGATAAAATGAAACGCAGTTTCTTCCAGGCAGCGGTCGTATCGATACTGCTATATGGATGCACTACATGGAATCTAACAAAACGGCTGGAGAAGAAGCTAGACGGCAATTACACAAGAATGCTGCGAGCAATCTTGAACAAGTCCTGGCGGCAACACCCCACAAGACACCAACTGTACGGCCACCTGTCTCCTATCACGAAAACTATTCAAGTCAGGCGAACCAGACAAGCAGGACACTGCTGGAGAAGCAGGGACGAACTCATAAGTGATGTACTCTTGTGGACCCCCACACATGGCCGTGCAAAAGCGGGACGACCAGCACGAACATACATTCAGCAACTATGTGAGGATACGGGATGTAGTCCAGAAGACCTGCCAGAGGCGATGAACGCTTGGGAAAAGTGGCGACATAATGATGATGATGATGTATGAATTTGGTTGGTTTCTTTGTTGAATGCCATATCAACTTTTTTTATATAATGCCAAAGCCATCCTTGTAGTACAATATTGATGCTATTTTATCCATAGCTGAAAGGATTAATAGAGTTCATGCTTTCCTTAAGGGTATTTTTTAATTTAATAGTCAATGAAAGCTATTTTATTGTCAATATAAGTAAGTAAAGTTGGCGACCTTTGTCTGGGGTGACCTGAAGCTCCCTTTTCAATAGCTACTACACCAGGATGTAGGGGAGGGTGCTACTCCATTCCCTGGATTGCTCCATTTTACCCTTGATCCTTACCTTATAATGCTGAGTGTTAAGAAAGGCGGCATCAAGTACCGTTTTCTGAGTCTTTGGTATGATTCGACCTGGATTGAACATCTGTCTCCTGTACCATTAGCGAACACTCAACTCATTAGTCCAATATTCAATGTAATTAGAATGACATGAAACATCCATTTGAATAATTGTATTTAATATGGAACAGCTATCATGAACAATTAGGAAAAATCCTTAATTGGCTATTATTATGAGTATATATATATATATATATTGTCATCTACAGACAGATCTGTTTCGTTCTTTCAGAACTCATCAGAGAGGCTAGACATACTAGATTCCCGTAGCTGGGATCGAAACGTTGTTGACTCAAAAGCCAATCCAAGACTCTACCCCTCGGCCACGATGAAACCAGCAGCAGCGAAGTAAATTTTAAACGGTTATGAATCACAATTACTATTGTTTACATACACCCGCTTCACGGCTACCGAGAGCACAATTCATATATGAAGAGCCTTGCATATACGCTAATGGCAACGCGATTACTTCATTCGCAAGAGAGCTCAACCCTACGGGGGTAGGGGAGCATATACATATTGTCTTCCACACACACATATATGTACACACACACATATATATATACTGAAGGGAGACGGAAGTTCCGTACTCTGATGAATTAGGTACAGCAAGCGTATGCTAGAATAATAATATATATTCTTAAAAAATCTTTGAAGTCTATGGCGTTACCTATTTACCAACCCCTCTGCTCGGGCAGGATATGACACAAGGTCAATTTTTAAGCGGAGTTTAAAAGGTTTGAATTCAGAGTTTTCCTTCTCCTAGACTAGTTGCTTCACCAAGGCTGAAGAACCCAGTCTGCCCTACTATTTACCCATAGCAAGAGGGAGAATAATAGGATTCACACCTTTCCCAAGAGTATTAGTGCTATGTGAAATGCAATCAGCCTCGTCCAGGGTTTTAACTTGTGTCGCCGTGTCTATTTCCTATGACGATAACCATTACACCACGGGCCCATTCAAAACCTCTTGTTACTGTTGCTGCACCACTTAAAAAAAACTGTGTACATATTGATTCGTATATGTGATCGTTTTCGACAATCTTGCAAGTTAACCTATACATTCAGTCTTGGGTAAATTGAAATTTATTCAAGGTTTCAGACAATGTCTATTCAACGTTAATTTCTCTGCGTTTCGTCTACTTTCTCGTTGTAATCATTTTTTTTTATTACATTTTATTCTCTCTCTCTCTCTCTCTCTCTCTCTCTCTCTCTCTCTCTCTCTCTCTCTCTCTCATTTCTTTAGTTTTCTTCAATCCTTTCTTACGTTTTTCTTTTTCTCTCTTTCTTTTTTCTACTCATATTTTTATGTTGATGTTTTTTTTTTTCGTTATCTTTTTGCTGCAACGCATTTTTTTTTCTTTAATCATTCTTTCTACATTTTCTTTCTTTTAATTTTATTCTTTCCGTACCTCATCACTCTTCTTTTCATTTCTTCCTTTTCTACACTTCTTGTGTTTTAATTTTCTTTCCTCTTTTCTACATTTTCTTTTTTTTAATTCACTCGATACACATGTATAAGTAATTGTTTGTTTGTTATTTAATGGCACATCAACCTTCTCTGATAATTTAATGCCAAATCCATCCATTTAGAACGACAGTGGTGGTACTATTTTACCCATAGCTAGGAGGAGAAGGGGTTTCATGCCTTTCTCAAGGGTATTTGTCTGAAAGTTACCGTAAAGCGTGACTAAATTCCGCAGTCCAGCGCTTTAACCATTACACCACTCCCTATAAGTAATTGTAAAGAAACAGATACATATATAGTTTTGGGTATTCACGTACAAATAATACAGATAGATAGATAGATAGATTGATAGATACGAGGATCATTAAATAAGTTTCCAGACATTTTTCTTATGGGCACTTTTATTGATAGTAAACACATGAAACTCTAGTCCCCATCTTCGATGTAATCTCCTCCAGCTGCAGTGCACTTGCTGTACCGTTCCAACAACTTCTGGAAGGCCTCATGGAAGTCCTCTTGTGAGAGCGTGTCAATGAGTTTCGTCACAGCCTCTTTCATCTCCTAAATTGTCTCATAACGACAGCCTGTGAGCTTAGGGAATAAGCAAAAGTCACAGGGAGCAAGGTCTGGAGTATACGGAGGTAAGGAACTGTCTTGACGCCCATCTTGGTCAAATAGTCTGTGACGAGGATGGAGTTGTGGACTGGTGCATTATCCTGGTGGAAATGCCACAGACCCGATTTGAAGAGTGCTCGGCTTTTCCCAAGGAATCTCTTCCTGAACTCCCTTAAAATCTCAACATAGTAACCCTAACCCTTTGGCCAAACAACTCTGGGGTTCTGACTTCCTTACTCCTCCAAAACCTCTCATCATCCCTCATAAACTCCCTGCCTTCCTTGAATCTCTTATGTTACTCAAAAACTGATGCTCGATTCATGCAAGATGCTCCAAAAGCAGTCTGAAGCATTTCATACGCTTCTGTGGCATTTTTTCCAAGTTTAAAACACAATCTTATTGCATATCGTTCTTCTAAAGAGTCCTCACGTCCAGATTGCATTTTTGAAATTTACCAGTTGTGACAATCAGGCTGGGTATATTCCAATTCCTGCTGTAGCTGTTCATTTGAACTTGAAATCATAAAACTTAGTCAGTCATCTCAGAAGATATATAGCAATAACATACTGAATTTTCAGGTGTTTACAACAATTTTAAATGCCTGTACAAAAAAAAATCTGGAACCTTATTGAAAGTATCACGTAGATAGATAGGCGAACTTGTAAACAGATACATGCATAAATATGTCATTAAAACCAAATGCCAGAAAAGCATTTTAAGAATAATATACTGTCAATTGTATTCTTGATTACAATTTTCTCTCAAACTTTTTCTCTGACCAGCAATTTAAAAAAATTTCTTTCTCGTTAAACATACATACACACACACACACACACACACACACATATATATATATATATATATATATATATGTAAACAATTTAAAGATTTTGGAGTTAGCAAACTTATTGGGTGTTTACTTCCGGGTTCTTCCTTTCATTTAACAGTAAATAAACTAAAAATATTTTAGACACTGACCATTTTTATTTGAGAACTGAAAATGCAGCCTTCTACATTGAATAAAACTAGATATAATTATTTAAATGAATAGTTTAATGTTTCCTGTGAATTAGTTTTGAATAACCAAATATCGAGGAAAATAAGTAATTCATTGACCAAAAAATTAAGATTTATTCATCTGTATCCCTCCTCATATTTTTATGACAGCCTTGATTGTTTCAAAGATGGATTACATTAATTTAATGAGGCGTTTATTAGCAAAATATTTCTGACTTTCCAACACACACACACACATGTGGGGTAGTGGTTTGGTTTGGTTCGGTTTTAGGGCATATAAACCATTGTAGGTTATTTAATGCCAACTCCATTTTTATACATAAGTAAAGTAAAGTTGGCGACCGGAGTCGATGGCGACCAGAAGGCTCCCTTTTCAATAGCTACTACACCGAGTTGTAGGGGAGGGCGATACTCCTTTCCCTAGATTGCTCCACTTTACCCTTCATACATACCTTATATTGCTCTGTGTTAACTAAGGAGGTATCAAGTACCATTTTTAAAGTATGACGCGACCTGGGATTGAACCCATGTCTTCTGGACCATTGGCGAACACTCTACCCACATAGAAACAGTTCTATTTCAAAGAATTCAGATTAGCAAGAGTACACTAGTTCTATTTAACCCACAGATAGGACCCAATCAGGTTCTACCACTCCGGGTCAAAATGGACCTGGGAGTAATGTCAATAAAAGGGTACTCTACATTCTCCAAAGTTTCACTTACTGGAATCTCCCGATGAGATTGGTTAGTGTCACACCCAGGACACTCGTTAGAGGTGTTTTCACCTCTCTGCAGAGTTATAATCAGTGTATTCTGCAACTATAGCCAATTGACTCACCGGACACTCGTTGAAGGAGTCTTACCACGCTGCATAGATTCAGTCGGTGTATATTGTAGCCACAAGCGACTGGGACATGTGGAGTCCTAGCTAACGTGCAAGACTACTATATTGTAGAAAGTGAGTTCGAACACCAATCGCTTTATGACGTTTAGTTTCATAGAAATTCACTTGGGGGAGGTTTGAACCTCATTTTCTCCTTCAAATATGTGCTAAATAGAACCTCTACTGTTCTTCATCAATGATGACTTTGACATTGAATAAGCTACGAAGGTTGATAGGCCATTATTCAAAGAAACCAAACCAATATATCGTATGAGTATCAAGCGTACGAATTCAAAACAAGTCGTAGACATGGAAAGGGATGGGCTTCCTCGGGATATTTCTACCGAAGACACGCAGCATGAGTAGTGCCACTACGTTTAAATCAGGTTGTGTGACATCTCTATCTATTTTCTCTTAAAAAGAGGTGTGTTTAGTGTAACATTCATCTGCGAGCTGCGTTCAAATCCTGGGAGAGGCATGAATCCATCTACACTCTCTTCATCTACAGTAAAAAAAAAATACAGCAGACTGAGTACTTTAGTCTTGGCCATGCAACCAGATTAAGCGACGGACAACACTGAATTCATGCTGGATTGACTCCGCTGAAAAATAGACTTTGTATCACTTCCAGCTCTTAGAAGAGGGGTTGGGTAAACATATACTTATATTATGAGTTAAATTAATTATATGTTCATATTTATATTTTTTGTGTAGTTTATTCTAACAGGGTTTTTTGCCCATGGTCACATCAAATTAGAATAATTTTTTGGCAGATTTATTTGACACATATATGGAATCCTATCAAGTACTACCACTTCGGGTTAAAGTGGACCTGGGAGTAATAGCAAAAAAGGTGTACACTCCACTTTTTTGACCTCCAAAACTGGAACTTCACCATTAGATGTAGTTTAGTGTCAAATACAAGGCACCCTATTTCATTGGCATCATGATGTCGTGCCGCCAGCACGGATATCCCTGACCCTTTCTCGCTACTCCTCCTTACTGTTCATCGCCTCTGGTAGGTTTTCAGGGCTACATCCCGTATCCTCACATCACAGCTGTATATACGTTCGAGCTAGTCGTCCTGCTTTTGCTCGACCATATGAGGGGGCCCATAGGAGTACATCAGTTATGAGCTCGTCCCTGCTTTTCCAGTAGTGTCCTTCGTATCTGGTTGTTCTAACTTGGATAATTTTCGTATGGGAGGTAGGTGACCGTATAGTTGGTGCTTAGTGTGGCGTTGCCTCCAGGAAATGTTCAATATTGCTCGCAGCATTCTTGTGTAATTGCCGTCTAGCTTTTTATTTAAGGGAGACTAATTATTCTGCATATGATACAGCGTATTATAAACCTCATCGACAGCAGGCCGGTCGGCTGTAGCTGTAGAATGCACCAAGTGCATCTCTGCATAGTGGTAAGAACCCCCTTCCACTGCAACGACTGCCCTGGATATGACATTGAACAATATCCTGGTGAGGCTCCAGTGATGCTAAAGATTTGGGGAATACGGAATATCTATTTATTGCCTTCGCTCCCAGGTCCTGATAGGGTCTTATCTATGGGTCAAATAGAACCGTATTATATGTAAACGGAAAACAAACAAATGACTTATGCTAAATTGAATTGTTTCTAATAGAACGGATCATTTAACTGAGTATAGACAAATGACTGATATTTAACTGCATTGTCGGTGATGCATAGCAATCATCATCGTCATCATCATAATCATGTCACGTCATCAGTAGAGATATCCCTGATCTTCTCTCGCTTCCCCTCCCGATCGTCCATTGCTTCCGGAAGGTCTTCAGGGCTACATCCCGTATCGGAACAGGGCTGCTGTATGAAGATTCAGGCTGGTCGTCCAGCTTTTGCCCGTCCATGTGAACGTGTCCTCAGGATTAAATCCCTTATAAGCTTTTCCCTATTTATCAAGCAGTGCCCCTCAGTCTGGTTCGTCTAACTTTGATAGTTTTCGTGATGGGTGGTAGGTGGCAATACAGCTGCTACTTTGTCAGGTGCTGCCTCCAGGTCTTGTCCAATATTACTCGAAGCATTCTTGTGTAGTTGCCGACAAGCTTCTAGGAACCATTTAAGTTTGTTGACTTATGCTAAATTGAATTGTCAGAAAAAAACCTGTTTCATCATTTAACTGTGTGTAAACAAATACCAAATGTTTAAATGAATTGTTGCTGATACATAACAGTACAAGGGGCAGTTTATCTTTGTGGACTAACTATTTTTAGGCCCCATACATCTGCACGTATACATATACAAATATACACTTATATGCGGAAACATCGTTAACCGGTAATGAACGACTTCAATAACGAACGAATACACTTCTTTACAAAAATATAGATCTCTCACACTTTATTTTCGAAAGGGTGATGTTCTGTTGTGTGTGAGAGATGAGTGGAGACAAGGACAGACTGCTATATTGACCCAAGTTCTTCTCATGTCCATAGGAGCACTTCTTTCGCATCTTGGCTGGGGTTGCTCAACCGTGGGTCACTGAGGGCCCAGCCCTCTGTAACCTGGTCATCACTTTGGCATTCCTGTCTCAACTGGACTCGACCCGCCCAGGCATCTGCTTATATTATTTTCTAACGACCACCTGCTTCCGCTCTTCTTCGGCTTATTTACACAGGTGCATCTTTTAATTGACGGCTTGGTCGAGGGTCAACATATAACATTACGTTAACAAATCATATATATCTAATATAGTTGTACAAAGCGGATTTGGCATGAAATAACCAACAATGCTCGATTAGCCATAAACCTAAACCAAACCCAACTTGTCCCAAATCTTTTTATTATGAGGTTTTGTGATTCCATTTATTCTTTGTAACGCTCCAGTGAAACAGTTTTCATTAACAGCTAAAATTGTTACACAATCAACTATGATCTAAAGTTTTAACTTTTACCCAGTGTAAGCTGGTACTTCAGCTAGTACTATTATACCCATTAAGAAAAGAGCCTGGCATTTACGCAACTATTGACAAATTATTCCTGCAGATAATTGCCTCTCAGTATATATCGATTCCTATATGTATCATCGTTAGTGAATAACAGTTATAATTAAAGCTTATAAGGCTAGGCTTAGATTTGGTACAAGGCTGTGAGTATGGTGCACCAAGTGAGACTCAAACTCACTAAAAATGGTTTGCCAGCCTTAATTGCAATTCTATCACTTAACGATTTGAAACGGTTCTCTCTATTGGGTGATCCATCAAACGACCTTATACCAGCCTGTTAAACACATATTCTCATAAGGAATTTTACGAAATGACCAGAGAGAGAGAGAAAGAGAGAGAGAGAGTGGTAGACTGAAGAAGCAAAGATTATAAATATGTAGCTAACAGCGAGCAAAAGAGAACAGAAACCCAATCAATATGAACAATTTCAAATTCATGTCTATTTGCCTATTTCCATAAATTAATCTATTGATTTCCTTTACTTCCTACAGCAGATAGAAATGTTTACCCAATGTCTACCCGAGTACAATTTTGACCATTCACCTAAACATCCTTACAAACACTAACGTACAAAAAAACTGTTCTTGCAAATTATTTGCACTCATTTGAAATAACATACTCACAAGATTTTCCTGTATGTTGGATTCATACTAGCCTTGAATTCGAAGTCATTATATATATATATATATATATATATATATTTACGAATTTAATACTAAAATTCATACTATTTCAAAGTTTCGTCGTTTTTGTTTAAAGGCATTTAAATTTGCGAGGGTGATTTAATACAAAGAGCAGTAGTATTATTTAACCCATAGCTACGAGTGGGGAAAGATGGTTCATTTCATTGCCGAGGGTATTAGTCCGAAAGCGAACCTAATATCACAACTGGAGATCGAAAAAGTTAACTAGCTTGTCACAGTCCTGCGCGATAGCCCCTACCTCATGGTATATATATCCCTCGAATATACGCACTTAAATCGGCGCCAGTAGGTGTCGTCCGTGATGTTTAATCTTCTGGGTCATTGGGGAGTTTCGGGTCTTGCAATATCATACTCCCTTCACCAAAACGACCCACTCAGAGATTATCAAACTCTGAGTCACCTACCCTATAGGACGCTTTAACAAACATATGGCTTTGGACGGCTCGAAACAAATAATCCCTCGTACCAGGCCGAGCATTCATGGTATATATATATATATATATATACCCGCTCACTCACACACACGTATATATATAGAGAGAGAGGAACTAAATGCTAAATCAAAGCTAGAATATGGTCAAGATATAGAAGTATCTTGAGAGAAAGGTATATATTCATATATAGAGAGATGCAGAAAGTGAGTGATGCCCCTCCACACCCATATAATATATATATATATAAAGGCAAAAATGTTAACAAATTGAAAGTGCTACATAATACCTTATAATTCTCAAGTTAACGTGGTTCACTTACTGGCTTGAGCAGTATGATACAAAGTCTAAAGTAAAGTTGGGCAGGATTCGATCCCAGCTTCAAGCGTCCTACGTGTCTATCCATAGAGAAGAGTTGTGATACAGCGAAACAGTTTGTTTATTGATAACCATATAAATATATATATATACTTCGAACGTGATCATCACTGGAACCAGTCGTCTGTACCGCTTAAAAGTATATAAATATGACGTAAAAAATTGCACCTTTTCTGATTTTAATCAATAATGCTTTTAGTGTGATGCACGAAATGCTGTCCGGTTTTGCCCAATTGAAAGAAATGACGTCACATTTTACTATAAAGTAAGAAATGACTTCGATGATATTTTTTTTCATCATACAACGAGTGAAAGCACGTGCGATACCCTATCCTCATCAGCCGACCACCAGGGTGATAACGCAGTTTCGGTAGCTCAAGGTGGTACTGCCACTCCTGGCGCTACCAATGATATATTAATTAAATTTATAAATTTGTTTATCCATTCATTCAATTTGTTTATTTTTTCTTCGAAGTGGTATTTTGAATTAAAAAGATTTTTCCAAATATATTTTTTCTAATGTAAAAGGAAAAGCTCCAAAAATTTTAAAGAAAGAATAAGTTTTTATGCAATTTTACATGGTCGGATTTTCTGCTAGCAGAGGTGTTGCTTTAAAAAATCTTTTTAACTATTTACATTCTTATATGAGGTAATTTTTTTATTAAAAAAATACATCCATATTCATTCATGTAGATTTTTTTTCTTTTAAAATTTTAAAAATCAAATAAAGAGAGGAGTTAAAAACGCTTTGATATATATATATATATATATATATATATATATATATATATATATATATATATATCATACATTATTGAATAAATTTCCGAAAACAAAATTCATAAATCATTGGTTGGCCAGCTGCCTATAGTTGTAGAATATGCTGATTGCATATCTACTGAAGAGTGACGCTACCACCACACACACTGCAACGTGTGTTCTGGAGATGATGATAGATCATCTTCTGGTGACTAGGTTCCAGTCCTGCAGATCTAGGAAATAGATAATACGCCTTCATTGCTACAACGCCCAGGTCAACTTGAACCAGGGGTGATAGTACCTGTTAGAGTCATATCCTTGGTCAAATAGAATTATTTAATTATTTAATATATTTGAAATCATTTAACTATGTGCAAGCAAATGTTTAATGTTAAATAGAACAATTAGTATTACATAGCAATTCTTGAAACGAATTAACTGTCTGCATATGGAACTATAAGCATTCGATATTAATATCTGAAATGAAAGTATTTAACAGTGTGTAAACAAATCAGTTACTAACTGACTTTTCTCTTAGGAATCAGATGTATAATCACAGTTTGACATTAAATAACCCACAATGGTTGATGAGCTTTAAAAAAACGACCAATGAACCAAAAATAATTCGATTCTTTATTTAATGGCTTATCAACATTAATGAATTAATAAATGCCAAAACCACCTTTTCAGAAGGACTGTTGTAGTGTTATTTAATAAATAACTGATGGGTAAATGGTTTATATCTTTCTCAATGGTATAAGTCCGAAAATGAAAGTAATAGTGTGACTAAAGATCGAACTCGCTTACAACGGTGTTGCAGTCCAGCACCTTAGCAATTACATTATGGGGACTTCCCCTAATTAATAATCATTACACTCATTAAGACAATGCAAACAATTGTGATTTTAGAAACTCCTATGCTATAAATTTGAAAATTGTGCAATCATAAATTTGGTTTTAATTAGTTTGGAATATATTAAGTTAGGAAGGCATAAGTTTCGGCTAGGTATTTTTGTTCTCTCTGAAACTGGTAGAGAAATTCACCTACCTATGAAGTAGCGTCTCATCAACCGAAAAAGACATTGACACACGACTAAAGAAGGCATGGACAGCTATCGATAGGCTCTCGATCATATGGAAATCAGACGTGGCCGATAAATTGAAACGCTGTTTCTTCCAGGCAGATGTAGTATCGATACTGCTATATGGATGCACTATTCGGACGCTAACTAAACGACTGAAGAAAAAGCTAGACCGCAATTACACTAGAACGTTGAGAGCAATATTGAATAAGTCCTGGTGGCAACACCCCACAAGGCGCAACTATACGGCCACCTGCCTCTCATCACGAAAAGTATCCAAGCTAGAAAAACCAGAAACGCAGGACACTGCTGGAGAAGCAAGGAAGAGCTCATCAGTGATGTACTCCTATGGACCCCCGCATATAGCTAAGCAAAAGCAGGACGACCAGCTCGAACATACATACAGCAGCTAAGTGAGGATACGGGATGTAGCCCTGAAGACCTGCCAGAGGCGATGAATGATAGGGAGAAGTGGCGCGAAAGGTTCATGATGACATGATGATGATGATGATTTTTGTTTAATGGCATATCAACCTTCATGGTTTATTTAATACCAAAACGGTCTTGAAGAAATTAAGGAATTCTTTTGCTGTGATGAAGAGATGATTTGGTTTCTTTGTTTAATGGCATATCAACCTTTGTAGATTATTTAATGCCAAAGCCATTCTCCTAGAAGAACAGTAGTGGTACTCTTTAACCCATAACTGAGAGGATAAGGGGGTTCATACCTTTCCCAAGGGGATTTGCCTGAAAGTGAACGTAATAGCGCGACTGGAATACGACTGTTGTCGTGTTATTTAACAAATAACTGATGGGTAAATGGTTTATATCTTTCTCAATGGTATAAGTCCGAAAATGAAAGTAATAGCGTGACTAAAGATCGAACTCGCTTACAACGATGTTGCAGTCCAGCACCTTAGCAATTACATTATGGGGACTTCCCCTAATTAATAATCATTACACTCATTAAGACAATGCAAACAATTACGCAGTCCAACGCTTTAACCATTACACCACGAGGACACCCACATGATGAAGAGAATTATGCAGTTAAGGCAAGACAAACGTAAGAAAAATATGCGATTATTTAGGAAAAGATACAATATTTAAAATATGAAAAACGGTGTTTTTAATAATTAACATAATTTCACTGTCTTTTTTTTTCAAAAATTGATATTTATTTATTTAAAAAAACGTTATCTCATTCTTTTTATTGTTTTTTCACTGATTTGTCATCCTTTCAGCAATGAAACACTCATGTTGTACTTACTTGATTCATTTTTTATCTGATTTGAATTCTAAACACAGAGAAACATGAGAGTGGTCCGTGTAATATTTGAAAATATTCCAAGTTTGGAAAACAAAAGATATCCATAACTCGGCTCTCGCTAACCGAATCGCCTTGAAAAACTTTCACTTTCATCACCGGGAAAATCTAGAAGAACCTTATCATGGAAAGGTTTATGCTAAAATTTCACGTTTCCCAAATAATTCGGTTACAAACGGACACAGAGATTTAATATAATGATAGAAAACGTTTTAGTTTCTCTGTTTTTGCATTCATCTATCTTAAACATTTTATTTAACAATCTTATTGATCATAATTCTTTAATTTATAATTCGTTATTAGACTGGTCCATTGACCTGGCGGTTAGAGTGTTGGCCTGGGAGACCGGGATTCAGTCCCAGGTTGAGTCATATCAAAGACTCAAAAATGGTTCTTGATGCTTCCTTGCTTAACTCTCAGCATTATAAGGTATGGATCAAGGGAAAAGTGAAGCAGTCCAGGGAAAGGAGTTTCACCCTTCCCGACACCTCGGTGTAGTAGCTATTGAAAAGGAAACCTTCGGGTCACCCTCGACTATGGTCGCCAACTTTACTTACTATTTTATATATATATAGAAGTAGATATTTCAATATTTTATTAAATATCCATCGTTATTCCTTCAACACTTGATGTCACCTTGTAAAGTCCTGATGATGGTATATTAATACCAAAACATTATAGCGTTGACTATCCTGCTAAATAAATTCATCACTTTTGGTCTACTAAGTCAATTTTTCTCATTATACCAATATATAAACGAACTAATTAATATAAATATCAACATTGATAGATAGACAGATAGAAAAAAAATTAGAACGCTAGTTGAATCACACAAATTCGAAACAGATAGCTATAGGCGGAAGTGAAATGTTTTAAAGTTTTCTTTGTTTTTTGGAGTTATTTTTGCTTGTTTGTTTTTTGTTTTGGTTTTGTTTTTTGCTTTTTTCGATCCATTTTGTAACTTACACGTCAAGAGTTGAAAAACACGAAATCTTAATCGTTGGCAGTTTTTTCTACAACTAAAATCATCCTCAGAAGACCTTGCGTTTTCTCCCTCTCTCTCTCTCTATCTTTATATATATATATATATATAGCAAACCCTTCCCCACGAGCTGGATGTGACACGAAGTGAATTTTTAAGTGGAGTTTTAAAGGCTTAATTTAAGAGCTTTCCTTCTGGACCAGTAGCCGGACCATGGTTAAAGAGCCCAGTATTCCCTCCTGTATACCTATAAATGGTGGAAGAAAAGTTAGATTCCTATATTTCACGGGTTTATTAACACTATCTGAAATGTAAATAGCCTGGTCCAAGATTTGAACTCGGGTCACATATCCAGTTGCTACAACTGTAACCATTACACCCAAACGTCTCCTTACATAAAAAAAACATATCTGAAGCTGAATTATATATATATATATATATATATATATATATATATATATATATATATATATATTGTGCGTGTGTGTGGACGTAATCTTTCAAGAATGTTCGCTCTATACACGGTCCTCTGTACCATATACTCGGATTTATAAAATGGCCATTAAAGAAAGACTTCATGCTACTATAGTTGCAACCAACGCCATTCACGAATATATTTCAAAATGGTAGCCATCTCGTCATTCTCTTTTCACAATGATCACTTTTACCCTTCATTATAAAACGATCAATCTTACTGATCTTTTTTCTTCAAACATCATCTTAAGATAGACACAGACACACAGACACAGACACTCACACAGATACAGACACACACAGACACACACACACACATATATATATATATATATGTAAGAGAGAGAGAGAGAGAGAGAGAGAGAGAGAGAGACAAAGTGGATTTAATCCGACAGAATGTATGTAGAAAGGGATGAAAACGAAAGGATGATATATGTTTGGTAATTTGTTTATTGTGCCAACACGTTTCGATTTCAAGGTTTTTCTGAATAAAAATATATTTTAGCATTTTTTCTTCAATTCCTTAGAAAATTTTAACCAACCACCTTTTCGATTGTCAGAATTTTACCATCTATGATGTCATTCATGACAGAGATAAACGTAGAATAACTGAAGCATGTTTCAAAGCATACCACAACACAATACCATAACGACAAGGTATTTTTCAAGAAATCACTGTCTCTAGAAAAAAGAATTCTAAAACATTACAAAAATACTCTAAAACTAAGCCCCTTTCTCTAAGTATCTAAAGTAATAAAACGCAACAAATCTGTTTCTCAAACCACAAAACGCCATTTACTTTTCCAAAAAATCTATCCCATAACATAGCATATTTAGATCATATCAGCCAGTATTATTTCTTTTTCACATAACATCTATTGATCCTGATGAAGACTTGCAACTGAATAAAAAGAATTATCTGTTAGGATCATTTCTCATACTAAAAAAGAAAAGTTTGGTTTCATTGTTTAATGGCATATTAGCGAGTGTGAATAGTGGGCTCAGGCTAGGCCTAGTGTTGTATTTTCTCATACATGATTTACGAACTTCGATGAACGAATGAAACACTTCTTTATAAAAATACATCTCTCATTTTATTCCCAAGGGTCCACTGTTGTTAGTTTGAGAGATAGATGGGGAGACGTATACGCAGAGAACGGACTTCTTCTTGTCCCATACCTTCTTCTTGGAGCCAGGGGGTGCCAACGCTTGCACCCCCCATGCAAGCTGTATCGTCAGAGACGCCTCTGACCGGCTGCGTGTCCCTCGCTCGACTCCCGATTCCCTGTCTAAATCTGACCGCGTGGTTCTCATCACGTGGTTTCCTTCCGCTTAAACATCTGTTGGACCCGACTGTCCTGTCGCGCTGTCATAGCCCTGTTTACTAATCACAATGTGACAGCTTGTCAAAGCACGCAGGATCACTAGGAACAAACCGAAAACCAATGTCATATGTTATATAACACTAGTCCAAATTGTGCGCTTATAATTTCCATCAACAAGAGGTCTCAGTTTTCGCTTGGTACACGAGTATATACAGTACCAGGGGATATCTGCCGTGTTACAATAACACATTAGAGTCCAAGTGTTTGCTGAAGGAAGATTCTCACTGCCGTTGGGGTTAACGTACTGGATAGCGACATTGTAATAAGTGAGTTCGAATTCCTAACAACAATTTTATGTAAAAAAAAAACAAAAAAAAAACAGAGCTTCAATCAATTACTCATAATAAAAACATGATCAGTAGATACGTTTTTGTTTAAAGTATTTCTATCAAAACGAATAAATTCCTAATAGATCTATTTTAAGCAATGTATTTCGGGTAGTTCCCGAGGCGTGATGGTTAATTTTCATGGACTACAGCCTCGAAGTTGAGATCCAGTCACGCAATTACGTTCACTTTCGGAAAAGTATGAGTCCCCCTATCCCCTTCTGCAATGGCTTAAACTGTACAACTGTTGTTCTTTTATATAGAATGGCTTTGGCATTAAATAACCTACACGGTTGATATTCCATGAAAAAAACAGAAATAAAAGACAAACAAAGAATGAGCTCTCGCTAATCTTGTGACTTCGAATCTCAAAAGCTTCTCCACATATTCAGCCTTGTGGTAGACTCTACTACATTTGAACTCTATCAGTATTTGTATTTACCAACTCCGAGCAACGAGTAAATTGTGATGAAGTTTAATATTTCAGCGGAGTTTAACAGTTTTGAATTTAGATTTTTTTTTCACCTTGAATGAATGTTATATAACACAAGGAATTGGAGGCCTTGTCGAATAAATTTATTAAACAGAAAAAAAAAATACCCGACCAAATTGGATCTTAGAAGAATAAAGGCAGTACATTAGAAATATAAAAATAAACAAAAATTAGTTGTAATTCCAAAATAGGGAAGACTGCCCCTTTTGGGTAACAGGGAGTGAAAAGTAGACACCAAAAGAGGGGAGCGTAATCGAAAAGGTGGAATTAATTATTGAAATCCAAATTAGGAAAAAATTGACGCTGTAAATAGCGCAGTTTCTTCTAGGCAATGGTCATATCGATATTGCTATATGGATGCACTACTTGGACGCTAACTAAACGGCTGAAGAAGAAACTAGACGGCTATTACACAAGAATGTTGAGAGCAATATTGAATAAGTCCTGGCGGCAACACCCCACAAGACACCAGCTGTACGGCCACCTGCCTCTCATCACGAAAACAAATACAAGTTAGACGAGCCAGACACGCAGGACACTGCTGGAGAAGCAAGGACGAACTCATCAATGATGTACTCCTATGGACCCCCCCATATGACCAAGCAAAAGCAGGACGACAAGCCCGAACATACATACAGCAGCTATGTGAGGATACGGGATGTAGCCCTGAAGACCAGCCAAAAGCGATGAATGATTTGGAGAATTGGCGAGAGAGGGTCAGGGCTCTCCGTGCTAGTGCCACGACATGATGATGATGATGATGATGAAATAGCTTCACCAGTCTTAACCCTCAGATGAGAGATATACAAGAAGTTTCGTCCTTCGCCAGGGACGAGCGTAAACTGTCTAACAAGGTCAACGATACTCTGAGTTTGGATCTTGTACAAGACTTCCCTGGGAATAGAAAAGGGGAGAGAAAGCCTAAGATGGCACGACATTTTTAAATAGAAAGAGAAAGCCAAAGGTAATATGGCATATTGTGAAATAATACGATATTTCAAGAATACCTTCTACCAGACTACACAGTGTAAAGAAAAATAAAGAAGCGAGGAAGAATTCACATAATACGTGACTTGGAAAAAAAACCTTGTACCAGACTATCAAGTGACTGTGAGAATCCTAACCGCCACGTGAGATTGCTTTGTGCCAGGCAATAGAAAGGAAGAATGGAAAAGCCAAAAACTTATCCGGTGAATTGAGAGGCCTTCTGCCTGACTTTCAATGGCTAGAAATTGATTGACTGTTAATTCAAGAACTGAGTCTCTGAATATAAACTCCTAAACTTTTGGTTGTTTTTTATATTTACCATTTTTTAAAGACACTTTTTAAAAATGAAATATTACTTTTGTTATAAAGCCGTGCTCTCTTCTCTGTTTGTTGACGTCAATTTTTTTTCTTAATTGTGCGATATCATCCGTCAACTCATCGGCTGAGGACTCCGATGAGCGATTAATCTGCTATTATGATATAAAATACATCTGAGGAAATAACCAGCCAAGCAGAACGTCAGCTAATTGAAATCTGAATCACCCCAGTGTTTAGAAAAGGGATGTGTAACGTCAGAGCAATAACAAGGTTAAAAAGCCCAAACTGCCCAAGTATTTACCCATAACTGGTGGGAAAATAGTTGGTTTCATACCTTTCACAAGGATATTACCGCAACTTGAAAACAGTTTGTAGTGTTCATTTCCAATGAAGATAAACATTACACCATGAGCGTCTTGATATATATATATATATCAGAATAACTTCTTTTTGTATTTGTGCATAAAACAATCCTATTTTGCTTGAGTTATTCTAAATCAGAGGCTAAATTTGGTAGTAAGCTAAGAAATAACCCAAAAATTTGAAAAAAGGACAAGACCGCTTCGTAATATTTACATACTATATGAATCGGAATACCCATGTGCGAATAACTATGAACTTGGGCAAGGACATATATATATAAATATAAACACACACACATACACACACACACACACACATATATATATATATATATATATATATATATATATATATATATATATATATAAGTGTGCGTGTGTGTTCGTGCACACGAGTTAGAATAGCGTAAGCATAGAGTTAACGGTGCTTGGTAACTCTCAGTTTCTCGCCTCCTTAAGGCATCGGCAAGAAAATGTCAAATACAAAGCACTACTGACTCTATGTATACCATATCCTAATTATATACGGTGTCTTTATTGAACACTCATTATCAATAAATATAACAAATTATATATATATATATATATAGATATAGATATGGAAGTAAATAATGGATTGTAATCCGACAATATGTAGAGAAAAATTGATAACAAGGCAATCCAAGTAGGAGAGATTTATTAAGAAGTAAAGTCGATACTATAGCGTTTCGGTTCTACTGAACCATCATCAGGACCATGAGGGGTGATATTAGCGATGTCAAGTCAATGATGGATGTTTAAAAATGCAAAATACAAAAACCTAGGGGAAAATTTTATATAGCAAGAAAAAGTTCGCCGTTTAATTAGTGCATCAGCGTTTGTGGTTTTAAATTACGACATTTGACTTATTAGGAATATTGTGAAGAATTTATGTTACGTGTATTTATCGTGAAAGATTTCTAGTCAAAAGGAAGAAAAAGAAAGACAAAAAGAAAAATAGAAGGCATAAAAATATGATATATGTGAAAAATGTTAACTAAAGATGGAATATATTGTAGCTATCCAAAATGGATTTGCTCAAGTAACGAGAAATATTATAAAAGCCAGGACGAATATTTAGGGAATTAAAGAGTAAAATAGCAGCGGCTTCGAAAATTTCGTCTTAGACTTTTATTATTATTAATGGTTTATGGTTCTCATTGGCTCACTTGGTAAGTTAATGGGGGACCAAATATTGCAGTATTATCAAATAGTGCTAAGCATCAATGATAGATATTAAATATATGTAGAAATACATATATATATATATATTGTCATCCACAGACAGACTGTTTCGTTCTATCAGAACTCTTCAGTGTGGCTAGACACGCAGGACGCTCGAAGCCGGGATCGAAACCCGTCTAACTTTACGATAGACTAAGGTTTCAGACCACACGGCTACAAGCGGACTACGTTGGCTAAGGGAATTTTAAGGTATTTTATTTTTAGCAACAGCAGCAGCAGCCTTTGTTTACATTTTTTATACCTTATCGGCTACCAGAGTGCTCAATTCTTACGAAGAGCTTTGCATTACGCTAGGGGCGGCCGACAATTCCTTCGCCAGAGTGCTCAACCCCCATGGGGGAGCGTATATATTTCGGTAACATTAGGATAATGAATTTATTCCCATCGTGTTAAGAGTATTGATATGACTCTAAGACTCTAAAATAATTTTTAACAGGGCTTCATCAGATCCAATAGGAAAATAAATAAATTTTCTTGAAACAATGTTATTTGAATTTATTTACATTGACCTCTCAACCAGGAATATCTAAATATTTGAAATTTGAATAATTTATTCGTCCTGACGGAATTGTTCCCTACTCCTGATTTACTGGATTGAAGAAAACATATATATATATATATATATATATATATATATATATATACCAACCTTTTGACACGATCAGAATGTGACAAAAAGTCAGTTTTAAGCAGAGTTGTATAGGTTTGAATTCAGTGTTTTCTTTCTCCAAGACAAGTTACAAAATCAAGGTTAAAGTTCCCCGTTCACCCACGTGTTTACCCATTGGGAGAATACTTGGATTCCTACAATTCACAGGGCTATTAGTGCTATCTGTAATGAAAACAGACTTGTCTAAAACGTGAATTCAAATCTCCACGTCAATTTTGAACGACGATACCCATTATAATAAAATTTGCTAACACATGTATGTATATATATACAGAGAGAGTTGGGCGATAGTTACTTTAATTATGTTTGGTTAAACAGTAAAGACACATTTTGGCTACATAATCTTATATGGATCCTTTCAAGTTTTCTGACAGGTGTTTTGGTTTTTGGTTGGAATTGGTAGATGAATTTACTGAAATTGTCCCAAGCACTTTCGTACCTTTCGTAGGCCATCATCAGGGGTTATTTAGAGGGTAAAGATTGTTTTTTGAAAATTTTTAGGTTTTTAATCCAACTATAGTTTTGTTTGATTTTTTCCATATTATAACAAACCTAAAAACTTTTTAAAAACTATCTATGCACTCGCAAACAACCCCTGATGATAGCCTATGAAAGGTCCGAAAGCTCTTGGGACAGTTTCAATAAAATTATCTATCAACTTCAGCCTAAAACCAAAACAATTGTCAGGAAATTTGAAAGGATTCTGATAAAATTATATAGACAAAATATGTTATTATCATTTAATCAAACACACCCACACATTAGTGCATATATATATATATATATATATATATATATATATATATATATATATATATGTGTGTGTGTGTGTGTGTGTGTGTGTGTGTGATTAAATGATCAAGTGAAAATAATATCGTCTGATTATTTATTGTTTCAATATGACATTTTGTTCATTTTGGGCTTTATCTGAAATTACTGCGAAAAAGGAATCAATTTTGAGAAAATCCTCATGGTACATTGAAACTATTGTGTTGTTATGGCAACGTAAGGAGAAATTCCGATATTTATGAAACTTTGAATTGTGGGACCGAAAAGAAAACATTCAAAATTGTGCCCATTATTTATGTCTTGAATTATGAATTGGTTTTTCATATCAACCTTCGTGGTTTATCTAATCCAAACGGTTTTCTTATAAGAGAATAGTACTGATACTGTTTAACCCATTTCTTGCGGAATAATGAGCATAACAGTGGGACTGGAGTTCGAACCCGCTTATTTCAATACCGCATTTCAATATTTTAGCCATTAAACCACGTAGGAATCTATGGATTTAAACATAATAATGTTTGTTAAGTAAAATGATTTTTTGGTTATAAATTATTTCTTCATAAGTAAGTTGGCCGAGCGCAGTCGAGAGCGACCTGAAGGATTCCTTTTTAGTAGAAACTACACCGAGGTGAAGAGGATAGTGCTTCTCTTTTCGCTGGTTTTACCCCACTTATCCTTGATCCAAACCTTAAAATGCTGAGTTTTAAACAAGGAGGCATCAAGAACTATTTTTTGTATGGCTTGACCGGTGATTGAAACTACGTTTCCCAGCTAAATGGTGACAATTCTAGCTATTTTAAAGTAAAGATGGCAACCTTAGTCGAGGGTGACCCAAAGGCTCCCTTTTCAATAGCTACGGCACCAAGGTGTAGAGGAGGGTGCTACTCCATTCCCTGGATTACGCCACTTTACCCTTAATTCTCACCTTATAATGATGAGTGTTAAGCAAGTCGGTATCAAGTACCATTTTCTGAGTCTTTGGTATGACTCAACCTAAGATTGAACCCTGGTTTACCGGGCCATTGGCGAACACTGTACTCATTCGACCAATGGCCCAGTTAAACTATTATACCAAGATCTAAATAGTTAGTAAAAATCAATGTAAGCAATGGATAACATATCTTTTTAACATATATAGAATTAAGTGCAATATAAATTGGTTTTATTATCAATCTTGCTACCCAAAGTGACACTGGCCCAATCGGCTGGGATAGTAGTTTACACTGGCTGCGTCTCTGCATAGGGTAATACTCCACCAATGAGTATTATCACGTGATATCCCACTGAGACGATGGAAGTGGGATGACTGCTATCCTCTCGTTTGAATTAACAGTAGCAAGCCCTCAGAGAATGACCGTTAGGGCATGATGGTAAATTGGGGCAACCTGTCTGTACTCAGTAACCTGACTTGGGTGACATCTAGTAGCCCCAACAAAATCGCCTGACCAGGGGGGGAGGTAGAAGCCAAACGATTGGCTGGGACCCAAAAACGGAAGTGGGGACTCCCTCCCGTCAGCGGAAATAGAAAAGAAAAAGTTAGTCGTTGGGCAGGGTTCGTAGGAGTCAGAACCAAAGCCAAGTACTCCGGGTAAAAGAAGACGAAAAATATCTGCGAGACACGAAGAAGCCATTTTCTTCAAGCCAGTGTTAAAAATAGCCTAAAGTCTATTAGCCCGTAACAGAAGAAAGATTCTCCAGTGGAACCCCGTCGAAAAATAAGATAAGTAGCTTTGGGATTATTTCTCCTTATACCCAAATTTTATATACCACTCTCTCTCTCTCTCAATTTGAAGAAATACGAAAGAACAGAAAAGAAGAAAGACATTTATGTTCATGGACTGTTCAATTATTATATATTTTGACACTTTCAAGGTGTATATAATTGTAGTAAAAGATTCATGTATTTTAATGTTACCACGTGGTCTAAGTTTTTCTTTGCAGTTCTGCTACGAATTTGTTGTGTCACATTTCCTTTTCAGCTTCTATTCGCCTTATGTTATCTTGCTGAGAATTGTTCTATAAATTCCTTTAAAATATCACACGGGAAACCGGAATTACCGACTACTACAATATAATATTATTACGTCTCAACCTAGAGGTCCATATCTTCCATTGTCTAGGGGAGGAAGGAAAGCGACCTGGTGGGTGTGTGGATAGTGTGAAATTTGGAACCCCTTTGCCACACATAATATGCCAGTTTTCATATGCCTGAGAGAAAAACTCTGAACGAGGACTTATTCTATAAGGGATCAAGTGCCAACTTGCCCCGACTTCACACGTGCAAAAATAAATTACCGTTTTGGGATTTTAGTCAATTTGCCGTCACAGTATCCAGGATATGAATATAAACCATCTGATGGTAAAGCGCCAGTTCTGTGCATTTGAGGAATGTAGGACACCGCTTTATTACCATTACTTCCAGGCCAACCATGACCCTATGTGGTAGGATTTATGGGCCAAATAGAACTGTTTGACATTTAAACTGTGAGCAAACAAATGACCAATATTTGTGGGGTGTCCTCGTGGTGTAATGGTTAAAGCGATGAGCTGCGGAATCGTAGTACGCGAGTTCGTACTCCAGTCACGCTATTACGTTCACTTTCGGGCAAATACCCTTGGGAAAGGTATGAACCCCCTTATTCTCCCTCCAGCTATGGGTAAATAGTAGGACGGACTAGGTTCTTCAGCCTTGGTGAGGCAACTAGTCTAGGAGAAGGAAAACTCTGAATTCAAAACCTGTTAAACTCCTCTTAAAAATTGACCTTGTGTCATACCCTGCCCGAGCGGAGGGGTTGGTAAATAGTACCAATATTTGGATGAATTTTTAAAAATAGAACTCTTTCACCATTTAACAGTGTGTAAATGTTATATGATTAAGGAATGATTTTTTTATATTAATCATTTTTCGTTAATTATATTTTATCATTCAGTTTGGTAGGGCTTTGAACTGTTCGAGTTTCTTAGTTCAGGTGCATAGTCATTGGTGAGATTTACGCTCGCGCGCAAAGGATATGACAATCACTGTTTGTCATAATAACCCCCTAGACAGGAAATGGTGTTGGAGTGTGGATGACGTCACGCCCGGAATAGATGGCTATGAGAAGTTGAGGATTTTGAAAGGACGTCAGTTGAGATTCTGCCGTTGAGTGTTGCAGATGGGTATTCGAACGTTGAAGATCACAGGGTTGAGATTCTGCCGTTGAGGCGAGAGTTGAGTTTCCTACCGTTTCGACGGTGGTTAAGTTTTTCGGATCTCGACCGGCAGAGATAAATTGTGGTCTTAAACGTCACAAGATGCGCCGCGCGTTGGCATGGAGTCAGAATAGTATGGTTTGCATAAGCTTTTAAAAATTGTCTCTCTCCTCGTGTCGCTAGGGACCGAAGCCAGAAATTAATAAACCTACTCGTATCCGAAACGACTGAGTCCGTCTGTATTTGTATGTTGTACATGTATCATTATTATTATTACTGACATCAGCAAATTATACAACATAGATAAGCGACTGATGTTGAATTAAATTGTTAGTGATACACAGCAATACTTAACTGTGTGCAAACGAATAAGGTTTCGATTAATATGCATTAGTTTAGGGCGTTTCAACAATTGTAGCTTATTTAATGTTAAATCTCTTTTTATACATACATCATCATCATCATCATCATGTCTTGCCGCTTGCACGGATATCCCTGACTTCTCCCTGTCGTTCATTGCTTCCGACAGGTCTTCAGGGCTACATCCCGCATCCTCACATAGCTGCTGTATGTATGTTCGAGCAGGTCGTCCTGCTTTTGCCCGGCCATATGTGGGGGTCCATATGAGTACATCACTTATGAGCTCTTCTCTGCGTCTCCATTAGTGTCCTGCGTGCCTGGTTCGTCTAACTTGGATAGTTTTCGTGATTGAGGGTAGGTGGCCGTATAGTTTGTGCTTTGTGGGGTGTTGCCTCCAGGACTTGTTCAAAATTGCTCGCAACATTCTTGTGTAATTGCCGTCTAGCTTCTTATCCAGTCGTTTTGTTAGCGTCCAAGAGGTGCAGTATCGACACGGCCGCTGCCTGGAAGAAACTGCGTTTCATTTTATCGGTCAGGTTTGATTTCCATATGATCGATAGCTTATCGATTGCTGTCCATGCCTTCGTTAGCCGCGTGTCGATGTCTTTTGTTTTCGGTTGATGAGACACTGCTTCCAAGGTTGGTGAATTTGTCTACCAGTTTCAGAGAGGTTCAATCTAGTGTGGAGATGTCGCCTGCTTGATTAAAGCACATATATATAACCATTACACCACTGGCACCTCCAGAATTTTGATTATCCCTCCCCACTGTTTTTAATGCATCATCGTCAAGTCAGCTGAGATCATAAATTTCTCTCTCTCTCTCTCTCTCTCTCTCTCTCTCTCTCTCTCCATTGTTTCAAGCAGGTCTTCCAACGTATATACAGTGTCTTCACAGAGCAGACATAAATAAGTTGTTGCTGTTAGCCTAACACTTGAACGTCGATATGTAAAGGTCCATCAAAGAACGTTACTCATGACTTTGTCCTTGCTTCTCCGGCAGTGTTCCACATGTCTCGTTCGTCTTACTTGGATGGATTTTGAGATGGGAGGTCAGTGATCGTACAGATGCATAACTGTATTCATAAAATCGCTTTTTAATACATCTCAAATATATTTACTTATTCTTTACTTCGAATAATGAAAAATACATTTCTCTGGCGTACTTTTATTGTCTGATTTATTCATTATGTTGTAACCTACCTCGAAATTTATCCTGAAATTTACATTTTTTGAATCATTATCTAACGAAGCCCATACAGAGAGTAATGGAGATGCCCGTGGTGTAATGGTTATCGTCGTACGATATAGACACGGCGACACGAGTTCAAATCCAGGACGAAACTGATTGCATTTCACATAGCACTAATACCCTTGGGAAAGGTATGAATCCAATTATTCTCCTTCCAGCTATGGGTAAATAGTAGGGTAGACTAGGTTCTTCAGCCTTGGTGAGGCAACTAGTCTAGGAGAAGGAAAACTCTGAATTCACACCTGTTAAACCCTGCTTAAAAATTGACCTTGTGTCATATCCTACCCGAGCGGAGGGGTTGGGTAAATATGTAGAAGCCAATACAGAGAGTAGCGTTATAAAATAATAATAACTTCCTTAAACGTGTTTTTCATGTCTTATTTATCTTCTCTCTCTATCTCTCCTTTTGAACATATATATATATATATATATGTGTGTGTGTGTGTGTGTGTGTGTGTGTGTATGTGTGTGTGTGTGTGTGTGTGGAGAGAGAGAAATTTGTAAAAACTGAAAAAAGCCAGGTATACAAATTCAATAGATTTTATTTCTTTAACTTGAGTAAAGAGTTTGTAAAAAAAAAAAACAAAAGTAACACGGTTTCTTTTCTTGATAAGATAAAGTCTTATTTGTGAATGTGTAAATATCCCTCGATATTTACATTAAATATCAAACAGTTCGTACATTCAAATAGCGCTTTGTTCTGTTTTAAACTAGACAATATATTTTGTGTGTGTAAAAGAACTTTCATTGCGAATGTCACTATGAATAGAGAAAGTAATGTTTATGGCATTAATCTCTTTGTGTCTGTCACACAATAAGAAATCAGCGGTAGGAAATTTTATAACTGTACAGGATTTCAAACGGAGAAATGTCAACAAACAAAGGGATAATATTTTGCTTATTAAATTAGTTTAGCAATGGTGAATCTAAATAAACCTCTAGGAATTGAATGTTGGAACGTAACTAAAATTCACTCAATAGAAATAAATAAAGATGAAAGTAAGTAATCTGTAAAGCACGTAATCCTTTTCGAAAACTAGAGTCTAGCGTATTCCGTATTTGTAAGATTTAGTTAGGC
>OY757927.1:66206612-66326612 GCA_963585895.1 Sepioteuthis lessoniana | reverse complement strand
AGATAGATTGTTAGGTATGTCATACACCCAGAAGAAAGAGAGAGAAACATTAATTCTTATATATAAAAATATTCATCTTTATTGTTTATTGGCCTAATGAATAGAGGGTTCACTAATGGTCTGGAAGACCGGGTTTCAATCCCAGGTCGAGTCATACCAAAGACTCAATAAACGGTACTTCATGCCGCCTTGTTTAACACTCAGCATTAAAAGGTAAGTATTAAGAGTAAAGTGGAACAATCCAGGGAATGGAGTAGCACCCCGCCTTCACCTCGGTGAAGTTGCAATTGAAAAGGGAGCCTTCGGGTCACCCTCGACTAAGGTCGCCAATCTTACTTATTACGAAACGTAAAGTACGAAATTAGTTGGCGAGAGGAGAGAGAGAGTCAAAAATGCTAAGATCTACATACAGAGAGAGACAGGGTCTTAAGAACGCCTTTGCTTTGTATCTATGAAGCTGGCACTGGTCTATCTTAAAGCATCTAATCATCTTCGTTTCTTCTTCGATTTGCCTCTACGAGGCTGGTACAGGGCCAAATTAAAACATCTAATCATCTTTGTTTCCTCCTCGTTCTGGGATCATACTTGCTTTCAACATTAACGAGTCTTGAACTTTTCGACTTTTCTCTACTTCTCAATCCGAAGCCGTCTGATCATCCACGGTGTCAGCGCCTAGACCGCACGACATCCCAGTATCTCCTCTTTTTTTTTTTTTTTGCCCGCTGCTCAGTGCTCTCTGCTCAGGTTGAAAATTTCCGTCGTTATGTATATATTTTTTCGACGTCTACGTACTCTTCCTTTCGGCATCCCACCTATACAATTCACGTGGTAATTCCGCTGTCCTTTGTTTACCTGAATATACAGCTGCATCTTATTTTTGAAATCCACCAACTAACACGGTCTGTCAAAGCTCAGTATGAAACAGATAGATAGATTGATAGATATGAGAAAGAGAGAAGGAAAAAGAGACAGACTTTATCATAGACAGATGGATCGTTTAATGGATAGACGATGAAAGGAGACTGATTTATATAAATATATATATATATATATATATATAGACACTTGGCAGACAGAGGTAAAGATAGTTGTGAGAGTATATCTCTCTTGGAAATCTACACGCATACACGCATATATATATATGTATGTGTATGTGTGTGCTTGTGTGTGTGTGTGTGTGTGTGTGTGTGTGTGTGGCTGTAATGACACTAGATATATATGTGTGTGTGAGTGTGTTTGAATGTGTGTGTGTGTGTGTGTGTGTGTGTGTGTGTGTGTGTGTGTGTGTGTGTGTGTTCAGAACTATCTTTTATCAGCCAACGACACACACACACACACCAATAAATATATATCTGGTGTCTTTACACATGCCCACACATACACATAAGAACTTATATATATATATATATATATGTGTGCCTGCGTGTGTGTGTGTGTGCGGAACTATCTTTTATCAGTGCACAACACGCATACACTCACACGTAAGCACACAAACACACATATATATAGCCTGACATACATAAATAAATAGATCGATAGATACGGATTTATATCCGCGACTGTCAGTATGTAAACACCTTTGCGATCGTGAATATATATGTGTGTGCTAATGTTAAGACAATCGTACACTCCCTTATGGAAGTTTGAAACAGATATATGCATTGTATGTAGAAAATATTTTTCATTAGTCCCTCCCAATCTGCCGTCTTAGAAAAATATTTACTCTTGATCTTCTCTTGTGAACTGCAACGGGCACTTTAATCGCGGAGATGGAACAATGCCAAGACTTTTATCTTTCGGAATGGTCCGGGTTCGGGTCTTGTGTATTCGTCGTCCGCCCGCTGAGCCACCCAAAAGGACTTCGGAGTTGGCTATTAAGAATGTTGGGCGTTGGTCGGCATGGCGACGTGATCGATTGGAATGACCATCATTGCCAGAGCTCGGCTCCGTCCCAATCAGTTTGCTAAGGGTGTGTCACGGACCTTGGAATTGTAGCTCTTTCAATAAATCTCCAAGAATTATTTTTAGGCAAGTCGAAATTTTCCTTCTGCTAAATATTGAGAAAGAAAAGAACAACGATGGATCAGATACTTATATATATATATATATATATATATATATATATCAGAATGCATGATATATATATATGTAAGAATGTATCAGTATATATATAATTCATACATTCTTATATATATATATATATATATATAACTATTGGTTTTTAGCCTGAAAGAATGTTTTAACATACTTGTCTCTCTATTAGTCTATTGGCATATTTTTCTGCTGTTTTGAATTCATTGCCACATCTATCTGTATGATTTTCTAGCCTGTAACAATTTTTGCTCTATCGATCTATCTATCTATCTATCTGTTCACTTGTCTGTCTTTCTGTCAGTTTTTCTGCCTCAATATAACTCTCTCCCTCTCTCTCTCTCTCTCTCTCTCTCTCTCTCTCTCTCTCTCTCTCTCTCTCTCTCTCTCTCTCTCTCTCTGTAATATCTGCTACCACTCGCTCTCTGAAGAACCTAAATTAGGGCAATATGACAATCTAATGAATACTGTAAAATAAAGTAAATAAGTCTAGTTGCTTTGTCATAAAGTATAACTCGTAATTCAGTATTATTTGATTGATTTTAACAGCATGTCAACCAGTCTTTTGTTACTTAATGCTTAGAGGTTATGGAATAGCGTTTATTATACTTTAATATGAATGTTTTTTGTAGTTTCTTAAGTCTTTCTTACATTATGATATGATATTTAGTATCCCTATCTAATTCTAATAATTTCTTTAGAGTTTTATGGTTTCACATATTCTCATCTCATACTATTAATTATAAAGTAATTATGAGTAATGATTTCTACTTAATAATAGCCATTCAATTAAGAATACTTATCTGGTTTTAAGGGGTCAATAATAATAAAATATTTAGTTAATAATTAAAGCACATTTGCCTCCCATCACGAAAACTATACAAGCCAGACGAACCAGACACGTAGGACACTGCTGGAGAAGCAAGGACGAGCTCATCAGTGATGTACTCCAATGGACCCCCACATATGGCCAAGCAAAAGCAGGACGACCAGCTCAAACTTACATACAGCAGCTATGTGAGGACACAGGATGTAACCCCGAAGACCTGCCAGAGGCGATGAATAATAGGGAGAAGTGGCGAGGGAGGGTCAGGGATATCCATGCTGGCGGCACGACATGATGATGATGATGATGATTAAGTAATATTATTGGTTTGGTTTGGTGAATTGGTTTAATCTCGCTTATTTTGAAAAGAAAGAAAGAAAGAAAGAAAGAAAGAAAGAAAGAAAGAAAAATAAGAATTTTTGGTGGTGATTCGTTTGAAAAAAGAAAAGAGTTAATTCACAGAAAAGAATGAAAGAAAAAGTGTGTTTGAATCCAAAGGAAATAAAAAAAGTTTGATTTGGATATATCTCTTATATAAAAAGATACAAGAAAGAAAGAAAGAAAGAAAGAAAGAAAGAAAGAATGAATGAATGATGTAAAAAATTGCTTGAATATAAACAAAAAGAGAATGTTATCACGGAACAATTTTAAGGAATTTTTGTTATTCCTCAAACAAAAATTTGAGTAACCTAAGCATAACACATTATTAGCTTAAAATGAAAATAATTTTTCTTTAACAAAAAAGCTGTATCACATAATAAGAATATGTGAAAACTGTCTCGCATTATAAGAATATGTGAAAACTGAATTACATTATAAGCATATGTGCATGTGCAAATATTCTAGTGCAAGTGTTGACAAGTAAATCTTTGTGATTAATTCTCTGGTGTAGCCAAGTCATGATTTATCTGGGTTTTTTTTATTACCATGTCCTTGTTGATATAGAGTATCAGTTGTAGCAAAATGATGAAACCTAGTCGTTTCAGATCGGCTGCTGCGGGACATCCCCATCATAGATGAAGCTCTTATTAACCATTTAAAGTTATTACATTGCTATATGGTCATTTAATCCTAATTTCACTTCCTTGACATAATATTTCATTTATGAGCTCATCATCATTAACTAGAAAAAATTATATATATATATATATATATATGGTCGTCCACAGACAGATCGGTTTCGTTCATCAGTGTGGCTAGACATGCTAGATTCCCGAAGCTAGGATCGAAACCCGATTGATTCAAACGCCAATCCAAGACTCTACCCCATCAGTCACGAGGAAACCAGCAGCAGCAAAGTAAATTTTAAGCGGTTATGAATCACAATTACTATTGTTTACATACATCCGCTTAACGGTTACCTAGAGCTCAATTCATATATGAAGAGCCTTACATATTCGCTAATGGCAACGCAATTACTCCATTCGCTAGAGAGCTCAACCCTACAAGGGTAGGGGAGCATATACATATTGTCATCCACACTTATATATATATATATATATATATATATATATATATATATATATATATATATATAAGTAAATGTATATAATAGTTTTTATATATATATAAAAGCATGAAAGCTATTCCGATTTTAACTCTGGTACAAAATATCATCATTGCATTTCGAAGAAAATAAAATTTTGATTTGTAAGCATTATAGGAGAGTGTAGTATGGTGGGCCAGAATCGCAATGAATATAATGGTGATGAGATATATTATATTGTAATATATGGAGAATTATGCAATATTATTGCTTTATACTGGAATATTTTTTGTGTTAGATTGCAATAATAATTAATGTGTTAATGACATATTGCTTATATATGATTGTAATTACAATGACATATATATATATATATATATATATATATAGGAACTCAACTGATTTCCATACTAAAAAAGGGTAAGTTTTTTGTGCAAAAAATAGGCTCAAGAAGCTATAATTTTCATATAAGTAGTTTTTCATTTATTAAAGAATCGGCGAGTTCGCACAAGTTTTTCTTTGAATTTCGAAATAATTCATAGACGGTAATATTGGACTAGCCGCGGAAACTTGAAAGGATGAAATTTTAGAAATCCTTACTCTTCGAAAACATCAAAAATAAAATTTCGTAGCCAATAAGATTTTAATTTTTTTTTTAACTAATTTCGACCCTACCTAAATAGTACAAAAAAGCGAAGAAATGAATATTTCTTCAATAAATATAGAATTATCTATACTTACTCCGCTAAAATCATTCCATAACGAATTCAGAGGACTCATTCAGGATCGAGGACAGATCAAGTAAAGTTGGTGACCGTTGTCGAGAGCAACCAGAAGGCACCATTTTCAATAGCTACTATACTGAGGTGTAGAGGGGGCGCTACTCCTTTCCAGGGATTGCCCCATTTTACCCTTGATACCTAACTTATATTGCTGAGTGTTAAGCAAGAAGATATCAATACCATTGTTAAAATCTTTGGTATGACGTGAGCTGGGATTGAACCCAGATCTCCCGAATTATTGGCGATCACTCTACCCTCTAGGCCCATGAGCGAAGAGGACGTATTAAGCAGACAAAATGTCTTTTATTTAATCCCACACACACGCATGGACACACACACAAACACACACACACACACACACACACACACACACACACACACAAATATATATATATATATATATATATATACATACATGATGACAATGAAATCTTGACGGATAATAGTCATTTTTACAACCCAAACATCGGGATTAATGATTAATTTAACTTGTGAAAAATATACAAAATAGGTAAAATGATCAGGTGCAAAGATATTTGTCTGTTGTTGTATTGTAGTGACATTCGGTTGTACGACGGTTCTGCCTATCTCTGAGTCTACATAGCTACAGGCCAGTAACAAACATTGCAAGAGAATTGGTGACTAAGCCAACTGAAGTTTTTATATTATATTATTTCATCCTAGACTTTTCCCGCCAAATGATACTTACAACTTGGCGGAGGTTTAATGCTGTAGCTTCTTTCTGTTTGTATTTTAGAGTTGACTTGTCTTAGAAGTTTTGCCTTCACCATGGCTTTGTCATTAAATTAGAAACCCCTTCAACCCTTAAATAGATAGATAGATAGATAGATAGATAGATAGAAGCTGACTGAGACAGATAGATAGATAGATAGATAGATAGATAGATAGATATGAACAGACTGACATAGATAGATAGATAGATAGATAGATAGATGGGAGCTGACTGAGATAGATAGATAGATAGATAGATAGATAGATAGATAGATAGATAGATCAGACTTTTAGTTATAAACACGTATGCAAACTTACTAGTACTCAGTACAATAGATAATCTAACATCACTTTCAAAATACTTCAGCGCACTTTTGCCTTTGATTTCCACGAAGAAGAGCTTTTTTGTATTGATTAATTTCACGTTTCGAGTTGTCAGCATTACTCCGAGAGAGAGAAGGAGATAGAGACAAAGACAAAGACAAAAAAAGACTATATGATAAAATAGAGTCCAATTACAATATTTACTTTTAGTTACCAATATTTTATTTTTACTGTCCCCTTGACAAAACACAAGTTGGAAATCGTCCAAGGATTTTTCTTTTAATTGTTCTCCGTTTTGTCTTTGTTGTTCTCTTAGTTGTTGTTGTTGTCGTTATTGTTGGGGGCTGAGTCCACTGGGATTTTTGGCAGAGAAGCGTTGCAGGCGGAACCGTTAAAAGGAAGAAGCCTCTTTTATAAGACATCCCCATACAAAAAAAAAGGCAATCAGGCTTTTAAAATACTCGGTGCCATATATCTAGCCAAACCCCTCAATCTAACCATAAACCCAGAATTTCTGACGGAAACTCAAAGACAAGGACTTTGAATAGCAAATCATTCATCTTTTATATCGACAGGAATTTAAAAAAAAGAACTGAAAGATAAAATAAAATAAACGGAGTGCTAAAAATGTAAAAGAAAGAAAGAAAGAAAGAAAGAAAGGATTTTGGGTGGTGATACGTTTGTAAAAAAACGAGTTAAAGGGTAATTCACAGAGAGGAAGGAAAGAAAAAATGCGCTAGAATCCTAAGAGAGAGAAAAAAGGGAAAACAGGTTTGATTTGGATTTATCTTGTATTATAAAGCTCAGACCGAATTGAATTATGAAAAGAAGAAAAACAAAGGAAATAGAAGTAAAAATACTTTAGTTGGGTAAGTAAGAAAAAATATCAAGAAAAGAAGGAATCAAAGAAGAAATTGCCATTCATTACACGGAAATAAAAGAAAGAAAGAAAGAAAGAAAGAAAGAAAGTCTTTAAAGTCATATTTGGATAGGGAAGAATACAAGAAAGAAAATAAACTTTAATAAAACCTGAAAACACCCAACAAAAATTGGAAAGAAAGAAAGAAGGAAAGAAAGAAAGAAATTTTTAAGTGCAAGAAGAAGAAATCAGACATATTACTGGAAAAAAAGAAAGAAAGAAAGAAAGAAAAAACGATGTTTTCCATAATTTAGAGATAGAGTCAGACATATTGTCCAGGAAAGAAAGAAAGAAAAATTTGAAATAGAAGATAACGATTTCAGTAGAATACTTGATAGAATGAAAGTAAAAAAGGGGAAAAATTCTTGGAAACATGCGAGGAAATATTAAGGCAAGACGGTCAGAAAAAACTTAAAACTTATAACAAGAACAAAACTCTAAAAAGAAAGAAAGAAAGAAAGAAAGAAAGAAAAGTAAATTAAAAAAAAGGTTTTGACAAAATAAGGAAACAAACAGCAGAGAAGAAAAAACGAATCAGAAATTACCTCGAGAGCTTTTGCGAAATGACGTAAAGAAAGAAAAAAAAAGAATTTAAAGAAAATAAACAAATAATTAAAAAAATCAAAAAAGAAGCGGACAAACAGAAAATGAAAGAAAGCAAATGGCGATAAAGAACATAAAACAAAGAAAATAGAATGAAATTTGGCTGATATAAGAAGAATATTTCTTTGGTGATAAAAATCTGATGGCCAATAAGCAACAAGGGAGGCCAATCTTCACATTGACTGCATTTCTAAAAAGCGGAACACGTTATTTGCCAAGTGACATGCAGGAATCGTTCAGAAGTATCGCCGCAGATTTACGGGAAACATCTAGGACATAAAGCCAGATAGCAAGTAATTTGGCTCAATCGTATTGATAGCATTGTATCTTAACATAAATTTCTGTGTGTTATGAGTCTGATAACTGCAAGAAAACCGTGATATATATATATATATATATATATATATATATATATATATATATTATAACAGTGTTGCTTGTCACTAAATCACTTGTGTCGAACCAAGTGCAATATAATATGGAGAGTGCTCAATATCTAGGATAGAGCTATTATATAATAATAATAATAATAATAATAATAATAAATATATATATATATTAGATATATGTATTTATATTCCATGATTTAATCATATACATCTAATATATATATATATATATATATATACGTGTGAATGTGTGTGTGAGTGTTAAAATGACATAAACTCCAAAGAGGAGTGTCCATGGCGTAGTGGCTAATGTACTGGATTGTGATATTGTATTAATGGAGGTGGCCATGGTGTAATGGTTATCGTCGCAGGAAATGGATACGGCGACTCGAGTTCAAATCCTGGACGGGACTGATTGCATTTCACATAGCACTAATACCCTTGGGAAAGGTATGAATCCAATTATTCTCCCTCCAGCTATGGGTAAATAGTAGGACAGACTAGGTTCTTCAGCCTTGGTGAGGCAACTAGTCTAGAAGGAAAACTCTGAATTCAAACCTGTTAAACTTCGCTTAAAATTTGACCGTAAATATTGTATTAATCGAGATCGAGCTCTAGTCAGGCTGTTACGTTTTCTTTCGAAGTAATTCCTTTGGGAATGGTATAAATCGTCTTTTACCACTAGCTGTTTGTTGAATTGTACCTTTACTTTTCTACTGCAATATGTTTAGCATGGGATGACCCGCAAATGTTAGTATGGTATTAAACAAAGAAAACAAACCAAAACTTTGACTATATGTGTATGTCTTTGTGTTTGTGTGTGTGTGTGTGTGTGAAAAATGAGAGAGAGAGAGAGAGAGAGAGAGAGAGAGAGAGAGAGAGAGAAAGAAATTAGAAATGTCCCACAAAAAAGAATAAATATGGAATTAGACGTGTTGTAAATGACACAGGAAAGTTTTTGAACAACACGCGTAGATATAAGTTTAACTAGAACCCTAATATATATTTACCAATCCCTCCGTACGGGCAGGATATGACCCAAGGTCATTTTTTAAGCGGAATTTAACAGGATCACAATTCAGAGTTTTCCTGTTCCTAGAATGGTTGCCTAACCAAGGCTGAAGGACCCAATCTACCCTACTCATAGCTGGAAAGGGAGTTATGGCTTGATACCTTTCCCAAGCTTTAGCGCTATGTAAAATAAAATTAGCCTCGTCCAGGTTTTCAATTCGTATCGCCGCGTCCATTTTCTATGACGATAACTATTACACTATGGTCTCACCCATAGCAAGGGAAACTGTAAAAATACCTAAATATAGATTATTCATTCAATGAATTAAATCCCTTTCTTTCTATTTTTTTTCTTTCTCGAAGTTTTCCTAATTATCATCTATAATCTATAGTTAAAATGGTTATATAATAAAACGGAGAGTTTCCTGAAAGATCTATATTTACGGAGAGATTGTAAAATTATCGGGCACATGAATTTTATCCTACACAAATAGTCATGTGGAACAGTGCTCAAAGGGAAACAACAGTAATAAGCGGTTAAAAGTATTTCGTCACGCACTAACCTTATTCAAACATTCATCCCTTCTGGTTGTGTCAACCTAAGCATTTCTCCATTGGTATGTAGAAAATACTTTGTTAAGTTATAAATCAACTGAGATTTCATGTCAAATATTTTTTGAGTTCTTAAATATTTTCTTTAGCTGATATTATTATCTGCATATATTATTTTTCAATGGCCCTGTCTCTTTAGAAAGCTCTCAAGTATTAGCAATCGATTTTTTCTGTTACCTTTTGTGGTAAAAAAATCACAATAAAGAATTACTGGCTGTCCATTTTAAGATTTTATTTCAAGACACCATCTATAAAGCCAATGCTGAGCACTATCTTCAGACACTATTTCAATTTTTTCAACTTCTGCGAGCAATTTCAGTAGATTTTAAATCTAGTTTAAAATCTATTTATTTACCCCCGCTCTCTCTCTCACCCTCTCTCTATATATATCTTTCATCCCCGCTATCTGTCTTAATTTCCATCTTTGTATATCTATATATTCTTTCAGTATTTTACAAGCCACGAAAGTATATAGCAAAGGAAACCATCGTATGCATCATGGTGGATACAACATTAGGTTGATAAATAAATTGTTGGGACAACGGCGCACTTCGCCACATGTTGAGCGAATGAGTCTCATAGGTCAATGGCGCACTTCGCCAGGTGATGAGCGTACGAATCTCAGGAGACAATGGGGCACTCCACCAGATGTTGGGTGAACGAATTTCTTAGGTCAACGGCGCATTTTGCCAGATGTTGTGTACGAATCTCATAGGTCAACGGCGCACTTCGCCAGATGTTGAGCGTACGAATCTTATAGGTCAACGGCGCACTTCGCCAGATGTTGAGCGTACAAATCTCATAGGTCAACGGCGCACTTCGCCAGATGTTGAGCGTACGAATCTCATAGCGTACGAATCTCATAGGTCAACGGTGCATTTAGCCAGATGTTGAGTGAACTAATTTCTTAGGTCAACGGCACATTTCACCAGATGTTGAGTGAACGAATCTCATAGGTCAACTGCGCACTTCGCCAGATGTTGAGCGTACGAATCGTATAGTTCAACGGCTAGGATGAAATTGTTCAGACAGGTAACTACTGTAATTTATCTCTAAGAGCAGCGTCTATTGATTGGGAAAAAAAAAACAACCAACGAAAGATTACTAGCCCTCTTATCCATAGCGTATATGCAAACATCATCGCCCTTCAAGTAGGTAAACTAAGAGGACAATTTGCTGAGTTTAGAACCCTGGCCTCATTATTCGAAAATTCATGTAAATAGCCGAAACGCAATTTACTGCGATACAAAAGCATTATTACCATAGCGACCTTTTACGTAATGACTTTAAATACAATAAACCAACTACTTGAGCTTAGAACATTTGCAGTCGGGTACAGTGTAAATATTTTATACGTGGAAGCTCATAGATATAACCATAGTGTACTAGATTTTAAACATCACGATACAAGTAATGGTCGTACATTTAACTTGTCATCTGCTTGGAAAAAACGTAGTCAATGCAGCCATTAGCGTTGCATGAATGCTTTACAGCTCTCGCGCGTTAAAATTACTTAATAGCATCTAGGGAACATGATTAAGAATTATGTCTGCAACATTTAATGGCAACCCCTGCACAATGGTCTCTTGCTATAGCAAGTCCAATCAATGCTATTGATCAATGGATATCACAACCTTCTACAACGAGCTTTTGTCCATTGCTCGATAAACACAACCCTCTAAAGATAGGCGAAGATATGAGTACACAAATAGGCAAAGATGAAGAAAATAAATTTTGCTTGCATAACTTGCCAAACAGAAATGGCGAATTTATCGTTCAGGGTTTTCGGACTATAGTCTTCATCTTTATTGTTATATTCACAACGTTTCGGCCGATGTGTCCTCCGGCCTTATTCTGGTGTCTGTCGAAATCGGGAGCCTACACTGAACTTCGAACTGCCTCCTTTATTTAATCAACTGGGGTCGCTTCTTCTGATTTCGCTAACCATAAACGGGTATTTCTGTATTATTACTAGCCTGCAGTCAGGATTGAACCTGCAACCCTACTGATGATTGTCTCTTTAGAAGCTTAGGGAACGAAAGCCTATAACCGTTACGCTAAGTGTGGTGCTGGAATTTATTTTTAAATTGGAATAAGAGCTCAGGTTAAAAATCGTACATAGTAATAGTAATCATAGTGATGGGAGAACATTAACTTTATAAGTCCGAAAAATTGACTCGAAACTGTCCAACAGTACACATAACATAACGGTTATAAGCGTTGATTCCCTAACCTAAAGGGACAATCATCTGGAGGTTGCAGTTTCAATTCTGATTGCAGGCGAGTAACATACAGGAATTCTTAGCCCTTAAGCCCGGTTATGGTTAACGGAATCAGAAAGGACCCCCGTAGATTAAAAAAAAAAGGACATCGTTCGGAGTTCCGTATTAGCTCCCGAGTTCGACACACACCTGAAGAAAGCCGAAAAATTGAGAATAAGACAATAAAGATGAAGACAATAGTCTGAAAGCTTCGTCTAAGAAATTCAGAGAACAAAGAAGTGGCGTATATTTAGCAGACTTGTCACTCGAAAATAGTCTATCATGTGTAAACATTAAATTCCAAAAAGTAGAGAGAATATTGATCTACACCAACCCCTATAACACTTAAGCATACTGAGATTTTATATTCCAGAAGAAGTGGATAAATAGCGCTCAGAACTGTGAGGCAGACCCCTCTTTTGACGGAGTATCTTCAAATCACAGAATCGTCTCGGCAAAGATTCGAAAAGTTTCTAGAATTTGCTCAGATACCCAACTTGAATTAACGGAAAAACTTTGAAAAATATTATTATTGGTCAACTAGACATCAAACTAACAGAGTTTAAAGCGAAAGAAATTGAGACAGTATAGAAAAAATAGAAAATCTAAAGGCACGGACGAAATACATCCAGAAGGATGGAAATCTGACAACATGCCTCTACGATTATGTGATGCAGTCTATGTTGAAATTATATGTTGTGTTGAATCTGACAGTATGATAGAAATATGCGGAAAGTTGGATAAATCAAACACTTAACTCCGATTCAGATCCTTGATATTTAATTCTTTTTATTCCATAGAACTTGCATCTGAATCGGAGTTAAGTGTTTTGATTCATCCAACTTTCCACATATTCCTATCAACGCAGTCAATGAACAAAAGTCAAAAGACAAATGGATGAAAGGTTCCATCCATTTTTCCCCCAGAAAAGTGACCTCGAATCACAATGAAATACAGGGGAATAATTCTTAATGCGATCCTATTTACCAACACCTCCGCTCGGGCAGGATATGACACAAGGTCAATTTTTAAGCAGAGTTTGACAGATTTGAATTCAGAGTTTTCCTTTTCCTAGATTAGTTGCCTCACCAAGGCTGAAGAGCCCAGTCTGTCCTACTATTTACCCATAGCTGGAGGAAGAATAATTGGATTCATACCTTTCCCAAGGGTATTAGTGCTATGTGAAATGCAATCAGTCTCGTCCAGGATTTGAACTCGAGTCACCGTGCCCATTTCCTACGACGAAAACCGTTACACCACGGGCACCTCCAAATATTTCTTAATGCGATAGCTGATAAGGTTTATAATGTTCTGCATCTCAATCGTATCCGACGCGGAATTGTCAAAATTCTAAAGAAAAATCAGAAAGGCTCTCAAAGAAATTGGTCCTCAATCTCAATTCTGACATTCTGTAGAATCATGTATTTCGAAGATGTACGGGCAAAGAATCTTGAAGCAACACTACTGTTCGTATATTTCTCAAATCCATTCGATTCTAAACACAGAGGAAATACAGAGCAAATACTACTTGCATATAGTCTCTCATAGAAACTTTTACCGCTAAAATAATGCTTTATAAAAACACGAAAGAGTTCGCTTACCGGATGGAGATATTGACTTCTTTGATATTGTCGCTGGAATTTTGCGAGGAGATACATTGGCACCATATTTGTTGAACTACTTATTTCGAACATCAATAGATCTAAAAAAGCGATGCTTTCTTGGTAAATAAGACAAGAAACAGATGTTATCCCGTAGAAACTAAGACAGACGCAGACTACGGAGACGGCCAAGCACTTCTTGCAAATGTTGTATTTTGACCTTCGACCCGGCCAAAAATGCCATTCCAAAGTGATGCACCGGGAGGAAGTGACACATTCTAATGGCAGTTATGAAAGGAAATCGCATGGGCAGAAATTGGCTGACGAAATGGGACGAGGTAAAAAAAATCCCCATGGTACACTCATAGACTGATGCACCAGAAAAGAGTGACCTGTGAACTGCATGACAGTTATTTCCGCTTGATGACGATCAAACATGCGATTTCAAAGATCGAGTAGGCGACTGAGTGGACGTTGAAATATTATATAACTCAGTCAACACTGAAGTCAAGTTAGTTACAGTTGGAGATCAGACGAGTTATAGACGAGATGTGGTAGGGAAAGCCACACCAGGCCGAAGGGTCTTGGAGCCCCTGATTGAATTGGGGTCCAGAGAATATGCAGTAAAGAAAGCCATGACCCAGCAGAGTGGGCCTCTGGGCCTCCGGTTGAGCGGCCCTGGAGAACGAGAAAGACACAACGTTGAAGGCCATAAGAGTGGGGGTCAATATATTCTGTTCGGTCTCCAGCTCCCTCTCACACGCAAACCCTGAGTAACCCTTTTCGAACCCTTACAATAAAGTGAGGGGTACATATATTAATAAAGAAGTCTTCGCTCGTCTTTCTTCTTCGTTGTGTTGTTATGATTATGAGTATATAACACAAATACACCAGCTAAAGCAGACAACTCACTAATTAACCAAGAGCAAGCAATGGGAAGAATTAGCCTCTACCTGAATCCAAACAAAACTAAGAACATGTGTTTCAAATACATGTTTCCACGTCCACTTTAAGTTGCAAGCCGTTAAAATTAGTGAACCAATATCTCATCTACCAAAAGTGATGCCAACATACGTCTAACAAAGGCGTGGGAAGCTATTGACGGGTTATAGATAATATGGAAATCTGATCTATCCGATAAAATAAAATGGTATTTTTTCTAAGTAGTAGTTGTGGCCGTACTACTATATGAAGCCACCTCATGAACCCTGCGAAAACGCTTAGAAAAAAATCTAGATGGAAACTAAATAAGGATGTTGTGTATCGTCTTAAAAATACTGGAAGCAGAGCCCACAAAACAGTAGCTGTAAGGCCACCTGCTTCCTATACAATGAAATATTCATATAAGACGAACAAAACATGTGGGGCACAGCTGGAGAAGCAAGAATAAACTCAAAAACGACGTTCTCTAACGGATTCTTACGCATCAACGTGACAGGGTTTATCAACCAGCAAAAATTAACTAACAATTCTGTATGGATATAAGACGCAACCTAGAAGACCACCCAAGAGCGATGGATGATAGGTAGGTACGGAGAGAGAGACAGAGATACAGAGACCTGTGCTATCAGCGGGACTTAATAATGGTATATATATATATTTTTGAGAAGATATTTTTGGGAAGGCGGCCTTGTTCAGATTTGGTTCCGCTTTGTAGAATTCAATCAGTCAAGACTGCTTGACGGAATGCCGGAAAAGCCCAGCAGTCTTGGCTCACGGGTGAGACTGACTTATTCCTTAAGCCTCAAGGGGCAGTCCTCCCAGGCTCTAATCCACCTACGTGGGTCTAGGTTTATCCCATGGTGCCTGAGGCACTCTTTCGGGGGAATGCTGACGAAACCCGAGGCATTTTCGCCTGCCAGGAGTGTCTGGGTGCGGTTCTGCGCATTGACCCACATAAAAAAAACTGTCTTGTGCCACATTCACGCATTGTGGGGCGCTTGGTAAATCGCTATATATATATATATATATATATATATATATATATATATATATATATATATATATTCTAAGCCCCATCCTCATACCACTAGAAGCAACATAGATAGATAATGAATAGACTGAAATAGATGATGAAAATTCCTTGATAGATAGATATATAGATAGATATGAACATAGATAGATAGATAGATAGATATGAAGATAGATAGATAGATAGATAGATAGATCTGAATGGCATAGATAGATTGGTCTGAATGAGATAGATAGATAGATAGATAGATGAACAGAAAGAAAGAAACAAAGAAAGAAACAAAGAAACAAAGAAAGAAACAAAGAACAAATTAGGATAGACGGAAATATATGAAAAATTAACAAAGATAGATTGATGGATAGATAGATAATGAATAGAATAAAATAGATAATGAAAAGACTGAGGTAGCAGACAGATATATTAATAGATAGCTAGATTACTAGATAGATAGATAGATGCGCACGTTCCTACGTTTAATTTGACACATGTAAATTATTAATCTTGTTATTGAGATAAATTTACTTTTTTCTAGTTTAATTTAAGAATATATCCCAGTTAGAGTCCATAAATGATTTGAATGTTTTGAACAATTTTAACTTGCCATCGGGCGTGTTTGGAAATATTCATTTATGGATTCATTCAGTCGGCTGTTTATTTACATTAGTTAAATATAACTAAATAACTAATACTGATAGATCTCTTTTTTTAACATTTCTATTTGCAAACGACAGAAATAACGTAACGTCTTAAAAGCTGTGTTATTGCATATAAATCCAGTTTATTTCTAAATCAATATCTTCTCGTTAATATTCTTTTTGAATATAGAATGCACAACCAATTTGAATTACCATGCATATGCATATGGGTAATTCTGCAGAATTATTTGGAAACACACACACACACAAATACATAAATGTTAACAGAGGCACACACATGCACACACACACACACACACACACATATATATATATATATATATATTGTCATCCACAGAGTGACTGTTTCGTTGTATCACAACTCATCAGTGTGGCGGGACACGCAGGAAGCTTCAAGATGGGATTGAACCCCCCCCCAACTTTACATTAGACATACCACCCAGCCCTCAGTCGACATACATCAGCTCGAGAATATTAAGGTTTTGGTTTCTTTGTTTAATAGCATATCAACCTTTTTAGGTTATTTAATGCCAAAGCTATTCTCCTAGAAGAATAGTAGTGGTACTATTTAACCCATAGCTGGGAGGAGAAGGGGATTTATACTTTTCCCAAGTGTATTTTCTCGAAAGTGAACGTAATAGCACGACTAGAGTACGAACTCGCTTACTACGATTCTGCAGTCCATCGCTTTAACCATTACACCACGAGGACACCCCCTCTGGAATAATAAGGCATTATGTAGTAGGTTTCGCTTGTTTACATTTTAGTTTGTTTACATTTTGGCAGAGTGCTCAATTCTTACGAAGAACTTTGCACACACAAACACACACAGACACATATATATATATATGGGGGTGCTTGTGGGGACAGGGGGTCTTGAGTACAAATCCTGGACGCGGATAGCATATCACATAGCTTTAATGCCCTAGCCAGAATTAGGAATCCAAACATTCTTCCAACTAGCAAATTGGTAAAATTAGTAAAGCAATTTAAATTGGGTGTAGATGTAAGACTCTGAATTTAAAGCTAAACTCCTCTTAAAATAAACATTGAGTCTCTCTCTCTCACACACACACACACACACACACACACACACATATATATATATATATATATGTGTGTGTGTGTGTGTGTGTGTGTGTGCGTGTGTGTGTGTGTGTGTGCTTGTTTGAGACGATGTTACAAGATCAACACTCTAAAAAGATTCGAAAAACTCGAAGAATTAACGAGAAAAATAAAATAATATTTCTAAATAAGATCTGTATTTAACTATAATAATTACACCCTATCTCATAAATGTTCTGTGACATCATCTGGAGCTTCGCTGACTAACTTTCTACCTGCTTGAACCATTACTTTGTATCAGTTAACGGAATCTTGGCTTTCGTTGAATAACAAGCATGGAAAAAGACAGTTCACAGTATTCTTTGATTATATATATATATATATATATATATATATATATATATATATATGGTACTTGATGCAGCCTTGCTTAGCATTCAACATTATAAGGTAATGAACAAGAGTAAAATTGAGCAATCTAGAGAAAGGAGTAGTGACCGCCCCTACACCTCGATGTAGTAGCTATTGGAAAAGGAGCCTTCGACTAAGGTCACCAACTTCACTTTTATTTTACTATATATATATATATGTATAAGTGTGAGTTTGTGGACAGAAGTTATTCATGAGGCCATATTTGTCTGAAATTGACAAACATGGAAAAATGTGGTGGGGCGAGAAAGAGAACGCAAATGCGATTGAATGAAGGTTGAAATCGTCAGGAAGATTTGAAGTTTTCAGTCCATTTGACTCTGGCTTCTACTATTTTCGTATCTGGTTGAATTTGTTTTTACAGACTTTAAAAAAGTTTAATTTTAATTGTCTGAAGCAATATATTATATTATATATATACTTGTCTTTTTGTTTAGCCAAGTTGGGGTAGTCATAAAAGCGGTGATTAACGTCGTGCAACAGTCACAATTCTAACAGGAATTATGTTGGTCAGGGAGAAGCAAAAATGAAGTTACTCAATAGTTTTGAGAAAAGGGTGGAATGCTATTTATCAAATATAGTACAGCTAAACTTTGTCAAATGAAGATCTGAGTGTTATTTTTTTAATTTAAAAGTTAAAAGCATTGGGCATTTAAATTGTTTTTAAAAGTTGGTCAGCTAAAATAACCACAGACACCATAAATATATATATATATATATATATATATATATATATATATATATATATATATATGGAAGTAAATAATGGATTGTAATCCGACAATATGTACAGAAAAATTGATAACAAGGCAATCAGAGTGGAAGGAGAGATTTATTGAGAAGTCGACACTATAGCGCTTCGGGTCTACTGAACCATCATCAAGACCATGAGGGATAATATTAGTGATGTTAAGTCAAAGATGGATGTTTAAAAATGCATAATACAAAAACCTAGGGGAAAATTTGTATAACAAGAAAAAGTTAGCCGTTTAAACAGCCAACTTTTTCTTGATATACAAATATTCCACTTGGATTGCCTTGTTATCAATTTTTCTCTACACACACACACACACAAACACACACACACACACACACACACATATATATATGTATATATATATATATATATATATATATATATATATATATATATATATATGCACTCCGCTATCGGCCGCATGTAAGACAAGATCAATTTTTAAGATGAATTTTTTAGCGGATTCGAAGTCACAATTTTCTTTATCATAAAAAGATTTCAAAACCAATTTAAAGAACCCAGTGGACCCAACTGTTCACCCCAAACTAGGGTGTGGGGGATGACAGGTTGATTCACTATTTTACGAAGAGCATTAATGCAGACCACAACGCAAGCAGCGTCATCTTCGGTCTGAATTACAGCCACCGATTCCATATATATATATATATATATATATATATATATATATATATATCATCATCATCATCATCAAGACGAGCCGCCAGCACGGATATCATTGACCATCTCTCGCCACTTTTCCCTATCGTTCATCACCTCCGGCAGGTCTTCTGGGTTACATCCTGTGTCCTCACATAGCTGCTGTATGTAAGTTCGGGCTGGTCGTCCTGCTTTTGCTTGGCCATATGTGGGGGTCCATAGTAGTACGTCCCTTACGAGCTCGTCTTTGCTTCTCCAGCAGTGTCCGGCATGTCTGGCTCGTCTGACCTGTATAGTTTTCGTGATGGGAGGTAGGTGACCGTACAGTTGGCGTCTCGTGGGGTGTTGTCGCCAGGACTTGTTCAGTATTGCTCTCAACATTCTTGTGTACTTGCCGTCAAGTTTATTCTCCAGCCGTTTGGTTAGCGTCCATGTAGTGCATCCATATAGCAGTATCGATACAACTGCTGCCTAGAAGAAACTGCACTTCATTTCATCGGTCAGGTCTGATTTCCATATTATTGAGAGTCTATCTACAGCCGTCCATGCTTTCGTCAGCCGTGTGTCGATGTCGTTTTCTGTTGATGAGACGCTACTTCCTAGGTAGGTGAATTTGTCCACTAGCCTCAGAGAGGCTCCGTCTAGAGTGGTAATGTTGCCCGTTTGGTTGTAACACATATATTCAGTTTTGTGCGCATTGACATGGAGGCCAATGCCTGCTGCAGCTCGTTCCAAACTATGCAGTAGTGTCTCTGCTTGATTAGGCGTATTCGCCAGTAACGCTAAGTCATCAGCGTAGTCAGCGTCTGTGATTGTTTTTGCGGGGTACCTTTTGCTTCTTTTCTTAGTCAGCTCGAAGCCATTTATATATATATATATATATATATATATATATATATAGACACAGAGACTTAAGTCCAAATTTTAGACGTGGCTGTTTGCATTTTCCATGGTGCTAAACTTACGAATCCAATTATTCTTCCTACCTGCAGTGGGTAAAATTGTTGGGCATTTCAAATTTGGTGTGGATGTAAAACTCTGGATTTAAAGCAGTTAAGTTCTTTTAAAAATACACCTTGAGTCACATCCTGCTCCTGCAGAGAAATTGGTTAAAACACACACACACACACACACACACACACACACACATATACATATATATATATAGTTATATTTGTGTGTGTGTGTGTGTGTGTTGAAGCGGATGTTACAAAACCAACACTATAAAAAGATTTTAAACAAGGCATGAAAAATGATTACACAGTGACAAAATCTGTAGCGTGTGTTAAGATATTTTCTTTACGTTTATTTTTTATCCAGATAAAAATCTGTTTCAGAATACCTCTTCCAGAAAATTTGTAGAAAACCCACGTAAGCGAGGAACTACTAGAAGACAAATCTTACTTAGAACATTTGGAATATCTCCTAGAGGCAAAATTAAGAGTCGAGTCTACGACAAAAGTGGTCATTATTTTCTTTTCCTGATGATCCCATAATTTGGTATTGGCTGCTGATAAACAAATTTTCATAATTGCGTTATATACCAAAATATATATCTAAAATTATTTTACTTTTAATTTTTTTTATATTTAATAGATAGATATTTTTTCGTGATTTTCAAATCTTTTTTTATAGTTTTTATAATTATTATTCTTTGTTATATTTTTTGTTTAATGACATATAGACCTTCGTAGGTTCTTTAATACCAGCCAATATCATCTATGCAAAAGTAAATTATATTCAAATAGCAATGGAGGGGTCTAACTCACGTACTACGTCACAGACTAACACGTTAACCACTACACGCTCTTCTTTTTATATTATTTTATCATAAGACTGTAAATCATACCATCAGTACGGCCACTTACCTCTCATCTCAAATACCATCCAAGTAAGACGAGTAAGAAATTCGGGGAGATTCTGGAGAAGCAAGGACGAACTCATAAGTGAGGTTCTATGCCTCAAAACAAGATGTGTTTGTGTTGGCAAACCAACTAGAACTTATTTACATCAGCTCTGTGCAGACACAGAGTGTTGTTTGGAGGACCAGCTGGAAGAGATGGATATTAATGATGGAGAGAGGGAGAGAGAGGGGGTGAATCCGTGCTCTCAGCATGACGTGATGATAATGAATAGACCGTACCACATTATAAAAATTTACAGTTTTTACTTGATTTTTTTTTTACAAGCAATTACGTTTCACAAATTCAAGAATAAGACGAGACGATAAACAAAGTCTGGTGACATCGCACAAAGAAGCTATGCAGTTACTCAAGACTTTGAACAGAAAAACCATTTAAAAAGCTATAGATGCATTACAAACTTCTTTTCAGACACAGGTACAATTTATTGCACAGCAGTCTATGTAGACATCAGAGAAAGTACAAGAAAGTGGTGGAATAAGAGATTTGCAAGCATGAAAAATGTCATATTCATTAACTATGAATATAATCCTATGAATCAAAAAAGGTAGAGAATTAGCCAGCAAATATTGAGTAACTATAATTACTGTAAAAATACTGTATAACGAAGAAATACTGTATAACGAAGGCTCAGTATGCTGAAAGGTGTTGTTGTGTACCACCAGAGTACTTGAAGACAAAAAATATACTTCGAGTAAAATTACAAAAAAATACAGGATAAACAAGTTTATGGTTGGTTGATTCGTTTGACAGCATATACAGGGTGGAACGGTAAAATTGTCGTCCTAAAAAAACAACACTACAGCTTTATTTTAAAACTTTTATTGAGAAAATCAATTCAGGTAACATGATTATGTAGTAGAGCTGAAATCTATTCAATGTAGCCGCCTTCAGCCTCAATCACTGCCTCGATACGGATCCGGAACTGGGAGCATGCATTTTCTGGCGGGAGCTCGGCGAATACTCTACGGATGGCGGCGATCAGGCTGGCTTTGGTGTTGTGGGAAGTCATGTTGGTGATGTTCTCGACGTATGACCAAACGAAGTCGTTCAGCGGGTTCATGTCGGAGGAGAAGGGGGCCAGTGAGAGAAGGGCACAAAGTCGTAGCACTCCTTCTGAAGCCAAGCCTGTGTCTCTTCAGACTTGTGGGACGGCGCCGAGTCCTGCTGCCACACCCAGGGTCTTCCACCGGCCACCTGATTGTACCAGGGGATCACCACACTCTTCAGCACATCCAGGTACACTTTGGTGTTGACTTTCAAGCCGACTTCGAAGATGTGAGGTGGCATGATGTGGCCCTCACTTGAAACCACACCAAAGACCATAACTGTAGCCGGAAACTTTGTTTCCATCACCCTGGGCACGTCCCTGTTATTCGTGGCAAATCCAGCGATGCATTTTGAGGGTGCTGGCAATGGTCCTGTTGTCATAACTTGGATCGGTAGAGAGCATGAATTGTACAGCGGCGCATCTCTGATCTCGCTCGTTGAACATTGTGTCACTTTCAGGCATGATAGAAGGCTCCTATCGCTCTTGGGATTTGTACACAACTGGCCAACTAGTAGATGGTCTGCGACAACAACAGAAAAAAAGGTTTTCATTTAACGGAAATGGAATCATGTCGTCTTTTCTAGGGCGAAAATTTTATCGTTCCACCCTGTAAAGTCCGTAGTGTCGTGTCTAACGTGTTGGGTAAAGATGTGATAGAAAGTGATTTCGATCCCCAGTCGCTCTATTTCGTTCATTTTCAGACAAATAGCCGTGAAAAAGTATGAGAATTAGTATACTTCCTTAACTCAACATTAAAGTTGACCTCTACAGTTCATCTACAAGGATGGCTTTGGTATTAAATAACCCTCAATATTTGATACACAATTAAACCACGAAACTATATTCAAAGATGTATTTGTACAATCCTCTGATACAGGTAAACAATAAATGCGTAGTTGTTTGACGATACTTAAAGAGCTAATATATTAATCTAGTTTACAATTTTTGAAGTATCATCTCAGACAAAACTATTTAACTCATTGGTGGCATCCTAAAAAGGAATGCAAGAAATATATGGGAAGGGGAGTCCCCTTAGCGTGGTCACAAACGTGATTAACGTGCTGTACTGCAAGTTGATGTGAGTTCGAACCCAGTTGCGCTATTATATTCACTTTCGAAATAAATCCCTTGAGAAAGTGTTGAATATTGACCTCCGACCCGACCGGGCAGTCGAAATAGGAAATGAAACTGTGTAAATAACTGGTGCATCCGCTCGAGGAATATTAGAATATAACCTTAACCGTGGATGGGTTGAATGACTGCGATTTGTGACATCCACAAGAAGAAGGTGGATTTTGAACTATTATATAACTCAGTGCACAGGAAATTCAATCAGTTGGGGATCAGACGAGTTGGAGATAAGAAGCGGTAGAGAAAACCACCACCCAGAGAGGCTGGGACCCCAGGCCCCCGGTTGAGAAGCCCAGGAGAAGGGGAAAGAAAAGCAGTTATGGCCAATAGAGTGGGGGTCAATATGTTGCAGTTCTGTTCGGCCTCCAACTCCCTCTCACACACAACCCTTTCAAATAAAGTGAGAGGTATATTTTTCTAAGAACTGTGTTGCCTGTCTTTATTGTGTCGTCATTATGATTCTGCATTCATGTATCGGCATATGAGTATACAACAAAAGGTATAAACCCCACTAATAGCTATAGATCTAGTTCAAATAACACCATTACTGTTTTTCTACAAAGATAGCTTTGGCATTGAATAATCCGCGAAAGTAGACATGCCATTAAAAACAATGAAAATAAACCTGTTAATGCATGGGAGTAAGTACGAGCCTCGTTCAGAGCAAAATTTAACAATATCAGTATTCCAAAAGCCAATGTATTGATTGATATATTTTTTTGGTCGCTTTATCACAAACAGAATGAGACACAAAGTCACTTTCTATGCGAAGTAAAGAAGGTTTTCCTTCCTCTAAACTAGTTGCCTAACAAAGGATAAACTTTATTTGTTCACCGTCCCAACACGGGACAAGTACGGCAAAAGGCCTTTATTAAAGTGGATCCGGACGCAGGGCCACAGCCAACGCGCGTCCGGCAAAAGCCAAAAATACCTTCGGCCCCGTCGGCATTCCCCCAATAGGGGCACCTCAAACACCAGGAAATAAATAATCATTAGACAATGTTTGTTTATCTAACAAAGGATAAACAACTCCTACAATTTACGCAGATCTGAGGGACAATATGGATTCATGCCTTTTCCTAGGGTATTAGCATGAAGTGAAACGTACAGTCTCATCCAGTATTTGAACTCGAGTCCCCGTTAAGCTAGGAGCGAATTAAATATGTAATTGAGAGTCATTTTAAACAATTAAACGCATCATACTTCGTTTAAATATCTACATTTTAAGGGCCAACGTAGTATTGTTGTTTACAATCATTTTAAACAGGTAAACATATTTTTTCGTTGAAACATCAACATTTTAATAGCCAGTCTATTAAAGTAGTTCGAAGTCATTTTAAACAGGTAATCCTCTCCTATTTCGTTTAAATATCAATATTTCATGGTCTAATATATTAGTTTATTTCACAATAATTTTAAACAGGTAACACTCTCTTATTTCGTTGAAATATCAACATTTTAAGAGCCAATCTATTAAAGTAGTTCGCAGTCATTTTAAACCGGTAAACTTATCCTATTTCGTTGAAATATCAATACTTTATGTTCCAATTTATTTCACCATCACTTTAAACTGTTAAGTGCGTCATACTTCATGGAAATATCACTATTTTAAAAACAATATGTTGATATACGTTAGCATTGTTTTCAAACATCATTTTAGACATATCTATTTGACCAATAGATGGGATTCTGAGAGTTTTCTAAATGACTTCTTACACATAGACCAGAATTGGCCGACCAGTAAACCTAACACACATCAGCTCTGTAGGGACAGCGGAAGCAGTCTAGAGCACCTAACAGGGATGGTTCTGCTAGCACGTTGTTCCTTGTTTCCCCCTTTCCTTCTCTCCCTCCTTCTCTCCCTCCCACCTATCTCTCTGTCTCTCTTTCTCTCTCTCACTCATCCCTGAAATCCATCATGTCTGCCTCCGGTGTCAGTAAAAAGCTGATATATGTTGGTTTTTACTGGTCGGCCAATTATAGTGTGTCTATGTGTAAGAGTCGCTAGGAAAACGTTGCTTATGAGTTCGTCCTTCTTAAACAGTGCTTGTTCGTCTTATTTGGATGGATTGTGAAATGGGAAGCAAGTAGTCAAACAATTGCTATTTTGTGAGATGCTACTGCTACAATTTGCCCAGTAGAAGAAGAAAACTTCAGAGATGGATCCGTTCTAAACTAAATGAATTTTTACACATAATTGCATACAAAATTGAACTTGATAAACTTAAAAAGTCATTTAAGTGTAGTAAATGAACCTTACAACATACTTGCAAAATTGCCGAGCGTTCTCTGCAGTTTTCAACACTTGTTTGATGACTGGCAGGCACAAAGACGAAGGTCAGAATATTTCCACTTTAAGATTTAAGAATAAAATAGCAAAAAATGAACTGGAATTTTTAGTTGGAGTCTGGTCTCTGAATGGTTAAAACTGTCAAGTGTAAGACGAGAGATAACATTTTAGAATTAGTTAAAGAGTTGGAGTTGAGATAGGGAAGAGAATAGAAGTGAGTGGGCTAGGGTTTTTAAGCCGTTCTTAACTTGTTTATGTAGCCATACTAATTATGACAGGGGAGCTATGCTTCTTTCCCTATTGACCGTATCAATACAGAAATTTTGCTTATAAAAGTTAATCAACAAAATCATGTAAACCTCTGAGAATAAGATGGAATTTATGAAAACAAGAATTTTAATTTGTTAACTTCTTTTATTCTGATTGGATGGTGTAATATGATGGCCGAGGTGGAGGTGCCCGTGGTGTAATGGTTATCGTCGCAGGATGTGGACTCGGCGACACGAGTTAAAATCCTGGACGAGACTGATTGCATTTCAAATAGCATTAATACCCTTGGGAAAGGTATGAATCCAAATATTCTCCCTCCATCTATGGGTAAATAGTAGGACAGACTAGGTTCTTCAGCCTTGATTAGGCGACTAGTCTAGGAGAAGGAAAACTCTGAATTCAAACCTGTTAAACTCTGCTTAAAAATTGACCTTGTATCATATCCTGCCCGAGCGTAGGGGTCGGTAAATATGGATAATGGCCGAGGGATTTCGTTTTATGCGTTTGGGTTTAGTTAGGCAGAGAACCTTTCGGCTCAGTGTATGGGTTAGTTAGGTGCAAACTTGACTTCAGGTGTTAACGCGCGCACGGCGAGGATGTGTCGTTCATTGATGTCAAAATAAAAATCCGATAGAAAGGTTGACCAGTGGATATGAATGACGTCATGCACCGGAAGCGCGCGCGGAGGATTTGGGGAATTTTGAAAAAGTCAGTTAGTTGAGTTGAGTCCTGCCTCGGGAGAAGACGGTTGGCTCTCGCTTGCACGCCGAAGCCAGGCCAGTGGCCCTTTGTGGCGGGTGCCACACGTGTTAGGGGTGGGGGCAGATGAACAAGCCAGAATAGAAAGAATGTGTATCTCTCTTCTTATGCAGAAGAACCTTTAAACTCAAAGATAGTAAAAGGTTTCGTACCTGAACTAAGAAGTCGTAAGTGTTTTTCGTGTTTCGAGATTCCTATGTTCTATGTTATATATAAATAGTAAGTTAGCGACCATAGTCGAGGGTGACCCAAAGACTCCCTTTTCGATAGCTACTGCACCAAGGTGTAGGGGAGGGCGCTACTCCATTCCCTGGATTGCTCCACTTTACCCTTGAACCGTACCTTATAATGCTGAGTGTTAAGCAAGGTGGTATCAAGTTCCATTTTTAAAGTCTTTGGTATGACTCGACCTGGGATTGAACCCAGATCTCCCGGGCCATTGGCGAACACTCTAATGAACATTATATGTCCATTTCACGTAGCCATATTATGGCTATGGTACATTTGTATCTTAAAATATCAGAGAACTATTTCAGATCTTTTGAGTAGTTCTCATCAAAGTTACCAGAAGTTTTTCATATGAGTGACAGCAAGTCTTCTCAGGTCGTCTGCTCATTACATCATTCTAGCTGATCTAAATACTGTTGTCTGGATAGTCCCGAGTTCTCCTCTTATTTCCAACGATTCCAATCTCCTTTCCAAGCTTTTGGAGACCGTTCAAAGCAAACCAATTACAACTGGTATCAGCGATACTCGTATGGTTCACTGCTTCCCTAGCTCTCTAGCAAGATCTAAGTACTTGTCTCTCTTCTCGTTTTCTTTTATTTACACTCTTTGGTTTGCTTGGACGGCAAAGTCCACAATATGGCAAATTCTCTCCTTTTCTCTTTCTTTATATTATCACTAGATCTTATCTTCTTGCAGGGATTAGGTGATATCATTATCATTCTCGCTGTGTTTTTTTCACACTAACGTTCGGTGGTGGTCTTTCACTGGAGTCCGAGGGACATCAAGTCTCCTCAAGTCTGCAGGACCCTTCTCGGTATTCTAGCCGATCTAAACAATGCTGTAACCTGGATGATCTCAATTTTCTGACTGATTTCCAGTTCCTCTAGTCATTCTTCCTAGCATTTGGAGACCGTTCCAGGTGCATTAATTGTAATTGGTATCACCGTCATCCTTAGGTTTCACAGCTTTTTTTGTTCTCTTGCAAGGTTCGAATATCTGTCAATCTTTTCGCTTTCGTACATTTCAGTTTGTGGTCTGCTCAAAAAGTAAAGTCCACAAGATGGCTAGTTCTCTCTCTCTCTTTCTCTCTCTCTCTGATCCAGTTAAACCGGAGTTGGGACTAATTCCATCAGGACAAAAAATCATTCAACAGTAAACATTCAGATTTTCCTGGTAAAGAGCTCAATGTAACTGACATTGCAGAACAATAATTTCTTTATGAAAAAACAAAAACCGATCATATTAGTATTATAAATTTATTTCCATCTTGTTATGGGTTTTGATATAAATAAAAAAACACCAAAAATAACAGGACTTCATCTGATCAAATGGATAAAATAATTCAGGATAAACACAGGAAAGAAGGGTGGGAGGGGTAAAAGAGTTTTCTCCCCATTTAGCCCACTTCCGGTTTTTTGTTTTTATTACCGGTTGGAATTACAGTAAATTAATTTTTTTTTTAAATTCTAAATACATTTAAACTTAAAACTCCAGATTTAATAGTAATTTAGGGAAGAACAACCTTCCTTGATATCCTTACGTAAGGATACATTAATACTTATATTAAATTAAATTCAAAATTTAAAATTTTAATTTTTTAATTTCAAATTTTATTTTCGTGTCCTATTAATTCAGTTACCCTTCCATTGAAGAGTATGTACACATCACATAGTTTATACTCATCTTTTTTTATTTCATTTTATTTTATTCATTTCACCTTAAATGTCAAATTAATTTTTTTTTTTTAGCATTATCTGTGATATATATATATATATATATATATATATATATATATATATATATATATATATATATATATCCTTTACTTCTTATTTGCCTGTAGTTCTAGTCCTCGCGTTTGGATAAGTGATCTTTTTGTCTATCAAAATTTCAGAAACTGTGATGTATTTCATTCTCTCGGACAGTTTCTAGTTTGCGTGCATCCCATGTAATAGTCAAGTGTATTATTATAATTATCATTATTTACTCCTTGAGAGTTTTCTACATCTGCGTTAGCTGATGATCTTTCACTAGAGTTTGAGTGACAGCAAGTCTCCTCAAGTTTCCAGGACTCTTCTCAGTATTCTAACCGATCACAGTAATGTCGTAATTTGGATGGTCTCAACTCATCCTCTTATTTCCAAGTCCTCCAGTCCATTAAACAATCCTTCGGTGATTGCACCAAGAGCACCAATTACAATTGGTATAAACGTCACTTTCATGTTACACAGTTTCTTCAATTATCTAGTAAGGTCGAGATATTTATCTTTCTTTTCACTTTCTTTTAATTTTACTCTGTGATCAGCTGAGACTGCATGGTTTTGCAAGTTTTCTTTTTGTTTGTTGATTATTATAGTGTCTGTTCGTCTGGCCGAGACTAGTGGTCCGTTTGTATATCAAAATCACATTATTATTATTATTATTATTATTATTATTATTATTATTATTATTATTATTATTATTCCGCAGCATTTTTCTCAGGCCTTTAGGAGTTGCTACATGGACACCAACTTCAACGGGTATCTCTGTCATCTAGTTGCTCCATGATTATTTTTAGCCCTCTGACAAGATCTTTCTTTTATCAGCACACAATGGTCCGATGAAAAAGATATTAGTATTTCCTCTTTTGAGGGTTTTTCACACCAGCGTAAGCTGATGGGTTTTCACTGGAGTTTGAATAACAACGAGACTCCTCTAGTCTCTAGAACTCTACTCAGTATTCCGCCTATTTCAACAATGCTTTGGTTTGGATGGACTCCACTCGTCCTCCAGTCCCTGTACCAAATATTTGGTGACTGCATCGAGCAGACCAATTATAATAGGCATCGCCGTCATTTTCAAGTTCCATAGTTTTTTCACTTCTCAAGCAAGGTATATGCAGTTATCTCACATTTTTGCTTTCCTTCAGTTTTCCCCATTTGTTATTCGGAACACCAAAGTCTATTTTTCGATTTTTTTATTTTTTATTTTTTTGGTGTGGGGGGTTGTAACTATCCCTAGGCCTGGTCGTCTGGCTGAAATTTGATGGTCCGTTTGTATATTAAAATCCCTGAAAATTTTATGCATCGTATTTTCTTTGGCAAATTCTGGGTTATGCATACACCATTTGTTCGTATGGTCATATTCAAACTTCTTGCACAATTCCCAGGAGATCAGTTCCCTTACCCATTCATGGCTAGTCTTTTACTCTTTTGATGCTAATTTACTACATCCGCTATTTATGTGAGTGATCGTTTCGTCTTTGTCAACACATAATCTACACCTGCTATTATTATTACTTTTACTCGTTAGCTTTTCACATCAGTATTAGCTGATGGTCTTCTACCAGAGTCTAAGTGAGAGCAAATCTTCTAAAGTGTCCAGGACTCTTCTCATTATTCTGGCTGATCTCAGTAATGCTGTAGTTGGGGTGGTCATCACCAGTCCTCTTATTTTTAAGTCCTTTAGTCCCTTTACCAATATTTCGGTGACGGTAACAAGGGCATTAGTATAACCACCACTTTCATGTTCCACAGTTTTTTTCAGTTCTCTAGCAAAGGTTCAGGTACTCATCCTTCTTCTCAATTTCTTTCACGTTTACTCTGTGGTCAGCCAGAAAAGCAAAGTTCACAATCAGGCAAATTCTATCTCTTTTTTTTTTTTTTTTTTTTTTGATTATTCTATGGTTTGATCGTCTGGCCGAGATTAGGTGATCAGTTTGTATCTCAAAATCCCAGAGGAGTTTGTCCGCCTCATTCTCCAGAACACATACTGTGTTGTGCATATTATTATTATTTACACATTGAGAGTTTCTCACATCAGTTTTAACTGATGGCCTTTCACTGGAGCCAGAGTGACAGCAAGTCTACTAAAATGTCCAGGTCTCTTCTTAATATTCTGGCCGTTCTGAATAGTGTTGTAGTTTGGATGGGTTCACTCGTCCTCGAAACTGTATGTCCTCCAGTCCTTTTGTTAATCCTTTCATTACTGTTCCAAAAGCACCAATCACGATGGGTACAATTGTCACTTTCATGTTCCATAGTTTTTTTTTAATTCCCTAGCAAGATCGAGGTACTCGTCATTCTTCTTCTTCTCCTCCTTCTTCTCTTTCATCTTCTTCATCTTCTTCTTCATCTTATTATTATTATTATTATTATTTACTTTCTGTTTTTGTCTGTTACTTCTTTTTTCGTTGACAGCCTTCTGTTTTTGAAGCATTCTTTAATCACAACTGAAAAAGAAAGATTTATTTGCTGCTATATTTTACCATCAAGCATTAAACATTTTTTTTTTCATGAATTTATTCATTTCGGTATTTTTCACGTCTTCTCTTTTTGCTTCAATATCAGTGCCTATTCTTTGGCTTTACAAAAGTCTATAAAAAGCATTTGGTTATTGACAATACGAAGAATCGTGCAGGACAATGAGAAGGTTCCAATTTGATATAGTTTGACTTTAGTATTTGCTTCAAGCGGAAGCCTGATATTAGATCCCGTCGCCAAAATCCGATACCAGAAAAAGCGATCAGCCATGATGAAAAGGAAAGGGGAGTGGACATTGAGAGATATTTTCAATAAACGCCGAAAATGAGTTAAAGTTTCGGGAGGATAGTTAAAGATTAATGGTGACAACAAGGCGATTTAAGGAAAAAATAAAGGTGAGAGAAGAATGTAAAGAAAATACGTGTCTGTAAATAAAAAGAAGACAAAAACTATGAACGATAAAAAAAGAGAAAAGAAGGAGTGACAATGTGAGAAAGAAAGAAAGAAAGAAAGAAAGAAAGAAAGAAAGAAATAGAAGCTGCAAACGACAGATAACTGAATAAATAAACATGCAACAAAATGAAAGAAAGAAAGAGAGAAAAATACGCAAAGAATAAAAGCAAGAAGAAGAATTGGAAAAGAAAAACACAGAGGAATAGATAAATAAATAAAGAAAGAAAAGAAAAGAGACGTTAAAATAACAAGTAACGATAGATAGATTGATAGATAGAATGATTGGAGTTTTAGTAATGTGGAGTACTCCTTCATTATCATTACTCTCAGGTCCACTCTGACCTAGAGGGTAAGTATCTGTCTTATTTATGAGTCAAATAGAACTGTTCAACCTTATATTAGGGAAAATTATAAATATTAACTAGGATTATCTGTGTTGGCATGGAGGGTAGATTGTCACCAAATGCCCGGGGGACCCAGCATCAATCCCAGGTCGAGTCATACCAAAGACTCAAAAAATCGTAATAAGATACGAATCAAGGATAAAGTGGACCAATCCAGGTGAAGTAAGCATTGAAACGATAACATTCAGGTCACCCTCGATTACGATCGGCAACTTTTTACTTTATATATATAAGCCACACAGAGTGGATGCAGATGTGTGTGTGTATGTGAGTGTTGTGTGTGTATATTAGCGTGCAGGTGTGCTTGCGCATTCATTTTTGATTTGTTATTTATGGCGTATTAACCATTGAGGGTTATTTAATGCGAAGTCCATTTTTATACATATAAAAGGTTCCCTTTCAAACAATTCAGTTTAGCATAAGTACAGTTTTTGTTTACACACAGTTAGTTGTAAAAACAGTTATATTTCAAACAATTCAGTTTAGTATAAGTGCATTGTTTTGTTGTATTTGACCCATAGATAAGACCCTATCAGGTGCTACCACTCAGGACCAGAGTTGACCACGGAGCGATGGCAATAAATGGGTACACCACATTCCCTAACGCCCCAGCTTTACTGGAGCCTCACTATCAGATTGTTTAGGGTCATATCTCGAACACTTATTAGGCGGGGTCTTACCCCACAGTAGATATGCAGTCGGTGTATTCTACAGTCCCAGCATTCTGGGCTTGTGTGTATTCATATAAATACAGTTCTGAATGTTAAAGAATGCATGCTAGAAAATAGTCTAAAGTGACTTGTTTGTTATTTATTGTTCATCACCAGAGACTTTTGCCCCTTCGATCCACATGACCACTCTCTCTCTCTCTCTCTCTCTCTCTCTCTATATATATATATATATATATATATATATATATATATATCGGAAACGTACAGACGCTATTGCAAATATAGTAATTATTGACATATTCTTAAGTTTATTTTTGGCTACTTAATTAGCGTTTGAAGTCAACGACGGGGATATTTCTCTGTTACGAATGTTTTGTTACCACATGATATATGACACAAAATTCTGAGGCCATTATTCATTGTGGTATTTATTTATTCTTTGATTTCTGGTCCTTTGGAAAAATCGTTCATCTCTACCTCTATGCGTTGAGCATCGACGTTACTCATCATGAGCATGGTCTGTACCCTATCCGAAAGCTTTTTTTTGTTCCTGTCTTTTATTCTTATTTATATCGAGTTCAGTCTGTTTCTTTCTATTGATCTTTACAAAACAGTGTAAATTCGTATTAGTGTATGGAAATGTATAAATCAAATATTTTTTTTTATCTGTTTGTCTTATTTTTTAATGTCAATGTTGTTTTTATCGATATATTTTTTCTTTATCGTGAAATTGTCGTACACATCAGTTGTTTTTTATGATTACTTATCACTTTTTGTGGTAGACTTTTTTCAACAGGAAAAGAATGGCCATTTTCTCTCTTGACCTTTGTCTCATTTACTTGATCTTTTAGTATATTGGAACGTGTGCTTGAAAGCGAGAAACAAAATTCATGGACTCTTTTAGAAATTACTATTAAATTCATATTCTTCTCATTGATTATTGCCTCCTCTTCCTCCTCCTCCTCCTCCTCCTTCTTCTTCTTCTTCTTCTTCTTCTTCTTCTTCTTCTTCTTTATCGATGATTATTTGTGTTTCTTTTCTATATACCAATTTATCTTATTCTCTTCGTATATATTGTCTTGCTTTGGTGTCTATGTATATATGTATGTATGTATGTATCTATCTATCTATCTATCTAAGCAACAGCATTGTCGAAAAAAGCGGAAAGAGAGAAAAGTACCTACCAGAAAACTAACAAAACTGTGAACAATTAGAGTGAGGGTGATACCGATTGTAATTTGCTCGCTTAGAACGGTCCCCAAAGTCTTGAAAGTTGTACTCGAAGTGTTGGAAATCTGATGAATCAAGACCATTCAGACAACAGCATTGTTGAGGTCGGCTAGAATACAGAGAAGAGCCCTGAAGACATGCTGTCCCGCAGACTCCAGTGAATACCATCTGATAACGCTGGTATGACAAATTCGCCAGGAATAAAATGATTATAATATTCACGGTTGCCATGAAAAAGTAAGGGGAACAACTTTGGCAGAGGTGAAAATCCGGTGAAACATCTTCCAAGGAGAAGTGCTATCACCATTGTACGTGATTTATAATAGCAAGGATGTTACTCATTTACTTGCATAGGAAGTGCACTGAGAGCGACAAATTTACACAATCCCCCGATGTGATTAATCACCATATATTCATGGAGGACATCAAGCTGTTGGCAAAAAATTAAAAAGAATTGGGGACTGATATAAATAATATGAATATATTGCCAGCATATTGGAATAGAATTTGGAAATTGAAAAATAAGGGGTTAATCCCTGAAATTCAACAGAGTAAATTGAAAAGGTCGAGTATTTCAAACTGCTTTGAATGTAGATGTAACTTGTGTCTAGAAGAAAAGATAAAAACAAATGATGTTATACCCTGATCCAGATAAATTATTAAATCACATATGTGATTTAATAGCTAGATGTAGGCATAGAAATAAATTTAACTATAGCCGAAAAGCTAAGATAATGATTGATTAATTATAAAAATACTATTGAATTGGGACAGATAATGTAAAATAATTAGAAGATCTCACCATGTAAGGTGAGGCGTATGTACGTTTTAAAAAGAAAAAAGAGGGGGAATAAATGACGTTAAGATAGTTTTGACCTAAAGATATGTATTACTATAATTGATTAAATTGTGGTCTTTGCTCTTATGTTTATTTGATATAATTTTGCTTTGTTTTGTTTTCTTCTTGAAGATATATATATATATATATATATATATGTAATACATAAGTGTTTAAAATTATTTCCCTTACACTAGTTTCCTTTTGACTGCGCGGTAGAATCATCGGTTGGCACATGAGTCGGCTGGGTTTCGATCCCAGCTTCGAGAATTTCGCGTGTCTAGCCACACTGAAGAGTTGTGATTAAAAGACTAAAAAGTTTAGATTAAAAGTCTGTTAACAGATAGACAGAGAGAGAGAGATAAATCCTAAACGAGACTGATTTGATTTTATTTCACATAGCACTAATACACTTGTCGAAGAGCAGACTGGGTTCATTAGCCTTGGTTAGGCAACCAGTCTAGGAGAAGGAAAACACTGAATTTAAACCTGTTACCACCCACCAAAACATTGACTTTGTGTGACATCCTGACCGATAGTAGGTTTTTGTTATATATATATATATATATAGAAAGAGAGAGAGAGAGAGAGAGAGAGAGAGAGAGAGAGAGAGAGAGAGAAAGAAAATGTCGCTTTTTGATGTATTTGAGTCGAAGACAAATTAGGTCTCTGGCTGGTAAAGTCATTCTATTTAATCAATTTTTCAGAGAATGTGGCTTTTGCAGGAGAGGCTTTATTTCTCGGAGCGATTGCCTTTCTTATTCTCTTGTCTTCGGTTTGGACATCAGGTCTCTTCTCTAATCTACCCTCTAAAACATCTACTTTTATCGAAGATTCTCCTGGAAACCAATCACATATCCTATTCTTTTATTACTTTTTGACTGGTCAGACAATCAAATACGTTGATCTACGATTGTGGGAAGAGTATCCCTTCCTCGTATCAGGTTTTAATTATATCTAATAAACCCACAATAAAGGGGCGAGGTTGATTAAGGGCCCCGGCCCACAACTTCTGGGAGAGTATCTCTTTTCACATTAATCAAAACAAAAACCAAAGATCTGATTAATCTTTCCAAAGATTTGATATTTTAGCTGCAGCAGGTGGGCAAGTGATGTCATGATTTAAAATGACAATGCACCGACAAAACCCCAAGATGGCTTACATTTTTTTTTGACAATTTTAAGTAGTTTTCGAGTAGTTCGCCCATGTTTCGGGAGACCGGGGTTCAATCCCAGGTCGAGTCATACCAAAGTCTCAAAAATGGTACTTGATGCTTCCTTGCTTAACACTCAGTACTATAAGATGAATATCAAGGGAAAAGTGGAGCAATCCTGGGAACGGAGTAGAGTCCTCCCTACACCTCGGTGTAGTAGCTATCGAAGAGGGAGCCTGCGGGTCACCCTCGACAAAGGTCACCAACTTTACTTAGAACCCAAAATAAACAACATTCTTAGGAAAAACCAAAATGGCTTCCGAAGAAATAGATCCACGACCTCACAAATATTGACCATCCGTAGAATCCTTGAAGGCGTACGGGCAAAAAACCTACAGGCGACATTACTATTTGTCGACTTTACCAAGGCCTTCGATTCCATTCACAGAGGGAAGATGGAACAAATCCTACTAGCATACGGCCTACCAAAAGAAACCGTAGCAGCAATAACAATTCTCTACAGAAATACCAAAGTGAAAGTACGTTCACCGGATGGAGACACAGAATACTTCGACATTGTAGCAGGAGAACTACAAGGGGACACGCTAGCCCCATACCTCTTTATCATCTGTCTAGATTTCGTGCTTAGAACTTCGATCGACAAAATCAGAGAAAATGGCGTCGAGCTGACAAAGAAAAGAAGCAGAAGGTATCCCGCAAAAACAATTACCGACGCCGACTACGCCGATGACATACCGTTACTGGCGAATACACCCAACCAAGCCGAAACACTACTGCATAGTTTATATCGAGCCGCCGCAGGCATTGGCCTCCATTTCAATGCACACAAAACTGAATATATGTGTTGTAACCAAACAGGCGACATTTCCACTCTAGACGGAACTTCTCTGAAACTAGTAGACAAATTCACCTAACTAGGAAGCAGCGTCTCATCAACCGAAAAAGACATCGACACACGGCTAACGAAAGCATGGACAGCCATCGATAGGCTCTCGATCATTTGGAAATCAGACCTGACTGATAAAATTAAACGCAGTTTCTTCCAGGCAGCGGTCGTATCGATACTGCTATATGGAGGCACTACTTGGACGCTAACTAAACGGCTGAAGAAGAAGCTAGACGGCAATTACACATGAATGTTGCAAGCAATATTGAACAAGTCCTGGCGGAAACACCCCACAAGGCACCAACTATACGGCCACCTGCCTCCCATCACGAAAACTATACAAGTTAGACGAACCAGACACACAGGACACTGCTGGAGAAGCAGGGACGAGATCATCAGTGATGTACTCCTATGGACCCCCGCATATGGCCAAGCAAAAGCAGGACGGTCAGCTCGAACATACATACAGCAGCTATGTGAGGATACGGGATGTAGCCCTGAAGACCTGCCAGAAGCGATGAATGATAGGGAGAAGTGGCGAGAGAGGGTCAGGGATATCCGTGCTAGCGGCACGACATGATGATGATGATGATGAAGAGTCTTTCACTGGACTTTAAAACTGACTTTTAAGATGATGTCTCTTTAATAATTTTATATAAGGAAGATGACGTTCTTAAATAAAAATAATGAATCATAATCTCCATAAATTTTTAGCACCGATTAATACTTCATTTTGTTATTTCCTTTCGATAGGTATTCTGTCATTTACTTCTTTGACAAATGACAAGATTTTTCAAATATGCGTATGCAACGTAAACACAATTTTTAATTACATGCAATATTACCTTCCAGAAAAAAGAACACTCTTTTTCGTTCGTTAAATAGGATATATCTTCACTGGGGGCAATTGTTGAAGTTCTTGTTTGGCTTGTGATTGTCAGCTGGTTCTTTGCTCACAGATTTCATCACTATTTTTGCTCCGGAGGATTTTTTTTGTTGCTGAGGGGTCAATGTCTTAACCTCTCCAACACTCCCGCGCAAACTTATTGATCCTATATTACTTGATTTTTTCACCCGAGGTCGGATCAGTATGGCTACCATTAAGATAACAGAAACAACCATTAAGCTAATAGCTATTTTTAAAATGGTCCATAGGGAAGGACCTATGTGTTTATTCAATAGTTTTTTTTAACTAATACTATTGAATGGCCTCAGGGATTCTTCTACCAATTTCTTTTTATTGGATGGGCTTCGGTAAGGATACAGTTTTATAGTGATCTTTCGTGTGTATTTTCATTTGAAACTAGTGAGTTCGACTCAAATTCTTATTGCACAGTTGGCTGGGGCTGTAGAATACACCGACTGCAACTCTGCGGACAAGTTAAGACCCTCTCTGGAGCTTTGGGAAATGTGGAGTACCCCTTCATTACCATTGCCCCCAGGTGCACTCGCCCAGAGTGGTAGCACCAGATAGGGTCCTATCTATGGGTTGAATAGAACTAACTGCATACTTATGCTAAACTAAATTGTCTGAATTAGAACTGTTTGACTTAACTAAATAGCTTGAAATAGAAATAATTTTGATAATTAAAATGTGTACTTATATTTATACTGTGTACTTATGCTAAACTGAATTGTTTGAAATAAATCTGTTTTTGACATTGAAACTGTAATTACACTAAACTGAATTGCTTAATATTGAACTGTTTGACATTTAACTGTGTAAACAAAACTATACTTATACTAAACTGAATTAGTTGAATTAGAGCTGTTAAATTAGCTTAATAGCTTGAAATAGAAATTTTTTTGACAATTAAACTGTACTCATGCTTAACTGGATTGTTTGAAATAGACCTGACCATTTGCATAAAAGTGGATTTGGCATTAAATAACCAACAAAGGATGATATGCCATAAAACCCAAACAATCAACCAACCTAATACTTATCTGAATGGGCGACATCTCCATAGCTGTGTAGTAGATTCCTTATTTGCCTTCCATGTTCCTGTGGTACATTGAGGTCATTCGGGTTAATCTTACCTTTACGTGTCCTATTTGGACGCAACTCTATAGAGTTAATTTGTTTTACAATATTTACATGAAATATGCTCCCTAATCTTTCTCCCTTTTGTACCTTTACAGTTTTGTTGTCCAAATTGGCCAGTATTATTGGAACAATTCCGGCTTTGTCCTCTCTTACTACAGACTCAACCAAAATTACATATTCTTTCCCTGACAGTTCTTCTTCTGTTGGAATATATCGTTCAAAGGTTCCATCCTGTTGTCCAGTGGAGTCTAATTTGGCAGCAGAGGAAATAGTGCTACGTAGGGGTTAGTTAATACTGTCTAATGGGTAGATAGATATTTATCTCACCACTAGTATTAATAAGTAATTAAGTTGTTGGCGACTGTAGTTGAGGGCGAACAGAAGGCTCTTTTTTCAATAGCTACTACACTGACGAGTAGGGGGGCGCTACTCCTTTCCCTGGATTGCCCCACTTTACTCTCGATACATACTTTATATTGCTGAGTGTTAAACAAGGAGGTATCAAGTACCATTTTTAAAGTCTTTGGTATGACGCGACCTGGGATTGAACCCAGGTCTCCTGGATAATTGGCGAAATGGAATTTTTATCCCCTTTAACTTTAATTGGTTGGGATTAAAATTTATCTGGGCTCGTTTTTTCTTTAACCAACCTTCGCCCAAGATGTTGACTTGATCCAAGTCTGGTGCACTCTATATAGCTTTGACCAAGATTTAATTCCTTCTACATCAATAGGCGAGTGGACAATGACCACTTAATTCCATTTTTGGTCCATTAGCCTCTGTTACTGTTAAAGTATCAGTCTATTATTCTTCAAAAACGTTTGTTTTTAGGAGGGAGATTTTCAACCCCGTATTTATCAGTGTTTCCATCTATCTGCTTCTCATATCTAACTTACATCGTATGCCAGAGCCTTGAGTAAAGAGTTCGTATTCTTCAGCTCCTTTTTGTGTGTGTGTCGGTGTGAGGGGGCGGGGTAATTCTTTCCCTTTTTTATTTTGGACATAAGATTTCTGGGCAGTTTCAAATTCCTTTCGGACACGCATGCCTTTTTGGATTTATATCTTTCTTATGTCTTTCTTTTTTTCCTTTTTTTTTAAGGACTCTACATGGTTGCTTTCTTTGTGTGTTCTTCTAAACTTTTGATCAAATCTATTGTGTTGGTTAGACTTTGATTCCTAAATAGACGCTGGACAATCCTGTCCCTTATATTCTACTTTACCGCAGTTCCAGCACCTTCACAGGTATTTATTTTTATCTTAATGAAAAATTGCCTTCCTTACTTACAATGGCTCGTTGAGTTACTTTGCTATGAATATAATAGCCGTAGCTCTTTTCAAACCACCTTCTACCATAATCTCCTGACTTGGGCGCCTTTAATATTGTATGCTGGACCCATCTTTTTCTGCCGCCAATGTACTTTGCCTGGAATCCTTCTATCGAAATTTGATCATCCTTTTGTTTGACAACCTCGGAGTCTCTCATACAGCCTTTCACTTTCTCTTGACGATGATTAGACCTCCGATAGGATTGTTGGATTATGTTGCATAGCCATAATGATATCAATCAAAACAGTGATAAAGATACATATATAAACATCGGTGGACTCTGTTGTTTCAGATACGAACGGGTTTATTAATTTTTGGCTTCGGTCCTTAGCGACACAAGGAGAGAGACACAATTCTTAAAAGCCTATGCTAACCATACTATGCTGACCCCACCCCAACGCGTGGCGCATCTTGTGATGTTTAAGATCTTAATTCATCTCTGCCGACCGAGATCCGAAAAACTGAACCGTATGCCTCAACGGTCGAATACCCAACTCTCTTCTTCAATGGTTGAATACCCAACTGACGTCTTTTCAAAATCCTCAAATTCTCTGGACCATCTCTTCTGGGCATGACGTCATCCACACTCCAGCCCCATTTCTGTCTGGGGTTTATCATGACAAATGGTGATTGTCATAAGACTGCACCCAATGACTCAAAGCCTTACCAAACTGAATGATAAAATATGATTAACGAAAAATTATTTTTAAAAAATCATTTCTCAATTATATAACAATTAGATCTTTCCAAATCTTCTTTAATAAAAAGATTCTTTAAAGCATCAATGAAAAATTCAACTCGTTGTACTTGTACAGTTGAATATTCTCTTAGCTGCCGACACGCAAACCAACCAAGTTTGGTCATTCTATTTACTAGTTTAACGTGAAATTCTTCTCTGAACTGCTTTATTTTAATAAAAGCTCGGGCGGGGTCGATGAAATTTGTAAACTCGCCGTTCTGCGATCTGCTCGAATGATCCTTACTGAAAAGATATGGATGGTCTTCAAGAAAATCACCGATCTACTCAGACGTGATACTATCTAAAAAATTGTAGGCAAGATTTATCAGCTCTGTGTAAGCTGATTTGCTGATCCATTTTTTAATTTTTTTATGCTACTAGCTAATAAGTCTACTTTATACATTTATAAAAGAAAAATTACATTTTCCTGAAAAAGAAAATAAATCCATACCCTCCATTAGTTTTTAGCACAAGTGAATTCCTCATATTGTAATACTGATAACATAAGGACTAACAGAACAAGATCATAAACTAAGAAGCAGAAACGGGAGTAAAAACAACTGTATGGTTATTTCATGAAACAAATTTGCAAAATCTTACACGCGAAGTCTTTGACATGACTACGAAATGGAAACCTTAAAAAAAAAAGAAATTGTATCCCTTCTTATAGCAGTGTTATATAATTACGGAATGATTTATTATGTTAATCATTTTTCGTTAATTATATTTTATCATTCGGTTTGGTTGGGCTTTGAACTATTCGGCTCTTCGTGCAGGAGCACATACAGTGAGTACAGTTCACACTCGTGTGCAGAGGATATGACAATCACAATTGTCATAATAAAAACCCCAGATAGGAAATGATTCTGGGATGGGAATGACGTCATGCCCGGAAGCGATGGGCTGAGAATTTGGTGATTTTGAAAAAGACGTTTATTGAGATCCGACTCTGGGCCAGGGCAGTCCAGCGAGGGGCTCCGGGATGCGCAGCGCGTTTGTTGGGTCAGATAGTACAGTCAGCATAGCAAAAATTGTGTGTCTCTCTCTCCTCATGTCGAAAAACTGAAGTCAAGAAGTTAATAAACGTTTCGTACCTGAACAATGGAGAGTCGTCAGTATTTCATATTTCCCTGCATCTGTATATTTGTATAGTAGTATTATGACTATACAACAGCAGTATAAAACCACACGATTAGGATGAATTATGTCAATTACACAATAATGTTGAGAGCAATATTGAACAAGTCCTGGTGACAACATCCCACAAGATACCAACTATACGGCCACCTGCCTCCCATCACGAAAACTATACAAGTTAGACGAACCAGACACACAGGACACTGCTTGAGAAGCAATGACGAGATCATCAGTGATGTACTCCTATGGACCCCCGCATATGGCCAAGCAAAAGCAGGACGACCAGCTCGAACATACATACAGCAGCTATGTGAGGATACAGGATGTAACCCTGAAGACCTGCCAGAAGCGATGAATGATAGGGAGAAGTGGCGAGAGAGGGTCAGGGATATCCGTGCTAGCGGCACGACATGATGATGATGATATTGAAGTGAAAATCAATAGTACACAACAAAATAACAAGTGCGATTAACTACATAACAAGCGAATGAATCAAACTAGTGCAAAGGGATATCTAGGTGATGATGGTGATACATTAGGAATTTTGCTATAAATTGAAATTTAACCATTCAACCAGATTGTATATGCACAAAAAAGAATCTGTCCAAGAAAATGTCTAAGATTTTGAGATACAAACAGATCACTTCATCCCAGTTAGAAGACCAGATCTAGTAATAATGAACAAAAAAACGAGATCTTGTCATATAATGGATTTTGCCGTTCCAGTGGACCGAAGAATGGAAATAAAGGAAGCAGAAAAAGTGACCTTACCAGAGAACAAAGAAAGCTATGAACCATGAGGGTGACGGTGATACCAACTGTAATTGACGCATTTGGAACGGTCCACAAAGGCATGGAAAGTGGGGTGGAAGAGTTGGAAATCGGAAGACGAATCAAGGCTCTCCTGATAACGACATTGATAAGATCGGCCAGAAGAGTCATGCAGACTTAAGGAGACTTGCAATTTCCCAGACTTTATTGAAATACTATCAGTTAACGTTGGAGAAAAAATAATGAAAGGATAATAATAATAATAATAATAATAATAATAATAATAATAATAATAATAATAATAATGTTTCGCTGTTCTTTTTTCGGGTACACGGATGACGATTTAAGGAACTACACAAATCAGAGACGTAAACACAAAACATGGATTAGGGAAGACAACCAACATGTATTACACTGCTATTTTAGGAGCAAACCTACATTGAGGCGATATAGGAAAAGAATGATTGAGATCTGGCAAGATTGAACTAGTTTTCAGACAACTTGCCGACCAAGTCAGGACAATAATAAAGAAGGGTTAGTTTTCTGGCCCTGAAATACAATAAATGCACCTGAAAAAAAAAAATAATGAACACGATTGTAATACAATATCAGACACACCAAATATTAACAAACAAAAACAGTCTAACTGAAATGAACCACCGACTTCGGAAAATAGAAACACCAGACAACAAAACAACGCACAACCAAACAACACAGAGCAAACACTAACACAAGAACAAATAGTAAATCTAGAAAATGTAAAGAGAATTATGAACGGAGAAAAGACTACCTTGCCACCATTAATAAACAGAATGGAGAACAGTTTAGACGGAAACGAAAAATAAAATCAAGTTCTGCCTTATATATCAACTAATAATATAACCGAATTAAATGAGCTAAACTATGCAGAGGCGAAATTAGTTTGTGAGAAAATTGGGTTCCCCTCAATAAGCACAAAGAAAAAATCAAAACCAGGATGGGAAATTCGACTGAAAACGCAGATAAAAATCTACGAAAACAGGCCAAACTGATAAAACAAAGGAAAGCCGCTGGAACATGTAGAGCCAAAAAGGAAAAGGCAACACATGAAAAAAATAACAATACAACTTGAGGAAATAAACCAGAATGTATTGGCAAAATATGGAAGATTAAAGAGATAAAAGGGTATAACAATCCAGACAAAACAGGACATTCCAAAATAATGAAAGGAAATTCTACCAACAAGTGGGAGGGGATGACACGAAAACAGCCGGATAGAAGAAAAATTAGACGATTTTGGACAAAAATATGGCAACCATAAACATAACGGAAAAGCCGAATGGATAAACAATATGACAAAAGAATTGGAAGGGCTCGAAGACGGTCCGAAAGCGGAAATACACATCAATTTACTCAAAAATACACTAAAAAAAATATCAAACGGTAAAACACCAGGCCTTGATGGAATACATGGATTCTGGTTAAAAAAAAATCACCTCTATTCACGACAGCCTAGCACTAGAAAGAGACGGATCATTCCCTGAGAAACAGAAAGGATGCCGCAAAGGATCCAGAGGCACAGGACAGTTGCTTTACATAGATCAGCACAACTTAAACAAGAGCAAGACCATACGGAAAAATTTAACTATGGCCTGGATTGACTGCGAAAACCCGTATGATATGGTCCTGCAAAGCTGAATAATAAACTGCCTTAAAATGTACAAAATATCTGATAAAGTCATAAACTTTAATCTGGAGGCTGGTATTGACAGCAGGACGGAAGCGCTTAGCATGAGCAAAGATCCAAAGAGGTATATTTCAAGATGCACTATCACCGTTACTATTCATAATTACAACGATGCGCTCAACCACATACTCAGAAAATGCACAGCCGGATACAAACTTAGTAAATCGCAAGAAAATATCAATCACCAAATGTACAAACTTTTTGCAAAAAATGAAAAAGAACTAGAAACTCTAATACCTGCATATAGAATATGCAGTCAGAGACATAAGGATGGGATTTGGCAGTGAAAAATGCTCCATGCTAGTAATGAAAAGCGGCAAATGACACTTAACAGACGGAATGGAACAACCAAACCAAGACAAGATTAGAACGTTCGGAGAAAGAGATAAATACGAATACTTAGGCATCTTGGAGGCTGACACCATCAAAAAGTGGAGATGAAAGAAAAAAATTAAGAAAGAATATCTCAGGAGAACCAGAAAGTTACTCGAGACAAAACTTTGTAGCAGAAACCTTATCAAAGGAATAAACACCTGGGCTTTACTCCTCGATAGATATTCGGGACCCTTTTTGAATTAGACCAGTGAAAAACTTAAGCGAATGGACCAAAGAACAAGAAAAATAATGCCCATGCATAAGGCATTATATGCCACAGATCACGTTGACGGACGATAAGTATCAGGAAGAAAACTTGCCAGCATTGAAGACAGCGTTGACGCATCCATACAGCAAGTCGAACACTACATAGAAAAGCACACAGGACCACTGATTACAGCCACCCGAAACGATACTGACAACACGAAGGCCAACATAATAACAATAACTAGAAAACAAAAATGGGAAGAAAACGACTAATAAACAACATCTCACACGAGAAAACGTGGAGGTGGCTAAGAAAAGGAAACCTTAAGAGAGAAATAGAATTTCTCCTAATAGCAGCACAAAACAACATTATAAGAACTAATCATATCAAAGCAAGAATTGATAAGACACATGAAAAAGCAAATTTAGGTTATTTGGTGATAGAGACGAAACCATCAATCACATAATAAGCGAATGCAGCAAATTAGCACAGAAGTAGTATATGACTAGACACGACTGGTTAGGCAAGATGATCCACTGGGTGATGTGCAAGGAATTTGAATTTGACCATACAAACAAATGGTATATGCACAACCGAGCAGCTGTCCTGGAGAATGACAAATAAACGTCTGTGGAACTTTGACATACAAACGGATCACCTCATCTCGGCCAGAAGACCAGACCTAAAAATAATCAACAAAACAGAGAACTTGCAAAATTGTGGACTTTGTCATACCAGCTGAACACAGAATAAAACTGAAAGAATGTGAAAGGAAGGATAAGTACCTCGACCTTGCTTGGGAATTGAAAAAACTATTGAACATGCAGGTGACAATTATACCATTTGTAATTGGTGCTTTTCGAACAGTAAGAAAAAGGATTACTAAAGGGACTGGAAGAATTGGAAGTTGGCAGAGGAGTGGAGACCATCTAAACTACTACATTATTGAGAACGGCCAGAATACTGAAAAGAGTCCAGGAGATTTGAGGAGAATTGCTGTCACTCATACTCCAGTGAAAGACCCTCAGCTAAAACTGACGTGAAAAACTTTCAAGGAATAAATTATAATAATAATGATACAACAAATGCTGTTCTGAAAAACTCTCAAAAAGTAAAATAATAATAATAATAATAATAATAATAATAATAATAATAATAATAATAATAATAATAATAATAATAATAATAGTGAATCTTTTAACTTATTTTATTTACAGAGCTCCGTTGTCTGCTTTAAGAATAAAAATGTCCTTTACTTTTTCACTGGAAATTATGTCCCAATCGAGCATCCATAAAACATATTTTTCAACAGTTTTTTTCTTTCTCTTACAACGTTTAAGAGCAAGGGTTTTCCACCATTTTGCTTGCGTTGTTCACCTAACTAAGGATAGAAAACAGATGTTGGTTAGCCGTAACAAAGCGCAAAATAAAACTGTAGTCACCCACGGCGCCGAGTTTTTCGCATTTTTGAGAAGAGTGTACTGTTGCAAAAATAAATAAATAAATAAATAAGTAAATAAATAATTTTTTTTTAATGGAGGAATATAACTTCCGGGCGAGAACATGTTTATTTTTTCACCCGTCTTGCCTTAAGAATGTAGCATTGTTAAGAGTGTAACCGCATTCTGAAAAAGAGAATAGGTATGTGGAAATAGGTCGAATTTCCTTAGGCAAAAATTTGTGAGGTGGAGACAGACAAAGAAGATTCCAAGAATCTATAAACGTTCATAGTATCTTTGTATAATAGAATCAGTGCAGCTACAAGCTTAGGGAAAGGTATATCTTTTATTTTTATCCTTGTCATATTCATCAGACATGCAGGTGACGTAAAATTTGTCTGCAAGTAATGGATGTTCAGTGAGTTGTTAAAGTTCTAGGAAAATTCTTGAAATTTTCTAGGATTAGTGAATCCCTGGATAAAATTTCATGGGACGATGAATTAGCGTAAGGTCCATGAATTTCCATACTTTATAAATAGTATTTCGAAGGAAATAGACTCGGCGAGCCGATTTCACATACTGGACGAGAATACTTGCGTTTTTCTTAGCGCTAATGATGTTGCGAAAGACAAGAACCCATAATTTTGTTCTCTCTCTCTCTCTCTCTCTCTCTCTTCAGGTCAGAATAAATAGTTGAGCTGAATGGGTCCATTTGCCTTGGTTGGACAAACGGTCAAAAATAGGAAAACTCCGAATTCAAACGGGTTTCTCCTCGCTTCAAAACTGACTTTGTGTTGCATCCTGGTCCTGGTGCTGGGGTTAAGGAAATATTTGCGAATTTCCCGGATGCTGCAGTAAGATAAACGATAATAACGATGACGGGGGTTCAACTAGTATGAAATCGAAAAAAAAAATGAATTAATAAATAAAATGAATGTACGAATTGAAAATAAAAATTTACTTTAAAATTATGCCTATTGATCGAGTGGGTAGAGTGTTCGCCAGTGGCTTGGGAGACCAGGGTTCAATCTCAGGTCGAGTTATACCAAAGACTAAAAAAAATAGTACTTGATGCCACTTTGCTTAACACTTAGCATTATAAAGTATGTATCAAGAGTAAAGTGGAGCAATCCAGGGAAAGGAGTAGCGCCCTTCCCTACACCTTGGGGTAGTAGCTAATGAAAAGGGAGCCTTCGGTTCGCCCTCGACGACGATCACCAACTTTACTTTTACTTTCAATTAGGACGAGTTCTTGTAATCTAATGGACAACGTGCCGAACTGTGGCCTCGAGGTAAGCGAGTTCGAACTCCATTTGTGCTATTACGTTAACTTTTGGACTAATAACCTTGCGAAAAATTGGAACACCCGAAGGATTCCAGGAATTGGCTAAGTAGTACCATTGTTGTTTTACAATAGTAGCTTTGGTATTTAATAACATACGAAAACTGATATGCTACTAAACAAAGATCCTAACCCTTCTAAACTTGATATAATCAATACACGAGGATCATTAAATAAGTTTCCAGACTTTTTTCATATGGGTACTTTTCTTGATAGTACACACATGAAATTCTAGTCCTCTTCTTCGAAGTAATCTCCTCCGGCTGCAATGCACTTGGTGTACCGTTCCAACAACTTCTGGAAGGCCTCATGGAAGTCCTCTTGTGTGAGCGTGTCAATGACCTTCGTCACAGCCTCTTTCATCTTCTCAATTGTCTCATAACGACAGCCTCTGAGTTTAGGGAATAAGCAAAAGTCACAGGGAGCAAGGTCTGGACTATAGGAAAGGTGAGGAGCTGTCTTGACGCCTATCTTGGTCAAATAGTCTGACAAGGATGGAGTTGTGGACTGCTGCATTGTCTTGGTGGAAATGCCACAGACCCGATTTGAAAAGTGCTGGCCTCTTCCCAAAGAAATCTCTTCCTGACTCCCTTAAAACCTCAACATAGTAACCCTTAACCCTAACCCTCTGGCCAATCAACTCTAGTGTATTAACTTCCTTACTCCTCCAACACCTCTAATCATTTCTCACAGACTCCCTGTCTTCCTTAAATCTCTTATGTCACTCAGAAACTGATGCTAGATTCATACAAGATGGCCCAAAATCAGTCTGAAGCATTCCATACGTTTCTGTGAAATTTTTCCCAAGTTTCAACAGAATTGTATTGCATATCGTTCTTCTAAAGTGTCCTGATGTCCAGATTGCATTTTTGAAATTCACCTGCTGTGACAATCAGGGTATAGTAGGGTGTATTCCAATTGCCACTGTAGCTGTTTATTTGAAGCTGAAATCATAGAAATTGGTCAGTCATCTCATAAAAGTTATAGTAATAAGATACTGTATTTTCAAGAGCCTACAAAAATCTTAAATGCCTGTACAAAAAAGTCTGGAAACTTATTGAATACAATATGTATTATCACAAATCTAACTATAGTTATTCACTATGCTTAGCTTTAATGAAATTCGAGTACCTAAGTATGGGGCTATTTATCGACATGTCTTACTCTTCTGCATAGATGCAGTTGGTGTATTCTACGGCACCAGAAAACGGGGCTTGGTGTTTAGATTGTGAAAGAGATAAAATGGTTATAATCGAATGTAGCAAATTAGCGTAGAAGGAATTCCAAAATAGGCATAACATAGGGGATTGTACAAAAGATAAATATTTGACCATACTAACTAAAGGTATGTGCCCGTGGTGTAATGGTTATTGTCGTAGACACGGCGACACGAGTTCAAATCCTGGACGAGACTGATTGCATTTCACATAGCATTAATACCCTTATTATTCTCTCTCCTGCTATGGGTAAATAGTAGGGCAGACTAGGTTCTTCAGCCTTGGTGAGGCAACTAGTCCAGGAGAAGGAAAATTCCGAATTAAAACCTGTTGAACTCCGCTTAAAAATGACCTTGTATCATATCCTGCCCGAGCGGAGGGGTTGGTAAATATGGCTAACTAAAGGTATGTGTTCAAACCAGAATTTATTCTGGCAGAAGAGATGCATAAAAGTGTCTTTATCTTTAATGTCATGTTACATATTGACCCTTGACCAAGCCGTCAATCAGAGATGCACCTGTGTAAAAAAGCGGAAGAAGATCATGGGATCCAATCAGAAGTAAGAGGGCGTTATGAAATAATATATGCAGATGCCCGCAGCAGTTGATGGTTGGTTTGGTTTCTTTGTTTAATGGCATATCAACCTTTGTGGGTTATTTAATGTCAAAGTTATTCTCCTAGAAGAACAGCAGTGGTACTATTTAACCCATAGCTGGGAGGATAAGGGGGTTCATAATTTCCCAAGGGTATTTGCCCGAAAGTGAACGTAATAGCGCGACTGGAGTACGAACTCGCGTACTACGATTCCGTAGTCCATTGCTTTAACCATTACACCACGAGGACACCCCTTGCGGCAGTTGAGTCAGTTGGTTGTAGTGAATGCCAGAGTCAAATCCAGCTAGCGTTCACTGAGAGCGCGCCCGCTGGGGTCTGTGGCCAATACCAAGCCTCCAGTTGAGCAACCCTGGCCGAGAAACAGAAAAAGTGCCAAGTGGGTCTTGAAGATAACACAGTGTGCCATTGTCAAGAAGTTATAGGTCAATATAGCAATCTGTCTTGTCTCTCCCACCCGTCCGTCTGTCTCATAAACCACAGAAGCTTCAGCTCCTTTCGAAAGAATAAAAAGACGTATATATTCTTATAAAGAAGTGTTACCCTTCATTTCTTCAACCACAATACAATAGTACCAACAAATAACCAAATCGAAGCCAGAAGACCAGACTTGATATTGATTAACAAGAAAAGAAATTGTCAGCTGATTTTTCCCCTTTTAGTAGACCTGTTAGGTATGTTTGCTGAATATGTTGCTCCTACAATTTATGTTGGCTCATTATTGAAAAGCAAACGATGTAAACGACTTGGACAAAAGAACATTCAAAAGAAAGCAATAAAAACAAAAATAAATGTATATAACAACAATTACATGAAATGAAACATTACAAAACATTACGAATATTCTAATATAGCTTGTTAAATATTCCTCTGTGTGAGTGCGCGTGTGTGTTTGTGTTTGTGTGTATGTAACTAACACGAATATTATGGTGACAGACTAAATATTAAACGTGTCCTGTAGACTATAAATGTATTTTAGGAAGATGTTTTTTCTCCCATGTTGATCGTTTGTCTTTTTCGGGATTTGACGAAATGTCTGAGGCTGTGTTCCAGACTGGAACAAGTCCAGCCTAAAAAGCAGAACAGGAAAGAAAAAGGTCGCAGAGTATATACACACCCATGTTACGTGTATTGTGCTGTGTGTCACTTGCTGGCAAATACAAACTGTCTCTGGAAGTCAAAATGTAAGAGAGAGTGAGGTATTGCAAGTCGTGAGTATATATGGCTAATCCTTGTCATGTTATCGGTTTCAAATGCTCGGCATAAAATCAAAGTTGCGGACGTAGTTGGAAGCAAAAATCACATGACTTTTCTTACCAGTAGGTTCTCGAGACGAATTTAGTTACCGACGTCTTTGTTTCGAGAACGAGTGAATCAGTATCCTATTTTCCAGAATGTTCTTGTAACACGGCCATTTCAAAAATACAGGAGTGTAAATCCTATAGACCATAGAGTGAAAATAAAAGAAATCGAAAAGATAAACAAATACATAGATCTTGCCAGAGAGCTGAAAAACTAAGGTGATACTAATTGTGGATGGTGGCCAAGGAATCGTTCACTAAGGCCCGGATCTTATGGAACTGACGATCGATGGCATAATCGAGATTATCCACACAATATCAATGCTAAAATCATCTATAATACTTAGAAAAGTCCTGAGGAATTCAGGAGACTTTTTTTTTAATAAGAATTCTGTGAAAAACCAACTGATAAATCTATTGTGAAAAGTTCAGAAAGTGAAAATAATAATGATAATGGCGAATTGGCATCAAAGCAATTGGAGAGTAGGCTCGACTGGGTGGGAATGAGAATCACCTGAGAATTATGCAAGCATTTAAATTTCGACCACACAAAAAACTGTATGTATTAAGAATAAGATCTGTCCTGGAGAACGAAGTATGCAAAATTCCTTTGGATTCAGAAATATAAACGGGTCACCCAATCCCGTTCCAGAAGACCAGACCAAGAAACAAAAATAAACGAAGCTGATGATTTCTCTTTTTACATATTTACCAAACCCTCCGCTCGAGAAGGATATGACACAAGGTCAATTTTCAAGTAGAGTTTACCAGTTTTGAATTCAGAGTTTTCCTTCTCCTAGACTAGTGGCCTCATCAAGGCTGAAGAACACAGTCTGCCCTACTATTTGCCCATAGCTGGAGGGAGAATAATTGGATTCATACCTTTCCCAAGGGTATTAGTGCTATGTGAAATGCAATTAGCCTTGTCCAGGATTCGAACTCGGGTCGCCGTGTCCATTTCCTACAACGATAACCATTACACCACGGGCTGATGATTTCTCTTTTACTGTTTTTTTCTATTCAACTAACTGTTATATATAATTCTGATTTGAATCTTTATCGTTCATTTTATTATTAGATAAAAGGAACTATAAAGAACGTTTTACTCTTGGCGAGGTTTCCACTAGAGTAATATCAAGTTGTTTTCACTGGAGTTCCATTTTCTTGGAGTTTCTCGTTTATGCATGTAATAATTGTCTGTATGGTCACATTTTAGCCCCTTGCAAAAATCTCAGTGGAACAACTTCCTACCCCCAGCCTTGTACTCTTTCTGCACTAGTTTCCTGTATTCGCTTGTTATGAGTTTCTCTCTCTCTCTCTCTCTCTCTCTCTCTCTCTCTCTCTCTCTCTCTCTTTCTTTCTTTCTTTCTTTCTCTCTCTCTCTCTCTCTCTCTCTCTCTCTCTCACACACACACACACATTATCTATTTATCTCATAAAGTCCAACTCTCATTTTTCTTTCAAAATTGTAGAGGGTGGTATAATGGTTATAGTCTTGGACTCGATGACCTGAGTTCGAATACTGGACAAAGGTTTTTGCGTTTCTCTTCGTGATAATGACCTTGGGAAAGGCATGAACTCATCGATTCTCCCATCCCTCAGATATGAGTAAATAGTTTAATAGACTGGGTCCTTCAGCTTCGGTATGGAAACAGGTCCAAAAGAAGAAAAAGTCGGAATTCATGCCAGTAATACTCTTAAAATTGACCTTGGATTGCATCTTACCTTTGACATTAGAAGTTAAATAAATACGTAAACGGGCTATTCTCTTGGCTCTATTTAATTTTAGTCTTTCCGAAATCTCTCGTAGGCTAAACCTACTTCTAATATTTTCTATTTTCTGTTTTTTTGTGTTTTTTTTTCAATGTTGGAAATCTAGCAAAACTCTGTGCTTTTCACAGCATAAATAAGCAGACAAAACAGGCATTGCACGGCCTGAGATTAGAATATTGCAAGCTATTCCAGCTGCTCAACACCATTCCAACTGCTTTTAACTGCTTCTACCACTTATTTTTTCAAGGTAAGCCAACTATGTATGATGAAGTCTTTACTCATTACCCGCCAGGCTGCTTCCAGGCCGGGCAATTAGGCTGATTTCTGGGCCACTTCTTGACCAAGTTCAAGGCTGCTAACAGGCTAACTTCTAGGTCACTTCTAGACCAACTTCGAGGCTGCTAACAGGCCAATTTCTTGGCTGCTTCCTATCTGCCTAAGTCGCTTCTAGGTCGATTTTAGGCGTCTTCCGGGCTAATTTTCAGGCCGACATCATTCAAGCAACATAACTGCACCATCGAACACCAGCAACCGTATCAAACAACATCCAGACTCCCTGACGTCTTGAGCCATAACACAGTTGATTTCAACCTTCTTGACATCGCTAGACAGATTTATCCTAAAGGTTTTCAAAAACTTTTCTTGATATTTTTGCCAAACAAAATCTCATATCATAATGTTGTAACCTAACAAAATGTTACTGAATGAGAAATAACACAAATGGAGGTTGGAAATAAAGTGGAAATCTTTATAACATTAACAAAATACAATACTTGCCAGCGATGTGAAGAAGGTAATTGGTACCAGTGGTGACTACTTAGTTATTATATTTTCCCTACTTGTCCCATCAACCGAACGAGTTTGGCACAAGGCTATTCTAAGGAGAGTCCTAGTGCAGGGCATTAGGCCAGACATGCCCGGCGGCTCCAAAAATGCCTCGGGCCAGGTCAATATTCCCATACAAAGAGCACCTCAAATTCCAGGCAATAAACCTTGCAGCTCCGAAGAGGGTTAGAGCCTGGCGGACGGCTCCTTGAGTCTCGAGGAGGGTCGGACGTGTGATGTAAATGTGGGGCTCATTCGGCACCAACGTCTGGCAACCTCGACTGAGTGAAACACCACTGCCAAAAGCAGGATATTTTCACCTCCTCACAATTTTGTCAAACGCATTTATGAGGAATGGGACATACCTATTGATATTCATAAGTAGGGTATATAACACACAATTTCATTACCTTTGTTGACTTTGCATTAACTGTTGTCCTTTCTTTCAATGTTTGTACGGTTGATATCCTCATTGACCTCATGACATTCAATATCATCATCATCATCATATCGTGCTGGCAGCACGGATATCCCTGACCCTCTTTCTCCACTCTTCCCTATCGTTCATCGCCCTAGGCAGGTCTTCAGGACAACAACCTGTATCCTCACATAGCTGCTGAATGTACGTTCGTGCTGGTCGTCCTGCTTTTGCGCGGCCGTGTGTGGGGATCCATAAGAGTACATCTCTTATGAGTTCATCTCTGCTTCTCCAGCAATGTCCTGCATGTCTGGTTCGCCTAACTTGAATAGTTTTCGTGATAGGGGGCAGGTGGCCGTACAGTTGGTGTCTTGTTGGGTGTTGCCGCCAGGACTTGTTGAGGATTGCACGCAGCATTCTTGTGTAATTGCCATCTAGTTTCTTCTCCAGCCGTTTTGTTAGCGTCCATGTAGTGCATCCATATAGCAGTATCGATGTGACCGCTGCCTGGAAGAAACTGCGTTTCATTTTATCGGTTAGGTCTGACTTCCATATAGTCGATAGCCTATTGATAGCTGTCCATGCTTTCGTTAACCTCGTTTCGATGTCCTTTTCGGTTGATTCGACGCTGCTTCCTAGGTACGTGAATTTGTCTACTAGTTTAAGAGGGGTTCCTTCTAGAGTGGAGATGTCCCCCGTTTGGTTATAGCACATATATTCCGTTTTATGTGCATTAACATGGAGGCCTATGCTTGCTGCTGCTCGTTCCAAACTATGCAGAAGTGTTTCGGCTTGGTCAGGTGTATTTGCCAGTATCGCTATGTCATCGGCGTAGTCGGCGTCGGTAATTGTTGTTGCAGGGTATCTTCTGCTTCTTTTCTTCGTCAGTTCGAAGCCATTCTCTTTGATTTTGTCAATCGATGTTCTAAGTACGTAGTCTAGACAAATGATAAAGAGATACGGAGCCAGCGTGTCTCCTTGTAGTACTCCTGCTACTATGTCGAAGTATTCTGTGTCTCCATCTGGTGATCGTACTTTTACTTTAGTGTTTCTATAGAGAATCGTTATTGCCGCTACGGTTTCTTTAGGTATGGCGTACGCTAGTAGGATTTGTTCCATCTTTCCTCTGTGAATGGAGTCGAAAGCCTTGGTAAAGTCGACAAATATTAATGTCGCTTGTAGGTTCTTTGCCCGTACACCTTCAAGGATTCTGCGGATGGTTAATATTTGTGAGGTCGTAGATCTATTTCTTCGGAAGCCATTTTGGTTTTTTTCTAAGTATGTTGTCGATTTTGGGTTCTATTCTGTTTCGTAGTAGGGCATTGTAGATTTTGGCAGCTATGGATGTAAGTGTTATGCCTCGGTAGTTTTTGGCTAATCCGAGGTCCCCCTTTTTAGGGAAGGGGAGTATGCATCCCTTCGTCCATCTATCTATCGGATTTTGATTGTATACTGCGTTGCAGTGTCGGAGCAGTATGTCGTCGAATTGTCTGGTCTTCCATACTTCCGGGGGAATTTCGTCCAGTCCTGCAGCTTTTCTATTTTTAATTTTTCTGAGAACCGAGTCGAGTTCTTCTTGTGTGAACGGTCCAAGTTTAATGTCTAATTGTTTTCTAATTATTCTGGTGATTGGTTCAGGCGTTATTTTTGGTGGGTTTCCAAGTAAGTTTTCGAAGTGCTGTTTCCACAGTTTTATTCTTTCTTGTTGGTTTGCTGCTTTAAGTTTTGCTTTGGCCGTGTTCTTTCTTCTGCTCACTTCGTTTATTGTTTGCCAGGCAATTCTAGATTGTCTATCTTCCACCGAGTCTCTAATCTTATCTATCTGATTTTGAATGTATTCTGTCTGTTCCTTTATATATATGCCTGCTAATTGATATTGTGCCGTTTTTAGTTTTAAGGCATTTGTGTTTGTTGGGTTTTTTCGATAGTTTTTGGAGGCTGTTTTCACTAGTGCACGTTTTTCTCTCACCGCTAAAGTTTCCCATGGGACTCTATATTTAGTTTTAATTTTTGTTGGAATGTATTTTGCTGCTGCCTCAAGGTGTGCATTGACGAAATTTTCGTATTCGTCGTTTGGTGTACTTTTTTCCGTCTTTTCTTGTAGTGTTTCGAATCTGTTTCTTAATTCTAATACGTATTTATCTCTTACATCTTTGTTGTTTAATAGGGCCCAGTCATAGTGTTTGGTGGTCGCTGTTCGTTTGTCGTTTTTTCGTAGGCTTAACCGTATTTTCGCCGTGACTATTCGGTGATCGGTGGACACATCCTCAAAAGAGGAGTATGCCTCGCAATTCAATGCACTATTCTTCCATTTCTTGTTTATAAGGACGTAGTCCATCTGAGCTTTAGTATTGTTTGCGTACGTGTATGTCCATAGTTTGCCCTCTCTTTTTTGGTAGTTTGTATTGAGGCATGCTAATCTATTTTCTATCATGAAATCTGTTAGATGTTGCCCATTCCTATTTGACGTGTTGTGGAGGCTGTATTTGTTGTTTCCGTTTTTCCCGATTTGTGCATTCATGTCTCCGCCAATGACTAACATGTTGTGTTTCGGGATGCTACGCACTAATGAGGATAACTCATCGTAGAAGGTGTCTATTTCATTTTCTTCACTAACATTGGTGGGGCTGTAGCATGAGACGATTGTTGCTCTGGGGTTTCCGTTAAATGTAGCTACCATCATTCTAGGTTGTATTTTCTCTATGCTATTAAGCGTTTTTAGTGCTCTAGGTCCTATTAGCAAACCTGGCAATGGATGGTCGCTCGCCACATTCAATATGGTGTGATTTATAACTGCGAATGATTATGAGTGAGAGTCATGATAATCTTTCGATGACTGCATTTTCTTGTCAATAATTTTTGGCGACCATAGTCGAGAGTGATCCGAAGGCTCCCTTTACAATAGCTACTACACTGAGGTGTAGGGAAGGGCGTTACTCGTTTCCCTGGATTGCTCCACCTTACCCGTGATCCATACCTTATAATGTTGAGTGTTAAGCAAGGAGGCATCAAGTACCATTTATTGATTCTTTGCTATGACTCGACTTGGGATTGAACCCCGGTTTCTCGGACTATAGGCGAACACTCAAATCACTTGGGCAATGGACTTATTAATAGACGCCACCTTTATGGATGTAGTTGTAGTTTCCTGTCTAAACTGTTTGATCCTGGCCGTTGACCTGTGAGGTTCTAATGTTTACCATCAGGTGATGAACGCCGCTGAACTGGTGTAGGGTTCATCTGCCCAACTTCACATCCACCATAGCTTCTAAGGTTTAAGCTATGGGTTTAAAAAAATCCCCTTGTATATTCCTTTAGTTTCAACTATCTATTTTCCTGTTCTCTCATTCCACAGCCGAATTGATATCTTTGGTTCCCCGGTTACAAATGCAATTCCTTAAATTTATTCGAGAGTTGGTCATGGAATTCATTGATGATTCGAGATATATATCTGGCAAAACCCGGTTAGTAAAATACAAATCACTAATTAAGAGAACGGTGAAATTTGAAATATAATAATAATAATAATAATAATAATAATAATAATAATAATAATAATAATAATAGGAAAATGAAATTAACACCAACTGAAACTACAACTGATAATATATATATATATATATATATATATATATATATATATATATATATATATATATATATATATCATAAAAGAAACGTTTTTTGAAAAAAAAAGAAAGACAAAAAAGAAAGGAAAAAATATGGAAAAAATAAAAATACTGGTTACTCACAAAATTTGAGCAGTATCGGATCAAAGTTTAGTTACTAATTGGAGATTATTATTATTTTTATTCCTTGAGAGTTTTTCACACTGGCGTTTGCTGACTGTCTTTCACTCCAAGATTCTACTCAATATTCTGGCGGATCTCAATAATGCAGTAGTTTCGATGGTCTCCATTCGTCCACTTATTTCCGAGTCGTCCAGCCCTTGTATCAATCATTTGATGACTGTAACAAGAGCACCAATTACAATTGGTATAATCGTCATTTTCATGTTTCAGTTTGATGTTCCACAGTTTTTTTTTCATTACCTAATAAGGTGGAGGTATTTATCCTTCTTTAACTTTCTGGTAAGCCAGAACAGCAAAGTCCACAATCCTGCATTTTTTTTGGTTGTTGATATTTATAAGGTCTGTATGCATCTCAAAATCCTAGAGGAGTTTGTGTGTCTCATTTTGTAGGACAGATTCTTGGTTGTGCATATAGCAATTATTTGTATGGTCAAATGTCAATGTATTGCACAATTCCCAGTGAATTACCTTGCCTACTCTGTCGTGTCAATCTTATACCCTTTCTGTGTTTTTTTTACTGCTTTCACTTATGTGATTGATCGTTTTGTTTCTACCTCCACATAACTTCTATCTGCTGTTTTGTTGAGTCTTATCTATTCTTGCTTTGACGTGATTAGTCGTTATGGCGTTGTCTTTGCTGCTACTAAAGAGATTCAGTTTCTTTCTTAAAGTTTTCCTTTCTTAGCCCCATCCACGTTTTCTATTATAATTTACTTTTTGAGAGATTTTCACATCAGTGTTAGCTGATGGTCCTTCATTTTGAGTGACAGAAAGTTTCCTCAAGTCTCCTGGACTTTTGTTAATATTCTGGCCGTTTTCAATAATGTAGTTGTTTGAATGGTCACCACATGTCCCCTTATTTCCAAGTCCTCCAGTTCATTTAATAATCCTTTGGTGATTGTATCAAGAGCACCGATCACGATTGGTGCAATCGTCACCTTCATGTTCCATTCTTTTTTTCAATTCCCTAGCAAGGTCGTGGTAGTTATCCTTCTTTTCACATTTTTCAGTCTTATTCTGTGGTCAACTGGGACAGAAATGTTCACTATTTTGCAAGTTCTCTTTTTTGTTGTTGTTGATTATTATAAAGTCTGGTTTTCTATTAGAATTAGGTGATCTGTGTGTACGTCAATATTATTATTATTTATATTATTATTATTATTATTAGCGAGTGTTTTACACCATCGTTGGCTGATGGGCTTTCACTGGAGCCTGAGTGAGAGTAAGTCATCTAAAGTCTACAGGACTCTTCTCAGTATGTTGACCAATCTCAACAATTCTGTCGGAATAATCTCAAGTCATTTTCTGATTTCCAACTCAAGTTCACTATCCAAGCTTTTGGGGATCGTTTTAAATGCATAAATTACACCTGATATCACCATCACCCTCAGCTTTGTTGGTTCTCTGGCGAGTAATTGTCTCTCTTTTCGCTTTCTTTGAGGTCCGCTGGAATTGCACATCCACTGGATGAAAAGTTATTTTTTCTTTATACTATTAGTCGTTTCTCCTGGCCAAGATTAGGCAATCTGTTTGTATTTCAATATCCCAGAAAATGTTTATGCGTTTTATTTACAAGGATGGATTCTGATAAGTACAAATTCCATTTGGCACTATGATCAAATTCAAATTTCTTGCATAGTTTCACCTGGATCTTCTTTTGAACCCAAATATGCTTAGATTTATACAGTTTTTGTAACATTCGCTTATAATCTGATTAATCGTGTCGTCTTTGTCATCACATAACGTATATTAGTGGCTTAATGCTATTGTGGCTGCTATTGCTATTGTTCTTGTTGTCATTGTTGCTGTTTTCATCTCAGTCTGATAATGGGATAGCTGTCAGACTGCTTCAATTTCATTATTCAAGCACTAATATAATGTCTTGTAAAATTTTATTACCGGTGTAAATTCTATTGATTAAGCTAAAAAACGAGGTTTTTTATCCCTCAGTTTTTGGTCATCGACCATAATACTACTCGGAATCACTTTCGCTTACTTTGCGCGTCCTTCATTTATAATGCCAATCATAAATTCAGACAACTAACTCAACGCAACGCTTGGTGATCTTAAGAATTATAGCATAACAGAAAGAAGAAGAAAAAACAAATATGTTGTTGACGAGACGCTGAGTTAAGGGGAGATAACAAAGAGGTGAAGTGAAATATGGTTTTATAACGGAGACGAGAAAAGGCGTAGAAAAGAGTAAATAGAAAAGAGACAGTTATGAATGACTTTCAGATGAGCGCTTCACGTGAAGAAATTTGTATATGTGCCTTTACGAACATCGTGTTTATTTAAGAGAATGATTGATATTGAATGATAAGCTTACTTTTGTGACACATCGACTTCTATACAGCGGTCAAATTATAACAAACCACTTTCAACAGAGGAGTTTTATGGATGTTAATTACTCATGAAAAGTTCTGGTTTTGATTTGAGACACCATTCTATATGTATATATTTCTACTTGGTGCTGTAGTAAAATTAGAAATATTGATAAACCGCTCGATTATAAAACAAGATTAATTTTGATTAGAAAAATAAACAACGAAGAAAATAGACACAAAACAATAAATTCATATAATATAACTACCATTTTTTTTTCAGTTATTGTATCAACACGCCTTTGAAAACAATTTGCATGTCTTCAAAATAAATTCTTCAGATATTTTATTTTATTTTTCTTCAATAGCGGTCTTAAGCGAACCAATATTTCGAAGGAAACTTGTATTTGTTTTGTTTTCTAAAATGCCCCGTAGAGCTTAATCAAGGAGATTAAGATCTTGGCTTAAATCTTGTTTAATTGCTGTCCTCACAGTTTTCTCGTCAACTTCCAATTCATTAGCGTGCTTTCTTAATGATGTTGTGGGATCCTTCTTAATAGCCGTTGCGAAAGCGGTTAAAAGGCCTTCTTTTCGTTGGTTGTTCAATCCTCACCTATCTTCCCTTAAAAAACTCTTGTTCAGTAAAAAAAATTCTTTGCTTTGTATAGGGTAGACAAGGTCTGTTGGCTTGGTTTCGACGATAAGCAAATCATAGATATTTTGTCGTCTTTTTTCTTGCTCACTCATACTGGGCTGAATTTTAATTTTTAAAAAGTGCTTGAATAAAGGAGCTAATCATGAAAATTTAGATTTATGACTTTTTTTTCAAAAATTGAACTAATCAGATTTAAGAAAAACGTTTTACAATTATTCCATATCTTGCTTCCGCACCCTGTAAGTTTAGAAATCTTGATTTTTTGCTACTTACGATCCATGACAACAATTATCATATTTACCAACCTCTCCGCACGGGCAGGATATGACACAAGGTCAATTTTTAAGCCAAGTTTAACAGATTTGAATTCAGAGTTTTCCTTCTCCTAGACTAGCTGCCTCACCAAGGCTGAAGAACCTAGTCTGCCCTACTATTTACCCATAGCTGTAGAGAGAATAATTGGATTTATACCTTTCCCAAGGGTATTAGTGCTATGTGAAATGCAATTATGACAACAATTATGGAATTAGCAAACTCAGGTGATGATCACTTAGGCATTTCTTTATTGAGGTTTGGTTTGGTTTCTTTGTTTAATGGTATATCAACTCTTTTTAGGTTATTTAATGCCAAATCGATTCTCCTAGAAGAACAGTAGTGGTACTATTTAACCCATAGCTGGGAGGATAAGGGTATTTGGCCGAAAGTGAACGTAATAGCGTGACTGGAGTACAAACTCGCGTACTAAGATTCCGCAGTCCATCGCTTTAACCATTACACCACGAGGGCACCTCCCCTTTTTATTGAGATATAAAATTCAAGGAATACATGCGAAGGTGTACCTGAAAACATCGTTACTAATGTTTTTCATAAGTATTTCGGGTCTTTCAACATCATACACTTTAACAAGGGTGACCCAGCTAGTGTTGATCAACCACCAGCTTATGGTCAGGAACCCGCTAGTAGCAAATAAACTAATAGATAAAACGCGAAATATTCATCATTGAAAGCTGAACAATCAGGCTTCAGAATTTAAACCTTCATGAAAACGGATTAAATTATTAAAATTTTTTTCTTGGAAGTTCGTTTTTGTTACCATATCAACTTTCATGGGTTGTCTGATGTCTTAGTTATCCTTGTAGAAGAACAGCAGTGATATAATTAATCCTGACATGAGTTATAAGAAAATTTATACCAATCCCAAGGGTAGTTGTGCGCAAGTAAACTAAATAGCGTAACTGGGGCTCGAACTTACTTACTTCGAGGCAGTAGTGCAACACTTAAAATTATTATGCTATTGGACTCGCCTCATTTTAAAAAAAAACATGCAGAGGAAAATATATAAAAACCCAAAATAAGGATAATACCAAAATTAAATTTTGGATAGAATCAGTGTTGTTTTTTTTTCAGCTTCAAACCCGATGTATGATTCTGAAAAGGTACACATATATATATATATATATATATTCAGAGGAGGAGACAATATGGTTAATGGTAACTCGCCAAGCGTCACTCGTATCAACTCGGGTAGACAATCGGTCAGTGATAGTCGATGTGATATACAAGTGGGGATTATATATATATATATATATATATATATATATATATATATATATACAGGAGAAGCAAGGACGAGCTCATATGGAACAGTCTCTCATGGACTCCTACACATAGTCTTGCTACTGTTGGCCAACTAGCAAGAACTTACCGACATCTGCTCTGCGCAGACTCCAGATGAAATTTGGAAGACCTATTGGGAGGGATGGATGAGAATGACGAATGAAAGAAAGGTGTCAAGGAAATCAGTGCTCGCTGTTCGACTTAATGATGATGCTAATGATGATAATAATGATGATAATATAAATATATATATATATATATATATATATATATATACTGAGAATGTTAAAGAATGCATAGAATAAAGAAAAATAAACAAAGTTATAGATGATTCTTTATATAATAGGAAATATTTTCATGCATTTTTCAACTCGCTTTCTGCATTTCTTCATTTAATCAACTTTTTACATATTCTATAAATACTCATACATTCGAATCCTTTTCTTGCCAAAATATACCACAAAAACATTTTGATACTTTCTTCTCTAACATTCAAAGCTACAAATACAGCACACAATATCAAAAATAAATCAGATGCACTTTTAATGGTACGAACATAAATCAACTTAAAATCGTGTAGCGTGATCATATTTACCAACCCCTCCGCTCGGGCAGGATGTGACACAAGGTCAATTTTTAAGTGAAGTTTAACAGGTTTGAATTCAGAGTTTTCCTTCTCCTAGACTAGTTGCCTCACCAAAGCTGAAGAACCTAGTCTGCCCTACTATTTACCCATAGCTGGAGGGAGAATATTCGGATTCATACCTTTCCCAAGGGTATTAGTGCTATGTGAAATGCAATTGGTCTCGGCCAGGATTTGAACTCGTGTCGCCGTGTCCATTTCCTAGGACGGTAACCATTACACCACAGGCACCTCGTGTAGCATGATAGTGTACTGGCCACTGAGCTAGGGTATCAACCAATTGTTAGAGCCATTTTCTGTGTCAATTTCAAAAATATCACAATTAATTTTCCATTATACTATCGTCACAGCTTTTGAGAAAAATTAAATGTCATATGATAACAAAAAAGAAGAAATTTATTTGGTTTAGTTTGGTTTGGTTTTATGACATATCAAACACTATTGGTTATTTAATCCTAAACCCTGTTTTCACAGATAACAAAAATATACGATTTGAAAAGATATTTTGGAAATCCATTTTTAAACAAGACTGATTTTAGCTCAGTTAAATGGTTTCCTATATTGCTATGTAACAGTAAAAATTTAACATCAGTCATTTGTTTGCACACATTTAAATGGATATATATGATATTAGTTTGTCGGTTATTCCATGTTTAAATGAGTTAGAACTTATGTTTTATCATTAAGGTTTTTCGGACTATTGTCTTCATTTTTATTTTTATTTCCACAAAGTTTCCGCCGATATATTCACCAATTCTTCATGTGTTTGTCGAACTCGGGAACCTCACGGAACTTTGAACTACGTCCTTTATTGAATCCACGGGAGTTGTATGCTCTGATTCCATTAGCCATAACAAGGTACAAGTGTTAAATATTCCAGTATTGTTACTCGCCTGCAGTCAGGATTGAACCTGCAACCTCCAGATGATTGTCTCCTGAAAAGCTTAAGGAACCATCGCCTATAACCGCTATGTTATGTGTCCTGCTGGACAGTTCAGGGCGAATTTTTGGGACTTATAAACTTAATGTTCTTACTTGACCAGGATTACTACGATTATGAAGGATTTTTTTTACCTGTGCTCATATTCAGATATTTTTTTCATCTAACCTTTTTAATTATCGGTTCCTATATTGTATTTATATCTATACTTTGTCTACTCAGTAGTACATTGTAGCCCAACATATGTACTGATTCTTTAAGGCGTCTAATCCACCAATGTTCAGCCCTATCAATTATTTCAACTTCATCCTATAAGGGCAAATGGTTTCCCTTTTCCTTCCATTTTTGGTCCACCATACCCGACTTTTCGATCTCACCTTGTACTAGCGCTTTCTGATGTTCTTCTAGCCTTACTTTTTGTGGAACTTATTTGCTTGCACGCTAGCATTTCTATTATTTATACACAGTTAAATAGTTTCAATTATTGCAATCTAACATTTGTTCCATATCAATCAATTGCTTGCACACAGTAAAATTGTCACAACTATTGTTATTTTACTTTAACTATCTTATTTAAAACTTCTCATTTTTTGGCACACTGTTAAATAGTTCCAATTATTGTTATGCATCATAATTCAATTAAACATCAGTCATTCGTTAACTCACAGTTAAAATTTAAAAACAGTTCTATTTCATATAATATAATTAAGTATTAGTCGATTGTTTGCTCTCAGTTTAAATGTCTAACAATTGTAGTTGACTCATTATTACGACCTTATCAGGTGCTACCACTCCACACCAGAGTGAACCAGGGAGTGATGATAATAAAGGGGTACTCCGCATTCCCCAAAGCTCAAGCATTACTGAGGCTTCACCATCAGATTGATTGCATTTCACATAGCACTAATACCCTTGGGAAAGGTATGAATCCAATAATTCTCCCTCCAGCTATGGGTAAATAGTAGGACAGACTAGGTTCTTCAGCCATGGTTAGGCAACTAGTCTAGGAGAAGGAAAAACTCTGAATTCAAATCTGTTAAACTTGGCTTAAAAATTGACCTTGTGTCATATCCTGCCCGAGCGGAGGGGTTGGTAAATAGTACCATCAGATTGTTAAGAGTCATATCCGGGACACTCGTTGGGGAAGGAGTCTTACCCCTCAGTAGAAAAATATTCAGTGTGTTCTACATCTCTAGCAACTGGTCTGGAAGAAATTGAAGATGTTTTACTAATACTAGAGTGAGTCGAAAGTTTTGCAATAGTTTTGTACGCACTAGTTTGCGATGCTTATATAAATACACTGAAGTTCTTCGATTCGGGCTGGGAGCCTGATGTAATTGTTAGTATCGTGATAGTTGGTGCGCTGATATGTTGTGCATTGTTTGACTCGGTTTGTGATTTCATTCAGGAACTTATGATTCTCGGGTTCGAACCAAGATGTAACGTCACAGAATCAGACAAAAATATTTGTTGTGCTAAAGGTAATGGCGCAGTTGACCACCGTACAGTAACTAGACGGTAAAAGAAATTTTGCCGCAGTTGCAAGACCCTCAATGATTTGAAAAGGCCAGGTACGCCTAAAACAATGGATTCTGTAACCGTGCCCCAAGTAACCGAGGCAAATTCATCGAATAACATGGAGAGCTCAACATCTTCATCTTTCCCCTTAATCAATTGGAATATTCTTTTATATCTCGAGATAAAACACTACTTTCAGCTCCGATAGAATTGCCTTGTGCTAACTTCAGCTATCCCCGCTTAGTAGCAGAGTAAACACAAAATATTGTTTCTTAATTTGCTGAAGATCTGATGTACTATTAGGATCAGATGAGCTTTGAGGGCCTGATAAACTCTTAGGATCAAATGAGTTTTGAGGGTCTGATGAACTCTTAGGATCAGATGAGCTTTGAGGGTCTGATGAACTCTTAGGATCAGATGAGCTTTGGGGGTCTGATGAACTCTCAGGATCACATGAGCTTTGACGATCTCATGAACTCTTTAAATCAGATGAGCTTTGAGGATCTCATGAACTCTTTGAATCAGATGGACTTTGATTGTCAGATGAAATCTCAAGATCTGATGAGCTTTGATGGTCAGATGAACTTTTAGGATCAGATAAGCTTTGAGGATCTGATGAGCTGAAAAGTTCTTATAGGATCCAACAAAGTCCTAATGAAAGCTGAAGATAAAAAGAAAAGGATCTAGGAAGATTCCTCGCTACCAAAATACCGTTATCCACGAAATAGAATATGCAACTATATATTGATCTTGTAGCTTCGTTAGAATTAAATACTAACAAATAATGTGTGTATTATTTATTATAAAATTATTGTATATTTTTAATCATTCATTGCAAAAGCAGCAACTGCATTTATACGTAATAAAATTGCATATGATTATCTCTTGCTCTTGTTTTTTTAATTCAGTAGAATTTCCTCGGGTTCTACGAACTGGAATATTCTTATACTAGCTGTACGTTTTTGCTGTAATAACGTCAACAAACATGCAGCAAGTGACTTGCAGTATCAACACAGCATATAATTCCTATTTTGCATTCTTTGCGGAAATTGTTCAGGAATTGTTATCAATTTGCTATTGACATTCAGTTTATTCTGAACGTGACAAGTCTAAATTATTTGCAAAGGTTGAGTCAAAGCAACTGTAATATCTAATCGCTTTCAAAAGAAATATGCAATTTAGAAGAAAATACAATAAAAATGTATTAAAATAACTGATATTTACTAGTATGGATTAAAAAAAATCATAGGCTGAACTGTTTATATGATGCTATATCTGCTATTAATTACCTTTTTTATTAATGTGATTCAAGCACAGCAACACCGATGGAAGAAGTGTGTGAACTACAAGCTGATCCATGTTTAAAAAAACTCAATTAGTAACATCCAATGAGAGTATCTTTTAATGTGTCCTCGTATTTGAAGAGGTTTTAAGGTCAAATATCACGACAAAACCAACTAAATCATCATATTACTCTGAAATTCATTGATTGGAAAAGTGAAATTGTCTTTTCTTTTTCTCTCAATCAACAAATATTTTTCTTCATTTATGAATAACGCGAATAGATTGAAATATTTAATTAAATTATCTCAAAATAAAACTTTGTTTCAGCGTAATGTTGAAATTAGCTTTAATTTTACATAACCTCTTAGTCGTGGGTGAGCCAAAAGATCATGTGATGTTTAGTAATAAACGCGCATATTCAAACACAAACACACGCGCGCACACACACACACACACACACAAATGTAGGCGTATATGTGTATGAGTGTACGTTTTTTTCCGTCTGTTTCTGCGTTTTATTTTTAAGCAAAAATAAAATTAATCCTTATACAGACTACTCAAAAAAATTGTCCCAACCACCATACATACCTTCAAATGCAGAATAGATTCACTATTGTGCATCTCAAAATGTGTGAAGATACCACTCAGACTACCTAAAAGATAACAATCATATGACAAGAAAACGTTTTTTAGGCAGTACAAGTTATCCAAGAAATAATGGCAACGCATTAAGAAAACAATTTTTGTTAACAAAAACATAAGTTCAGCAAAAATACATGAACAAATGTAATGTGATATGATAGGTCTAAGTAATGAAGAGAACGAAAGGCTAATTTCTAAGGAAGGAGAGAAAGAAGGAAAAATAAGAAGAAATAAGGCAGATGTAGAGTCTGTGGGAGCAGGCAGTTGACCTTTGAGCGATTTATGCCAGGGCACTTGAGGGTCAGTCCGTCACAGGTGAATGACTGCGTTAGTTCAGGATGATTAGTAAAAAAACTGGAGGTTCCAGGTCTTCTGCACAGGTGTGGAACCAGCGGAAATGTATGTTCCTCCTGCCGACACCATGGGAAGAGGACGACTCAGTTTTGAAAGAGTTGGCAAGAAGACGTTAGGAGGTAATGACGGTCAGTTGAGAACCAGCCACGAAGATATAAAGAGACGAAAATTTACGAACCCCATTTTGGGGGTGAACTCCGAAATAAGGCTTCACACACCAGATACAAACACGTGAAGACAAACCAGTCAACCAACATATTAGAACAAGAAAATACAGAAAATTCAAGGACTGTCTCATTTCTTTTTCTCCTCATGACATGTTTCTTTTTGTCCAGCTAACGCCGTGGACTCAGCTTCCATACTCTCTTTCTTTCTCCTGGCGACTTATTACAACTTGTAGTAGTGAATAAATCTTTGTGTGGTGAACTAAGACAGAGTTTCCTGTGTTCGTCAACCTTTTCCACGGTGGGATCACGACAGGGTCCGACTACAACCGTAGATGTAGCAATACGGTTATTAATATGTTCGAGTATGTGGAGGTATTAATGTCTATTTAGTACCGTTATGTCACAACCGTCTATTCACCACCGTCATGGGACGCAAACTAAAAACGCAAAACCTAAAATAATCAATCTACCAATATATAAATTAGATAAAAATCAGATTGATTAATCAAAAGTCGGAGATTTAAAAAGAAACCTTTGAACGAAAATCTAGATTGATAGACAAATTCTAAAACAAAGAAAATACAGACGACTTCAGAGTAAAAAAATATTTGCACAGTCGGTTGGCTGTAGAATATACTGACTACATCTTCGTTGGGAGCAAGACCCTCTACCCAACGTGTGTCCTCGATGTGACCCAAAACCATTTGATTTTGAGGCTCCATTATTGGAGCAGCGGGGAAAATCGGTTAACTCTTTATTACTGTTACGCACAAGTTTACTTTGACTCGAATTAGAGTATATTTTAGAGTCCCATTTAAGTTTCAAATAGGATTGTTTAGTCATTGACAATATTTGAAACGATTTAACTATACGCAAACATATGATTAATATTAAATTGAATTATTTGTGTGAGATAGCAATACTTCAAGACATTTAACTGTGTCCAAACAATAAATCATAATATTCAAAACCATTTAACTATGTTTAAACGAATGAATAATGTTGAATAAAATTAATAAATAGAATTATTTGTCTTTGAAAGCAATACTTGTAACTATGCGCAAACAAATGAGCTCAAACTCGTTTGAAAATTGTTACCTATTAACTATTTGTTTAGAACTCACATACGTTGATTATGTATGTATAAACATGATTTGGCTAGAAAAAATCTAGAAAGGACGATATGCCAGAAAACTAAAATAAACCAAACCGAATCATATATATCTGATATACATGTATAAGAAGGATTTGGTATTAAATAATCTACAAAGGTTGATATGCTGTAAAACACAAATAACCAACGAATAAAAATAAGTCCTAATTCTGCTTGGACAAAAGTAATGGCATTCTTCAAAGATCTTTGGAACATTAACTTAAAAGAAAACTATGTATAACAAAACCTCACCCAAACAAATAGGGGGTGTCCTCGTGGTGTAATGGTTAAAGCGATGGACTACGGAATCGTAGAAGGCGAGTTCGTTATCCAGTCGCGCTATTACTTTCACTTTCGGGCAAATACCCTTGGGAAAGGTATGAACCCCCTAATCCTCCCAGCTATAGGTTAAATAGTAACAGTACTGTTCTTCTAGGAGAATGGCTTTGGCATTAAATAACCTATAAAAGGTTGATATGCCTTAAACAAAGAAACCAAAGAAACTAACCAAACAAAGACAATCCTTAAAATATAGAGGAAAACAAGAGCATAATTATAAAAGATTCAAATAAGGGAAGCGCAGATGTCATTTCAAATAAAAGATTACAGAACAAAAAAAGGGATGAAACCATACATCAATTAATACAGACATAGATAAAGATAGCATATCAAAAATTACAAAATTCTGCATAAAATACAATGAAACATTTACCAAAAATGGGAAGGACTTCCTAAATATATTCCAAAAATTATCAATTTTTTTTTTACTGATTATCAAAAATTCATAGGTCCAAGGAAAAATTACCATTAGAAACAAAAAATCTGAATAAAAGAAATTTCAAACCACAGTGACCTTAAAGTTAGACCCCTATTAGAACATCCAAAATGCCCCATCGACAGACTCAGCAAAGTAATACATGGGGCTCTATCACGGATATTGAGCACTCTTTATTTATAAATATAGAAAACGATATATATATATATATGTGTGTGTGTGTGTGTGTGGTTGTGTGTGTGTGTGTGTGTGTGTGTGTGTGGTTATGTGTGTGTGTGTGTGATTTCAAATGATTCAACCATAACCATTTCTATATAAGACATAGAAAAAAAACTACATTTTAAACTCAATATCCACAAAAAGGGATCCCAATGCATACATGGAAACATTCGATGTCAACAAACTGTGAAGTAATATCCCTCACAATTTAGGAAAATAGGATATCTTATCTTTGATAGAAAAATACCCCAAATCATTACATCTAAGGTTTAAAAGAAAATATATCACTGATGTTATATAATTAATCCTAAATAATTACTTTTTCCAATTCGACTACAAAATTACATCAAAGCCCAAGAGGCGGCTATGAGAACTAAAATGGCACCAACGTACGGCACTCTAATCTTAGCATACTTAGTGGTAAATATATGAAACCACTTGGAAAAATACTGCGACAATAGAAGGATAGAATTTATAAGACCATGAAAAAGAAATTTAGATAACCGTTTCTTATTTTGGAAATGCTCATGGAGCATCGTTAATGATTTAGATAACTATTTCCTATATCTAAACAATAATTATGAAAAAGACTTTAATTTTAGATATCGTTAAAAATCAAAATGGACAAATTATCACAAATGTTTACAACAAACTGACAGACATCCGATGAATTTGTTTCAAAAGCCTCCAAAAACTGCATAAAATTCATCTCTTACACTTTACTACTCATAATCACTAACAAAAACCTCCGACAGATCCTCCTACAAGAACTACTCGTAACATTCCAACTGTGGTTATATTCTACAAAAGTAATAATTGAGAGATTAGAATGGGTAGAAAGATACTATTAAAAGGTTTGGTTTGGTTTAATGGCATATCAACCTTTGTAGATAATCTAATGCTGAAGCTGTTCTCCTTGAAATACAGTAGTAGTGCTATTTAACCCTTAGGTGGGAGGATAAGGGGGTTCATGCATTTCCCAAGGGTATTTGTCTGAAAGTGAACGTAATAGTGCAACTGGAGTACGAAATCGCGTACTACGATTCCGTAGGCCATCGCTTTAACCATTACACCGCGAGGACACCCCCACTTTTAAAAGAAGTTCAAACTTAAAAAGACATAGCAGCTAGCAACACTTAACATAGTTCTCAGTATAAAATAACATAAAAGAACAAAAATAACCACACAGAACAATTTGAAGAAATGTCAAACAATCTAGATAAACTTAAAGATAATGATAGAATTAAAAATATATAACCCACAACAAAAATCATTTCAAGTTAATAACAAGCAGAAAAATTATATCACATACTAAGCTCATCTCGAAGTGGTGAACACACAACGCATAAAATCTCGAAATGCAAAACAAAAAGGATGTGAAGTACGTAATATAATCTTTGAAGGAAAATCCTTAAACAACTTGCATTAGAAATTTGCGAACATAGTCGAACATGACTCGAAGGCTCTCTTTTCAAAAGCTACTACACCGAGGTATAGGGAAGAGCGCTACTCATTTCCTTGGATTGCTCCATTTTAACCTTGATGCATACCTTATAATATATACGTGCTCGGAACCAAATTTGGGTCCAAGACCAGTGAGGCTTATTAGACCCACATAGCACTAAGTGGACTGATGACCAGCATAGACCAGCAGAGTGCGAGCCACGGCTCGTGCCCGATTTCCCTCCCCTAATCCCCACTTTAAACCAACCTTCGGGTCATTGACATTGTTTTGAGTCCTGTTTGGTGGGAGGCAGCGACAAATAACTTATAATGCTGAGAGTTAAGCAACGAGGCATCAAGTACCATATTTTGAGTCTTTGGTATGACTCAATCTGGGATTGAATCCCGGTCTCTTGGATCTTTGCCGAACACTCTAACCGCTAAACCAATAGAAAATGCAATCTACATTATCAAATGTACAACTGCAACGAATTATATATATATATATATATATATATAGGATATACACAAGTACATAACAATTGAGTCATAAAAGCAATATTGAATACCTAGAAAATACAAAACTTTATGTATCAAAATACCTTTATCTATGCAGCGAGGGAGACTTTAGAATAATGCCAATAAACCAAATGGATGGCTTCTCATTACTTTAAATAAGAAATAAAAGTTTATAGATTTAAACCAACATGAAACAGAGCCAAGTACAAGGACAGACACTCACATTTACACACACATAATTATATAGACACAGAACATTTTCATAAACTTACGGCCTTCATGGACAATTAACTGCAACAAGTCATTCATAATCACAAAACCTGGATCAAAGCAAAATAAAAAACAATGATCAAAACAATCTTCACAATGAAACGAAGCAGCCAGAACTTGCAATTGCCATCGGAAGTTTCCATTCAAATCCCTGTTTTAAGGGAAGGTAAAGAGCGGAACACGTGTTGCGCACAAGTATGAGAAAACCAAAATATCAAATTTGAAATCAATTCCAAAGATTTTCATTTAAATATATGACACTCGCATATATATATATATGTTTTTGTATGTATATATATATGTGTATACATATGTCCATAGACAACAGAAAATTACTTTTGCTTATTCATTTTATATAAGTGTTTTTATACTTGAATTCATACATATATTCTGTCAGTAAATATATGTGTGGGATGGTTTTGTGTGTGTGTCTGTAAGCGGGTGCACACAGGCTCTAGAAATACTGCTCAGGTGAGTTTTATGTAAATATAAATCAAAGCCACGATATATATATATATATATATATATATATATATATATATATATATATGCAAAGTGCACACACACCAATAGAGAAGCAAACGAGGTAAACAGACTTAGGAAGATATATTTTCAGAGAGACAAAGACAGACAGACAGATAGACAAAGAGAAAGTGTGCATGAGTGTGTGTGTGTGTGTGAGAGAGAGAGAGAGAGAGAGAGAAAGAAAGAGAGAGAGAGAGAACAAGTGATATTAAGAGATACATATCAGATACTTAGAAAACCTTGCTATTAAATTTATTTTTCGTACACCATTACCGTATTTTTCAAGCAGGAGACAAATAGCTTGCAAAATATCATATGTAAGATGCCCGAAAATACGGCTTTTAATTTTGATTTTTCAGACAAAAATAAAAGTCCATAAATAAATTTAAAGTAATTTAAAACTTCAATAGAAAGCACATCTCTCCAAATATTATACAGAAATTTGGGGGGATTACAATTAAAAAGGTTTGCATTAGTGTCGTTTCTTTGTCTAAATGATAATCAGCTTTAGTTGGTTATTTACTGCCAAAGCCACCATTGTAGAAAAGTAGTGATGCTATATAACACATGACTGAGGGAATAAGAGGGTTCATGCCTTTTCTATGGATATTCATCCAAAAGATACAATGTTACAGTCCCCCACGTAAGGCATTACACCACAGAGATTCAAAAAGGTAAAAAGTAGATTCGGCACTCAAAAAAAGACAAAGTCTGAACTAAGATATTTAGATTGGGAAATTGGCCAGAGTATACAATTAAACCTAAATGAAAATGATCAAAACAATGCAACATGAAAAACGAGGGAAAAGTTAGAGTTTCAGCGGGAGGCAAGGAATGAGACAAGCAAAACCTGCAACTTGGTAAGGAGACACCAAAGTTCTAAAAATTCAACAATCCAAGAAAAATATTTGAAAAAATAAAAACCAAGTGAGAAATTGGGAAAATATTTTTACTAAAAAAGAATATTTCCTATTGTTTCATTGTAGGATCTTTTGGGAACCGAGTTTAACCAGGCTCTGCAGAAACTTTTACATGTATTTACCCAACCCCTTCTGACAGCAAGGATGCGACAAAAATCATTTTTTAGAAATAGAGATTAACAGCTTTGAATTCAAAGTTTAAACTTCTCCCAGGGTGATTGACATATCCAGGTATATGACTCCAGTCTCCCACTATTTAGCCATAGCTTGAAAGCGAATATTTGGATGCATACTCTTCCCAAGATTAATTGCAGATGTGAAATGCAAACAGTCTCTTACAGGATTTGAACTGGGGTCACCGTGTCTATTTCCGATGGCGATAACCATGACACCACGTTCGCCACCAATCAGAATCTTATATGTTCCGTTGCTCATGCCAGAGCAAAGAAACTTAAACAACAAAGAATATCGGGGTGACCATGAAATTTGTGTTTAGTGGAATTTTGTGGTCCTGGAACAGGATAATGTCTGTGTATGTGTGTACGTGTTTGTCAAAAAGGATGAAATTCATTCATTTTGGTGGAATTTAAAGATACTTCTTTACTGACCATTGCTGGAAGCTGGACTCCCGGTTTTATCACGAGAAGGGAACTGTTCCCTGCCAGATGGCCAAAGTTAAGCAGCAATGATCCTGGTAGGTTCTTAGATCAATGAATACTTTAACATAGAAGGTACTGTAAGCAACATGAGACCTGTGTGCCATACTGAGCTAAGCTTATTAAATAACCAGAACTACTAACCATCCCATTGGTATAATGGTTCGAGTTTTTGCCAATCGCTCGGGATGCCAGGGTTCAATCCCAGGTCGAGTCATACCAAAGACACAAAAATGGTACTTGATGCCTTCTTGCATTAGTAGGTACGGATCAAGAGTAAAATGGAGCAATCCACGGTAAGGAAGAGCGTCCTCTCTACACCTTGGTGTTGTAGCTATTAAAAAGGGAGCCTTCAAGGTGCCTTCGACTAAGGTTGCCTACTTTTTACAAAAAGTGACCAGCTATAAAAAAAAATATGCCTGCGAACAATAGCACATTTTATTTGGAGCAGAAAATCTCTTTTTTGCGTCAAGGAAATCAAGCGATAATTTTGTCGTATGATAATGCTGGTTATCATGTTGCAATTGTGACGCAGTAAACTATTATGAAATTGGATTTATTTTTCGCCATCCTCCGGTTATGGATCAATTAAGAAAAACACAGAATATAACTCTGAAAGAACAAATTTTAGTGTGCAGAAAGGTTTGGTTTGGTTAGGTTTGGTTTTATGACAGATTAACCATTAATGCCAAATCCATTTATATATATATATTAAGCAGTTCTATTTCAAAGAATTCAGTTTACTATAAGTATAGTTTTTTTATTACACTCAGTTAAATGTAACAGTTCAATTTCAATCAATTCAGTTTAGCATATGTCCGGAGTTTAGGTCTATTTGACCCATAGACAAGACCTTATCAGGTGCGACCTCTCCGGACCACAATGGATTATGAAGCAATGGCAATGTAGGGGTAATCTTCATTCCCCAAAGCTCCAGCATCAGATTGCTTAGTGTCATATCAAGATATGCACTATGGGGTCTTTTCCCTTTGCAGAAAAGTAGTCGGTGTAATATGCAGCTCCAGCCGACTGGGCAATATGCAGACGTGACATAATGCAACACTAATATTGAAAACATGAGAACAGTAATATTTCCAATGATGATCAATTAAGATTTTGACTTGAATTTGAAGAAGAGATTGAAGATATGAGAGTAAGTAATCTGAGTTCAGACCCTATAAACCAACAACAGAAAAAGAGTGAGGAAGAAGAAATAAAAGACTAAAGAGTTTCAAGGATTCCAATTTGAGTTCTATTCTTTCTCGAACTTCACAAGACTGATACTAGGCCATTTCTAGGCAATAAATCGTCATCGTTTTTCCTTGCATCCCTACTCTGGGCAGTCTGGCGCAAGGCCAGAGCTGAGACCACTGAGTGACATGTCGTCTAGTAAGTGACTTTCACGGTCTTCTCCCCTCCGCTCGTCTCTGATGGTTTTGTAAAATTTCGAACACCAACGCAAATGCCTATGTTCACAGATCTAGTCTGCCACCTATGCATTTCACTTGGGCACGCCTCCCTCTATCAGGATACCCACGTAATTTACACAGCACTTCCACCGGGAAAAACCTGCGTCCTCTTTTCTTTAGAAAGCAAGTCTATTTCCAGTTAATCTTTTTCTCCCAGTGTGAGACTTCCTTCAAAATGTCAACCACATAATTTAAGTGGCATATCAAAAAGGTTCTTCAAGTCTGTATCCAAGATAAAGATTATAAGAATTTTAATACGCGAGATAGATCTAAATTTCCCAAGCAGGGATCTCAATGGAAAGGTAGAGAAGGTGTTCAAAGAAAAATAAAAAATTAAATAATAAATAGAATAAGTTTAAGATTCACGAGAGAGTATGAAATATTACCTTTTAGGGAGATATTAAACAGTGGTTGAATGCTATGTGCATATGAAGGAATAAGATAAATATATTGTCCTGATACTTGGAGATAAGTTAACATCATAACTGTTGTGATGAAGAAAGACACGGGGAACACAAAAAGCTAGATAGAAAAAAATATATTTAATTAACAGAAACAAGATACAAGTGAACCAGTTTAAACAGTAGTTAGTTAATAGGAAGCTGAGTGTCCAGTGGGGAAGCGACTATCCATCCACTACGCAAGTGGTATCACACGTGGTTGTTTCATGTGGGTCTAGTCAACTCCTCTAATGCTCCGGTGATGAGTATTTATAGAGGAAGGCTAATTCAATATGTAGGGAGTACAATAACCGTGCTACATTACCCATAGGATCCATTAGATATTTGCAACACTTAGATGAAGTGGACTTTGTAGAAACTTGGAAAAGACCTTTCCTGCCAATTCAATAGAAAAGAAACCCAAAGACAACTAAACGTTCTGAGGTTAAAACGAAATCACCGTATTATTTTTGGCTACAACCAGTGGTAAAGCAATTACGGACATTTTCTTGTAGCTTATCTAAGAGTATCTGAAGAACTTACATTCAATCAAACAAAGAAAATTATTCTAAATAATATTAGAACCAAAAATGTCATTGCTGACAGGACAAAATTCATGGCATTAAAAAAAGAACAAAATCCAATTATTGACTTTCTGCATCGGCTAAGATAATTCAGTGAATTTGAATGTATAGGAAAAGAGGAAATGTCTATTGAAGAAGAATTAATTCTTCACGGCCACTTACCTCCCACACACAAACCATCCAAATAAGATGAAGAAGACATGCAGGGCACTGCTGGAGAGACAAGGATGAACTCTTATGTGACATTTTATTCTGGACACATGGTCGTGCCAGTGTTTCCGACCAGCAAAGACTTATATAGATCGGCTCTGTGCGTGCTGTATAGTAGAGAAAGACAACGACGCTGGTGTATAAAAATATAATCTGCTTCTCTTTTCATTTTACGTATAAGTAGAAAGAAAGAAAGAGAGAGAGAGAGAGAGAGAGAGAGAGAGAGAGAGAATCAATCGAAGATGTCTCAGACTGCATACACTCATGGGTCGTCGTACGAATACAAATCTAAGGAGAAGCCTCTTCAACCTTTCTCCTTCGTTCTCTTCTTTTGTGAGACTGGTACCGGGTCACCTCAAGGCATCGACTTATTATAGTTTTCCTTCGCTACTGTGCTTTCGCAAGTAACATACAGGACCATTTCAAGACATCGAATCTGCCACCTGCGCGTTGCACGTGGAAACGCTTCCTTCTAGCATGCCCCCTAAACAATTTTCGCGGCACTTCCACTGGAAAAACCTGCGTCTTGTTTACTTTAAGAAACAGGCTGTTTTTTGTTCCGGTGTGTGACTTCATTCTAGCATGCCACCCATACAATTTAGGTGGCATGTCAAAAGTGATCTTCAAGTCAATATCCAACATGCAGACACTGGATGCTGTTTGAAGGACCTGCAAGGAGCGATAGACGACAGGAACTAGTAATGAGAGAGAGAGAGAGAGAGAGAGAGAGAGAGAGAGAGAGAGAGAGTCAGAAACTCCATGTTATACGCGCAACTTATTGATTGTGATGTGAAGGGCGACTAATTGAATGTGTATCCAGTATTTCTTTGAGATATATAATGTTTGAAGGCGAGCAATTCAACTGGATTCCGTTAAATGCATGTATTGATAATACGCAATAACAAAAGGTGATAAAAAAACTTAATGATTCTAAAGTAAACAGAAAATTTAGGCGTTTACATATAAAAGCAAAAGACAGTAGATAGCAAATATTTTAACAGCGAACATAAACCGGAAAGAGATAATGCCCAGTATCTGCGCAGATATGCAAGAAGAGGACATTGAACTTCATACTTGAAACAGAATTATTTATTTAATAACATCATAAAACTCGATAAATTCTGTAAATAAATAAGTACATAACACTTTATTGAAATTATATCAATAGCTGATTTTTTAATTGTCTTTCATCATCCTCATTATGATCAAGTCATGATGACAGTACGGATATCCTTGACTGCTTCTCACGATGCGTCCCTATCACCTATCGCTCTTGTCAAGTTCATTAATGGATGTAGGCTTGTACCAGTCGGGTAGCCTCTTTTTTCAAATTTGAAAAATCTCCCCCACTTTTTATCTTAATACAAAACAAATTTTAAATCAGATTTTTCTATTCACTTTTTTTTACGAATGAGATGTTTTAATGAGATGAAATTAAGATTTATACTAAGCAGGGTGCGTTTTATAAGGCCTTCTTATTGCAATAGTTATCGTTGTAGTAAATTAAAAGGTGACTTGAGTTCAAATTCTGAATTAAGCTGTTTATTTTTCTTTTCGCACTAATGCCCTTGCAAAATGCAAGAAGGCTTCTGATCGACCGCCATCTATGGGTAAATAATAGGGCACACAATGTTCTTTAGGCCTGGTAATACAACTAGTCTAGTAGTACAAAAACTAGCTGAACAAAAAATCCATCTTATGTAAAATTCTACTTGTCTCGGGTGAGTTGTGTTAATGGATGTTTTAGAAAGTCCCAGAAGGATTCTATTTTTTAAGAGCAATACACAAAATAGCAGTAAAGACAGATAGACCTGGTTTTACCCCATGTCATTGAGTGTCAAAAATAAACTGTAGTTAAAAGATGTTAGCAAGTCTGTAAAAGTATTTTTATGATATAATTTCAAACAGTCTGCATGTTTACCACACCTATCAGTGTATTTTTGGAATCTTCTGAAAAGGGATTAAAAGATTCGTAACTCTCCAATAGGAGTACGTGCACTAGAAAAGTAGAACCAGTATTAAAAAGACCGCCAGGATAATATTTCTAGAAGGTATTGACAGAGATAATGAATAGGTGGAAACTAACTGAAATCGTATCCTAAAGAAACGCCATATATTTTTAATCAACCAATATTATTGAGGGCCACACAATAATGTACAGTATCAGACTGAATTGTTTATCTCAAGCTTGAAGAAATAGAGGAAAGGGATAGATAGAGAATATGAACATCAAACACAGGTGTTACAGGATTATTTCATTGATAAATAAAAATGATGTAACAGAATTATCTCATTAATTAATAACTTTAGAAAAAATAGATTCACAGTGTTCCATTTTCCGATTTCCCAACCACAAAGACGATCAAAACAGAAGCAATTAGACCTTTGAAATAGATCCGGATATTTTTTTCAGCAAATCTCGATAATCTCTTGTTGTGGTCTTGAAGGGCCAGAAAGGAATAACACAAAGAGATGAAAGGTTTACAGCAGTATATATTTACGAAAATACAGACAGTAACTGACTAGACTAGCTTGCCTCGTTTATCGAGCAAGTCACTGTTCATAGTGTCAGGGAGGGTCCATGAAGTGACGTCAACGGATATATCACCATAACACCTCTCTTTGTTATATTTCACCAAACCTCCAAGTTAGAAACTACAAGAGTTTAACATTGTGAAAAGCCTAATCTCAAAAAACATCACCTAACCAATCCCAAAATTGATGGAATTATTCAGTTGTTTTAAGTGATAAAAATTGGTAAATCGTTTTGGACTACTGGATATGTGTTATCGGTCTTATAAATCAATCCTCTAGTGAAGAAATTGGACTAAATTGTACGCTACAACTGGAGAAGCCAAGTGATTGATTATTGCGAGGTGAAGACAGTGTCTACACGGAAAATGTTTAAGCCACGAAGGTTTGAATAACGCCAGACATAATAACCAATTAGAGATAAAACCACACGTGTAAGTTTGATATCGGATTTTTACACTCTAAATGTTGGAACAATTATCATACTGGTAAAACTTTAGACAAACATACCGAGAGGTAATGTTCCCTAAGAATTTTGCTTATTATTGATCTTCAAATATATATATATATATATGTACATATATATATATATATTGGTCGATACAACTAGAGCACCAAAGGCATTGATTGTTGTGAGGTGAAGACACACACACACACATACACATGTAGATAGATAGATAAAATTGATATGTTACGCTACAGGGATAGCTTCTTCAGATACAGAAGAAACTATCCTTATTGCGAAATATAGCAATTTAGTTTTCCGTATAATCTTCTTTTTCTCATAGGGTCGGGTTTTATTCCATATATATATATATATATATATAGGAACTCAACATATGTTCTTTTTTTAGAAAGTGCAAATTATTGTGCAAAGATAGGCACCAGAATCTATACTTTTTTTAATCTGTATCTTGACATTTATTAACTAGTCTGTGCATTCGTGTAACTTTTTAAATTTTGAGTTACTTCGCAGACGACATTATTTGACCTGCCCCGAAAAATTTGCAGCTGTTGAGAAAATAAGTCTACATCGGCTGCCTGACTACATTTTAAAAAACTCATAGTAAATAATATTACAGTGATCCCACCAAACATGCAGCATATCTTTTCTTCCATAAAGCTCTGCCTTTAGAGCAGGCAGTAGAAAATCATCTTCGTCGGTCCCTGGACTTTTATGTTTAACAATGTCATAAAAGACCGATTTTTCGTCCCCTGCAAAGAAAATATTTTGAAATAATTAATTTCTCCACTTCGAAAGAAGATTTTTAAGTATGGATATGCGATTTTCCTTTTTCTTATCACTATTTCACAGAATGCTCAGTTCCCCTATTTTTAACGGCATATTGTGGGGGTGAGATGTATCAAGTGATAATTCTCGACTATTTTTGCGCGGATTGCATTCCGCCAATTTTTTTAAAGTATCTTGATCGAGGTCTGATGTGTGTCTTGGTCTAGAATCATCTCTCAATGACATATTGTCAGAAAGAATCTTTGGATTTGGCAGACAGTATTGACACCTTGGCCATAGACACAACAAGTTCTTTCGACCCTTTCTATTGCGATTTTGTTATTCTAAAACTCCCACAACACTACATGTCGAAAAAACCTTTTGAGTTCCACTATTTTAGGAGCATGAGAGCATTGGTTAAAATATGTTGCGCACTCTTTCACAAAAAGAGGAATGAGCTATAAAAGTATTCTTTAATCAGGTAATTTCCGGTTGTGCTTAAAACATTGAAAGTTTAAAATGCGGAGTTACAATTTGCTTTTAAAAATCGGAAAGTATATATGACTCAACCCAATATATATATATATATATACTAACAGAAATACTCGTCGTATCCTGGGTGCAGAAAGAGCCTTCAAAAATTGTACTTTAATTTAAGAAAGTTAGTGCTTCGATATTATTGTATGTTTTGGAACAGATTATCCGCTAGCTCTAATTGCCAGGCTTTAGCCAAAAAATTATAGTAATGACTGATATACTATTGAATTCAAAACTCATTTATTCTAATGAAAATATTGTTAACAATAATGTACATTATAATTCTATATCTATTCTTGTAACTCAAAAGAAAGAAATCCCAATTTTGTGTAAAAAAAGGTGTTTCCTTTAAACCAGATATAATCATGGTTGCATACAAATTTCTTATTCTATATCTCAATACGTTTGTTGCATAGCTGTAATACAATTACACTTATACATATACATGCGGGAACATAATCAACAATAATGACGAATGAACATACTTCTTTAGAAAAATATACCTCTCACACTTTATTCTCGAAAGGGTTACGAAAGGGTTTATGTTGGTTATGTGTGAGAGGTGAGTTGGAGACGGGGGACAGACTGCAGCATTTTGATCCAAAGTTCTTCTCGCGACCATAGCAGCACTTCTTCCTCATCTTGGCTGGGGTTGCTCAACCGTGGGTCACTGAGGGCCGCAATCTTGTCTCCAACTGCGATTGGAACTCACTGTCTCGAACTGACTCGAACTGCAACTGCAACCCGAATTGAACTCATTCCGCAACTGACCCAAGCCGTCTGTGTCACCTGGTTATATAATTATTTGACGTTCACCTGCTTCCTGTGAGCGTACGCATCAACCACGTTGGATTATTTGAAATAGAACTGTTTTTCGACATTAAAACTGTATTTACACTTGACTGAATTGTTACATATAACTGCTTGAATAGTTTGAAATGGAAATGTTTTTGACAATCAAACTGTGTACTTATGCTAAACTGAATTGTTTTAAATAGAACAGATCATTTACATAAAAATGGATTTGGCGTTAAATAACCTACAAAGGTTGATATACCATAAAACCCAACAAACCAAACTAAACCAAACCAAACCATCAACCTCGTCCACAGGTCAAGGTGTTATTCCGACATCCTCGACCGGATGCATCTGTTATTTACACATGTCCATCTCTTGATTAACGGCTCGGTCGAGGGCCAATATGCTACATTTTGATTTATTGATTGATGAAGCCATCACATAGACTGTGGCTTTTGCATGTTATATGCATCTAAATAAACGCTTGAGGAAGGTTTTACAGATACACATTCGTATATTGCAATGTTTATTCAAGAATCACAATAAACATTATCAATTAAAGATATATTATCATAGTGAGGAAACATCTTCATGATAACTATTTGCGACACGTAATAATTCAAGTATGATGATGGCAAACTTTATATCATGGATATGGCCGCATAAAGATATCAATATGTCTTTTAAAATACAGTAAAGTAAAGCAATTAAAAAAGAAAAATGAGAAATAATTAAAACTCTAAAACATAAGTCATTTAACACTTGAAATATGTGATTCTGCATTTTTTTTTTTTTTAGTTGCCAATAATCAAATCGGTATACATTCCCAGATAAAGATCCTGAATTCCTGTAAACATCAGTAGTTTGATTTTAATTTCATTAAAATTGGAGGTATTTGAATTTTCACCGGGGGCGTTTACTTCCTTTAAGCCCCCTATTCGCCTTGGAAATGAATTTCATGTTGTTCATTGTCTTTCTTGTGAAGTTTTACATTAGAAAGCATAATTTGTTTTTATGTATCTTCCATGAAAACTGGACGTATTTGGATTTTCAAAGGGGCTCAATACCATGTTATAAACCTCATTAGGGTGGGGGGGTAAATATCTTTGTAAGATGGTGAAATTTAGGAAATCTACTTTACTTACTGCCTACCGGTTATGTTTTTTATTTTCATCAGAATCGAATGTATTTAATTTTCACCCAAGAGGATTGCCTCCTTTAAACCCACCTAATCAAAATGGAAAGTAAATTTAACGTAGCTCATTGTCTTTCTCGTAAAATTTTACATAAGAATACATATTTTGTTTTTACGCATCTTCTATTCAGTTTCGCCTTATAGAGATACAGACACACACATGACACACAGACGCATACAGAGACGTTAAACTTTATTACATAAAGGTATATACATACGTAGACATCTTGCGACCCATATCAAGGAAAAGTGAAAAGATGTATTCAGAATATATCTTGCTGCCAAGCCTGTTGCAAAGTTGGCGGAGAAGGTAATATATATTCACTTCCTTATGGTATGGATTATGGTGTTTAATATATATATATGTGTGTGTGTGTGTGTGTGTGGACGCTAACTAAACGGCTGGAGAAGCTAGACGGCAATTACACAAGAATTTTGCGAGCAATATTGAACAAGTCCTGGCGGCAACACCTCACAAGGCACCAACTATACGGCCACCTGCCTCTCATCACAAAAACTATCCAAGTTAGATGAACCAGACATGCAGGACTGCTGGAGAAGCAAGGTCGAGATCATCAGTGATGTACTCCTATGGACCCCTGCATATGGCCAAGCAAAAGCAGGATGACCAGCTTGAACATACATACACCAGCTATGCGAGGATACGAGATGTAGCCCTGAAGACCTGCCGGAGGCGATGAATGGTAGGGAGAAGTGGCGAGAGAGGGTCAGGGATATCCGTGCTAGCGGCACGACATGATGATGATGATATATATATTTGTGTGTGTGCGTGTGTGTGTTTTGTTTTGTTTGTTTTTTTTTTGTTTTTTTTTATATTCTTTTAATGAATCTCGAGTTTTGTTAACAGATAGTGTTTAACTTTAGACCAAACATTCAATCAGGCAAATTGTTACATAGCCATATACACGAATATGGCCATGTGCAAAATGGTTGAAATGGACATCGAATGTCGATTACGATAGAACATATAAAGAACATAGGAATCTCGGAATTCGAAAACACGTAACGACTTCTTGTTCAGGTACGAAAACTTTTTATTAACTTTGAGTTAAAGGTTTCGACGTAAGGAGGAGAGACACAATCTTCTATGCTGTCTTATTCATATGGCCCCCAACTCGTGCGGTCCTATTAGGGCGAGTGTTCGCCTCGCGTCTGCGTGCTACAAAATCGATCCTTCTCGTTTGGCGTCTAGTACCCAACTCTTACTTTCATCAAATCTCACACAAACCTCCGCGCGCTTCCGGTGCGTGACGTCACCCGCACCCTGTCACCGCGTTTCGTCTCGGACTATTATGACATATGTGTGACACCTCCATCCACCCGCGCGCACCCGCGTTAACACCTGCCTCAATGTTGCACCTAACTAACCCATGTGCTGAGCTGAAAGGTTCTCAGCCTATCTAAATTCAAAGGCATGAACCGAAATCCCTCGGCTATTATATAACAAAATCTCATATCCCTGTCGGTGAGTCTTAGAGTATAAAGACAGTATTCTCTGCAGAAGGGTATACCCCTCAAAAAGGTGGTACCTTGCGTATGAAACTATATCTAGAGCTGAGATTCCGCTTCTAAAGATCGGGGAATTTTTAAGTACCGGGATAAAAGGGGTTATAACTTTTCCCATGATATTTATCCGAAAGTGAAGGTAATAGCTTGACTGGAGTTCGATCCTGCTTACTACAATGTCACAGTTCACCGTGTTAGCCATTACGCGACGGAAATTAATGTTCCCCCCAGAAAATTATTATATAACTGTTTGCAAGCAAATTATTATCATCAAATGGGAATAATTTCTTGAAATCATATAATTATCTATAAATAATCAATATTAGATTGGATCACTTGTAACTGTGTGTAAATTATTTGTATTAGATAGAAATGCTTGATATCATATAACTGTATCTAAAATTTAAATTCTTCAGAGCAACAGCACAAAAAAGTTTTTTTTAAAAAAGTACAATGAACATGATTCTTATACTCTAGAAATAACATATTTCCTGACGGATTGACATGCCGTTAAAATCAATCTACTAAACAAATGACACATCAGAATATTTAAGCTGCCACTCGTCTTAAGCTATCACTTTTTATAGTGAACCCTTGATTATCACATTCCCTAAAGTCTCCATATTCAAACATATTCAGCCTTGATAAGAAGGTGCTTTGCTGAGAGTGGGTATGCCTCGTTTGCACACCCTACGTACATACCAAAATACTTGCTGTCATTAAAATGACTCAACAATAATACACACTCATACACACACAGAAACCATCGTCAACGCACATAAATCTGTACAGGTAGTAAATAATGCCGATATGCACGCAGGCACAAACATGTGTTCAAACAAGCAAAGAGCAAGCCGCCCGCCATGAAGAACATGTGTAACGATCTTTTCAACCCTAACAGAATCCAGATGTCAGAGAGAAATGTACTCCACCCCCTTCACGCATAGCAGACAATAAAGCACTTACTATATCCTCCGCCCATCAGTACAGGCCCTCCCTGATTTCAAGGGGTCATAAGTTTAAGTGTAAGTGTGAAAAATATCCGCGATTTGGCATGTGGATCTCATCGACGCCAAACAGCGAAGATTTGTTTAAAGACCACTTTTTCGCATTTATTTTGATTTTAGCATTTTATTTTTATGGGAAGCAGAGGGTTAATGTATCAAATCGTCAATATATATATATATATATATATATATATATATATATATATATATATTAGCCGAGTTCCCTTGAAAAATTATGGGATTAGTTACGTAGGGATTGTCAGTTCTCCATCCTACCAGGCCGTAGTATCTGTGCATTCTGTTTGAGATTAAAACGGTCTTTGTTATTCTCGCTGGTGTAATAATGGTACTAATATAAAAAAAAAAAAACATTGTTACTAATAAAGCTATAAAATACACATTTGAAATCAGATCATATATATATATATATATATATAAACACACACACACACACACACACACACACACATATATATATATATCGTAAAAAAAGCTCGTGGCATATCTGTTATCGTCTTAGAAACATTACATACACGCGTGTATAAATACAAATGCATATGTGCTCACATACGCACACACACACACACACACATATATATACACAAACATTTATGCACATATACGTATGTATACATACACATATATACGAGGATCATTAAATAAGTTTCCAGATTTTTTTCATACGGGCACTTTTATTGATAGTACACACATGAAACTCTAGTCCTTTTCGAAGTAATCTTCTCTGATTGCAATGCACTTGTTGTACCGTTCCTACAACTTCTGGGAGGCCCCATGGAAGTCCTCTCGTGTGAGTGTGTCACTGACCTTCGTCACAGCCTCTTTCATCTCCTCAATTGTCTCATAACGACAGCCTCTGAGCTTAGGTTATAAGCAAATGTCACAGGGAGCAAGATCTAGACTATAGGGAGGCTGAAGAATTGTCTTGATGCCTATCTTGGTCAAATAGTCTGTAACACGGATAGAGTTGTGGACTGGTGTATTGTCCTAGTGGAAAGGCCACTGACCCGATTTGAAAAGAGCTGGCCTCTTCCGACTAATCTCTTCCTGAACTCCCTTAAAACCTCAACATAGTAACCCTAACCCTAACCCTTTGGCCAATCAACTCTGGTGTATTGACTTTCTTACTCCTCCTACACCTCTCGTAATCCCTCACAGACTCCCCACCTTTCTTGAATCTCTTATACCGCTCAAAAAACTGATGCTCGATTCATGCAAGATGGTCCAAAAGCAGTCTGAAACATTCCATACGTTTCCTTGGCATTTTTCCAAGTTTAAAACAGAATTGTATTGCATATCGTTCTTCTAAATTGTCCACACATCCAGATTGCATTTTTGAAATTCACCTACTGTGACAATCAAGCTTTAGTTGGTTGTATTCCAATTGCTGCTGTAGCTGTTCATTTGAACCTGAAATCATGAGAATTGGTCAGTTATCTCATAGCAATAACATACTGAATGTTCAAGAGTCTACGACAATTTTAAATGCCTGTACAAAAAATCTGGTAACTTATTGAAGGCACCACGTAATATATCCACACACGTACATACAAATACCTGCACAAAAGTTATATATATATATATATATATATATATATATATATATATATAGGTGTGTATGTGTGGATACATGTGGGCAAGACAAATCCTTAAGTTTGTAGTTGGACACACGGTTATTTACGGTTTTTCCATCTGAATTCTTCCGGGCATAAAGTTTGACGTAAAGGATAATCACCATTGAATATGGATCGGAGAGAATCGTTTGATTTTGAAAGTGTGTTTAAAGAAATGACTGATGTTTAATTAGATTGTTAGTGATACATAACAATACTTTAAACCGTTGACTTTTTTTATTAGATAGAAATACTTGAAACCCTTTAACTGTGCGCAATAATCGAGCTGAGGCTCGTTGAAATATGTAATCAACGGAATGTTTACAAATTATTTATATAATATATAAGTATAAAGAGGATTTAGAATTAAATAACCAACAATGGTTCATATGCCATAAAACCAAACCCAACCAACCAAAATCTCATGAAAAGTGATCAAATGTGATTTCTTTTTAACATAGACCACAAGGTCCACGCACTTCTTCCATCGGAGTTGCAATACTTGGATTCCATTCGTCAAAAAAGTTATCAACAGTTAATATGACGTCATCAAATGAACTTTTCAGCCAATGATATTTTCTGCCCACGCTCGTATGTACAGATATGTATGAATACAGAAAATCGGAGCAGTTGTATCGCGAAAGCGAGGCATATTGTAAAAACCGAATAATTGAAAAATAAGAGATTACATGAATATCCGATAAAATAAAAAGGGTTTGGAATAAGCAGAAACGTATAAGTTTTACAATACATCTTTTCAATTTACGAATAGAACACAAAGTAATTCATAAATTTTAATGTTACAGAATACAACGAAAAGATTTCATATTGAATTTACTGTTGTAAATAATAGCTATCACATTTTTAAATTTTTAATGTTAATGGAAAAACACCATTTTCTGTAATTTGCAGGAATTTAGCGAAACAACATTCTTTGTGAAAAATATTCCTCTTGTTTTGAAGAGCCATTTTTTTTTCTGCGTTTTTATTTTCAATTCTGTTCGTCTCTTTCATTTTGCGATGCTTTTGGTCCAGAAAAACATAAAGCTTTTCTGGGTAAATTATATGCATTTCCTGAAAGAAAGAAAAAAGAACATTATACTTAATTCTAAATGCCTTAATACAAATCAAATTCATTGAAAATGATTAATCTAATTCACAACTTTTAAATCACTAACTCAAATCGAGTTTTATGTTGCGCACTGTTCTAGCTGTGAGCGGAGCAACATGGCGTTGTGAATGGTAAAAGAAAGGTGTTGGTTGGTTGGTTTCTTTGTCTAATGGCATATAAATATTTGTAGGTTATTTAATGCCATTCTCCAAGAAGAACAGTAGTGGTACCATTTAACAGATAGCTGGGAAGATAAGGGGGTTCATACCTTTCCCAAGGGTATTTGCCCAGAAGTGAACAAAATAGCGCGACTGGAATTCGAACTCGCGTACTACGATTCCGCAGTCCATTGCTTTAACCATTACGCCACGATGACACCCCAAAAAAACGAGTGTAGGCTAAAATGTTATGAGAGCTCATCAAAAACTGACAGAATATCTAATGCTGGTTGTTTGAATTTTATGGCATATCAACATTTGTAGGGTATTTAATGCCAAATCCATGTTTATACAAATAATCAGTTTAGTATAAGTATAGAATTTGTTTACACAGATATCAAAACAGTTCTTTATCAAATAATTCAGTTTAGCGTAAGAACAGTTTCAATGTCAAAAATAGTTCTATTTCGAATAATTCAGTTTAGCATAAGTACGCAGTTTAATTCTAATTGACCCACAGATAAGACCCTATCAGGTGCTACCGCTCCGGGCCAAAGTAGACCTGGGGACGATGGCAATGAAGGGATACTCCGTTTTCCCCAAAGCCCCAGCATTACTGGAATATCACCATCAGATTTTTAGTGTCATAATTAGGACACTCGTTGGGTGAGGGGAGGTCTTACCCCTCTGCAGAAAAGCCGAATGGGCAAACAGAATATCCAATGTAACGTTCAACTTGTTTTTTTTTATATTTTTTAAGTAACTTTATCTGAAAACGCTGTCTCAATTCGTTATTTACAAAATTTTGTTTAATCATTAATTTTAATGGAATAGCAACCTGTCTAAGGTTATTTCATGCCTAGAAGTGAGGGAATCGTGATCATTGTACGTTCATGTTTGCTGGTTTTGTGTTGTTGTTTCTTAAGATTTTTTTGTTTGGATACAGTCGTATCGATTAAGATTAGTTCAGAGTGGACCTTGGAGTAATGTCACTGAAGTCGTACTCCAAGCTCCCTTGAGCTTCAGAACTAGATTATGTCAAAAAGATTCATACTCTTGAGGCCCCCGGTGGAGCTGGCTGTCGATATGTGGTTGCTAAAAAGATTATCTCTTTAACGACCCACTTCTACCTTGGGTCATTAAAAAAGCAACAGGTACAACTGAAACAAAAGTCTCAGTCAAAAGTGTCTCTTATTCATAACCGTTGGTAATTGCTTCCTCCCTCCTACCTTCCAATAAGAGATTATAAATAATTAGACCTTTCTGGCCTCGTGTTCTTAGTACACTCAGCCAGAATCCTCGCTCGAATGAAATAGTGCTCGGACCAGTAAGACTCCTATCTCTCCCTCCCACCTCTCTTTTTTTACATGATCCTATTTACCCAACCCCTCCGCTCAGGCAGGATATGACACAAGGTCAATTTTTTTAAGCGGAGTTTAACAGGTTTGAATTCAGAGTTTTCCTTCTCCAAGACTAGTTGCCTTACCAAGGCTGAAGAACCTAGTCTGCCCTGGAGGGAGAATAATTGGATTCATACCTTTCCCAATGTGAAATGGATTCATACCTTTCCCTATGTGAAATGCAATGTGAAATGGATTCATACCTTTCCCTATGTGAAATGCAATGTGAAATGGATTCATACCTTTCCCTATGTGAAATGCAATCAGTCTTGTACAGGATTTGAACTCGTATCGCCGTGTCCATATCCTGTGACGATAACCATTACACCACGGGCACCTCTTTTTTATAGGATAATCAGATGCAGTTTAGTGTCATACCAAGAGCTAAACAAGGCTGCCGAACCTAGCCTGTCCCACAATTTAAATAGAGCTGAGTGGGGAGAACAGTGGGATTCATGTATAAAATCCTGGACGCCCACGAATATTCTAGTGGTCACAACTCCTCCTGCTTGTCACCTGCACGTTGCACGTGGACACGCCTTTTTCTAGCATGCCAACCAAACAATTTACGCTGCATTTACGCCAAAAATATATGCCTTCTGTCTACTTTAGGTACCAAATGCATTTCCTGTTATTTTCGTTTAACCAGTGTCCGATTTTCACTGCTGCATCGACAGACGTCAAATACAGCTTTATGTCAATATCTGTAAAGCAACTCACCTCTCATCTCTAAAACCATCCAAGTAAGACGAACACAACAGGACACTGTTTGAAAAGCTGGGAAGAGCTCATAATTAACGTTATTCTCTGGACTACTTCGCATGAACGTGCCCATATTTGAAGACCAGCAAAAACTTATCTACAGCAGTACTCTGCGATCACAGGGTTCAGTTTGGAAGACCTACCGGTAAGGATGGATGATAGCGACGGATGGAGAAAGAGAGAGAGAGAGTCATGGAAATCCGTGCAAGTAGCGTGACTTGTTGAACATATATATGCAGCGGTTTATATAGAGAGAGGTGTATAAACATCAATTATATATATATATATATATATATATATATATATATGTCTGTGTGTCTGTTTGTGTGTTGGGACTGCTTTTCTTCGTAAAGACCTATTTGATTAAACAATAGAGACATGGTTTGTTTACAAATTTTTGTTTTGATCCTTTCAAGTTGCCGTATGGATGTTATGACATCTGGCCGAAATTTGACAATAAACCTTCCGTAATTAATTGGTTCCTAGGTACTTTCAGGCCCATCTCAGGCCATCATCAGGAGGGTATATAACGAAAGCGATACAACCTTTACAAGTACATTATCACTTGAGGTTTTATTGTTTCTACTTGTGTAATGTTGTAGCGTTTGTTTTTAAAATCTGGTTCTATAAATAGCAGCTACCGCTAAAGATATTTCAGTATAATAGTACTGGATTCAAAATTAATTTAATTGAGCGTAGGGTCTTTATTTCTAATATGCAGGGCTTCAAGAATCTGTAATCTATCTATAAATATATTATATATATATATATATATATATATACATTTTTTTATGTAAACTAAGCTTACTCACTTCGAGCAAACTTATTCAGCCCACTGTCTTTATTATGAAATATTATCTTGAAGTACATATATACATTTATATATCATCATCATCATCATCTTGTCGTGCCACCAGCACGGATATCCCTGACCCTCTCTCGCCACTCCTCCCTATCGTTCATAGCTTCCGGCAGGTCCTCTGGGCTACATCCCGTATCTACACAGAGCTGCTGTATGTAGGTTCGAGCTGGTCACCCTGCTTTTGCTCGGCCATGTGAAGGGGTCCATATGAGTACATCACTTATGAGCTCGTCCCTACTTCTCCAGCAGTGTCCTGCTTGTATGGTTCGTCAAACTTGGATAGTTTTCGTGATGGGTGGTACGTGACCGTATAGCTGTTGCTTTGTGGGGTGTTGCTTCCAGGACTTGTCCAATATTACTCGCAGTATTCTCGTGTAGTTGCCGTCAAGCTTTTTCTCCATACGTTTAGTTAGCGTCCATGTTATGCATCCATACAGCAGTATCGACACGACCGTTGCTTGGAAGAAAATGCGTTTCATTTTATCGGTCAGGTCTGATTTCCATATGACCGATAGCCTATCGATAGCTGTCCATGCCTTTGTTAGTCGCGAGTCGATGTCAGTCCCGGTTGTTGTGATACTGCTTCTAAGGTAGGTGAACTTGTCAACTAGTTTCAGAGAGCCACCTTTTAGTGTGGAAATGTTGCCTGTTTGATTATAGCACATTTATTCCGTTTTGTGTGCATTGATATGGAGGCCAATGCCTACGGCGGCTCGTTCCAGCCTATGCACTAGGGTTTCGGCTTGGGCGGGTGTGTTTTCCAGAAACGCTACGTCTTCGGCGTAGTCGGGGTCGTTGTTTTTGCGGGGTACCTTCTGCTTCTTTTCTTTGTCAGCTCGAAACCGTTTTCTTTGATTTTATCAATCGATGTTCTAAGGGCGTTGTCTAGACAGATGATAAAGAGGTATGGGGCTAGTGTGTCTCTTTGCTGTACTCCTGCTACAATGTCAAAGTAGTCAGTGTTTCCATCCGGAGAACGTACTTTCACTTTAGGGTTTTAATAGAGAATCATTATGGCTACGACGGTGACTTTTGGTTGGCCGTATGCTAGTAGGATTTGTTCCATCTTCCCTCTGTGAATGGAATCAAAGGCCGTGGTAAAGTCGACAAATAGTATTGTCGCCGGTAGGTTTTTTGACCGTAGGCCTTCAAGAATTCTATGGATAGTCAATTTTGTGAGGTCGTGGATCTCTTTCTCAGGAGGCTATTTTGGATCTTCCTAAGAATGTTGTCGATTTGTGGTTTTATGCGGTTGCGTAGTACGGCATTGTATATTTTGGTTACTATGGGTGTAAGTGTTATGCCTCATTATTTCTTTCTAATTCAAAGTCGCCCGTTTTAGAAAATGGGCGAATGTGTCCTTTCATCCATTTGTCTATCGGATTTTGATTATATATATATGTGTGTGTGTGTATATGTGTTTAACGGAGGGGATAAGAGTATATATATATATATATATAGATATAGATGTATATATATAAATATATATATATATATCCACGCCCTCCCTATGAGCAGATCAAAACACTCGATCAAATCTTAAGTGATGTTGAAACAGTTTTCTTTTCCTTAGACCGGTTGGCATAATACAGTTAAAGAGCCCAGGAAATCCTACTTTGTTACCATCGCTCCCAAGTCCACCCTGGCTAAGACTGGTAGCACATGATAAGGGTCCTATCTATGGGTTAAATAATTGTGGTTGGCGTTTACTGCTTTTATACATTTTAACTGCGTATTTAAGCTGAGCTGAATTGTTTAAAATAGAACTGTTTTGACATTGGTACTGCGTACGAGTGCTAAACTGAATTGCTCGAAATAGAACTGTTTTGACGTTTATGTACTCTAAGTGTATAAAGAAAAGCTTGACGGGAATTGCAAAAAAATGCTTCGAGCTATATTGAACAAATCCTGGAAGCAATATCCCATAAAACAGCAGCTGTATGGCCACCTATTTCCCATCTCTAAAACAATAAAAATACGACGGACAAGACATGCGGGTCACTATTGGAGAAGTAGGGAGTAACTCAAAAGCAGAATTCACCAATGGACCCCATTTTATGGACTTGCAAAGGATGTAGTCTGGAAGACCTGCCTGAAGCGATGGATGATAGAGGCGAATGGTAAGAGAGTGTCAGGGAGATTCGTGCTACCAGCACGACAGGATGATGATGATGATGATGATGATATAAAGGAAAGAATATGATACTAAAGTAATATAAACTATATTTATAGGTAAAAAAAAATCTGCCCCGTATTTGTAAGGAAATCAATTAAATTTTAAATCTGTATATTCAAAGATTCTTTCAAAATATGTATACATATCATAGAAGATATGCATAGAGAAGTCTATATATATATATATATATATATATATATATATATATATATATATATATATATATATATCCATACGAACATCTATATATGTCAAAATAGATATATGTTTGTGAACGCACGCGCTTGTGTGTGTGTGTGTGTGTGTGTGTGTGTGTGTGTGTGTGTGTGTGTGTGTGTTCATTTGCAGATGGATATATTCCGTTTATGTGTACATATCTGTGTAACTTGAGTTATAAATTTTTTCTATAACTTTTTCTCAGTAAAATAGAGGATAGTTTTGTGTTTATAGGAGAACAAGGCAATAATTAATTCATTTCTCTTTTCCAGCTTTTTTTTTATTTTTTTGCTTTCTATTTTCGTCCTTCATTCTTCGGGTTTTTTTTTTTTTTCGTTTGTTTGTTTTTCTCTCTCATTCGTCGTTCCTGTCTATTTTCGGTTGGTAACGAAATAAAACAAAACTTATTTTACATTCTTAATGCTCTGTTTTTAAAATTTATGGCCTTTATTGAAAGAGGCATTCGGATAAAATACGGGGAAAGCAAAGATGTAGAACTCTCTAGGGAAAAGAGGGTAAATAAAGTGCATTTTGCGCAAAAGAGAAAGATGCCGAAATAGAATGGAACTGGTGAAAGGGCGTACGAAAATAGAGAGAAAAAAAAAGGCTAGATGTTAAAAAGTAATGCATTAGACGAAGTATATATGCATTCTAGAAGAAGTCGTGGTTTTCAATGACAAGTTTATGATATGGAAAAGGAGAAAAAATTTATCATAAAGTATTAAAATTTGTAAAAGAATATTGAGAAGGAAAACATGTCCAATGACGAAGAAAGCAGAGGGAAGAAGAATGAGGATAAAATTGAATTTAAAAAAAAAAAAAAAAAAAATGAAAAACTGAGTGTATGTAGGCAGTGTGAAGAAGACATATATAAGGAAATATCATAATCGTAGATAAAAGCAAGGTTGTTTGGCGAGGTCTAAAAAGAAAAGGGTGAAAGAAAGTGTGATGATTTCAACGAGTAAAACGTGAATATTTTTAGACGAGTGAAAGAGGAATAAAGGATTTGGTTTCGTTTCTTTAATGGCATATCAAACTATTGTAGGTTATTTAATGCCAAAGCCATTCACCTTGAAGAACAGTAGTGGTACTATTTAACCCATAGCTGGGAGGATAAGAGGGTTCATACCTTTCCCCGGGGGTATTTGCCCGAAAGTGAACGTAATAGCATGACTAGAGTACGAACTCACTTTCTACGATTTCGTAGTCCATAGCTTTAACCATTACACCACGAGGACACCTTCTTAAAAGGATTTGGTGATGGATAAGAAATAGATTCATAATATAATTTGACTAGCTCTAATCATAGAAGAAAAAAAAAAGAATTTCTTTTTCCTGTTCTCCTTTTCGTTGTCTCGGTGATTTTCTTCTTTCAATCTATCTTTATCAACACAAATATAGAAGGATAGACCGATATGAATTGGCATAGATAGATAGATAGATAGATAGATAGATAGATAGATAGATAGATAGATAGATATGTGGGTGATGGTGTTTGGTGTGAAGTGATCGAGATCAAGTTAGTTTCGTTTGACCTTTGGTTGATATGAATAGAATAAGATTAAATGAAAATGGACAGAAACACACACGCACACACATAGATAGATAGATAGATAGATAGATAGATAGATATAACATTATGTAAGACAATAAACATAAGTTTGTTTTTAAGTTCTTTTTTTTTTTCTTTTTCCTTTTTTGAACCAAACGCCAAAACGTTTATGAAGAGAAAGTAAATCGCATACCTACAGAGAGAGAGAGAGAGAGAGAGAGAGAGAGAGAAAGAGAGAATAGATATATATATATGAAAAAGAATGATGTACATGATATTGGAAGCGTCGAGAATGAGAATTAAAATCGAGAGTGGTACATAAAGTGATGCCACAAGAATCAAGCCAGAGAGAAAAAAAAACCTCGGGAGAATGTATGGCTAAAGAAAGATCGATATGCATTTCGTAAAACGATAGCAAGAGAAAGAGACTGAAAGTGAACAAGAGTAAAGACTGTGATATTTGTTGTTAAATGTCCAGTCTTTAATAAATCTGTCATGTCAGACACGAATGACAACGACAAATCTATAAGTATTCTTAAAACATAAGGGCACGACGACAACCGAAGCTATTAAAGTACTTAGTGGCAGTAGAATTAATGTACTAGGGTTGTGTACGAAACAGTAAACAATAGACAGATTGTTGCCTATAAATACAGGTTCTGATGGGACAACTGTCAACAAAATTACGCAGAAACGAAAATAATACTAACATCAGTTATATTTACCAAAATTACGAGAACATTTCTTGAAATACTCTCAACTGAATCTATTCAAAGAAATCGCCATTTTCTTCAACCACGGTCTCCAGATGACTTCTAAATAAACCCTTTCGACAGTCTATTGTCCAGTCGGCCGGAGCTGTAGAATGCACTGACTGCTTCTCTGCAGAGGGGTAACCCCCCCCCCCAACGAGTGTCCTTGATATGATACAATCTGATGGTGAGGTTCCAGCAATGCTGGGGCTTTGGGGAATGCAGAGTACCCCTTCATTGCCATCGCTCCCAGGTCAACTCTAGCCCGAAGTGGTAGCACCTGATAGGGCCCTATCTATGGGTTAAATAGAACTAACAGCATACTTATGCTAAACTGAATTGTTTGAGTAAACTTAATAGCTTAAAATAGAAATGTTTCTGATAATTAAACCGTACTTACATTTAAACCGAGTACTCATGCTTAACTGAATTATTTCAAATAGAACTGTTTTTCGACATTAAAACTGTATTTACACTTAACTTAATTGTTACTTATAACTGCTTGAATAGTTTGAAATGGAAATAAATTGAATTGTTTTAAATAGAACAGATTATTTACATAAAAATGGATTTGGCATTAAATAACCTACAAAGGTTGATATGCCATAAAACCCAACAAACCATTTCAAACCATTGACAGTCTACTTTTTTAAACTGATAATTGCTGACTTTATCATTTCTTTCAGTTCATATTCACTGTTGCTCGGGATTTTGCTTGTCTCTCACTCAAATCCGCTCCATACATTCAAGGAGATTATAATCTGTGGAGTTAGGCAGCCATATATATTGGGGTGATGTGTCATAGAAATTTTGTTGCTACCAAAACTAAGTTGTTTTTCTTGTGTAACATGGCTCAGAGTTCTGTTGCCAGATATAGGGTTTTTTAGCAGCCACTCTCTCGGACCAGGCTAGCTCTAACTCGTCCAGTCCCTTGATGTAGGCCTCCGTGTTGCGTGTAAGGCCATTGGGACGATAAATGGTGGTTCAAAGATACCATCGCTTATAACCACTCCAAGCGACATGATGTGGATTGGGTGTTAAATTTTCATCAATATCAGTATGAATCTGCATTCAGATTGAAACAAAACATTGTAAAATCTTCGTATTGGAGCTTCCATGCTGAATGCCAAGAAGTACATCATGCTGTTTCCATTCTTGAGGAGTGAATTACCAACCACCAACCAACCAAACAAGTATGACCCGAGATAATGTAAATATGTCTACAGATAAGTACAATCGAAAGATCGACCCCAAAAAGCTAAAACACAAAACACAGTAAAGAAAAAGTTACCAAAACTCAGCAACATAACATCAATGTTAACTTGCCCAGTCGGCTGTGGGTATAGAATACACCGACTGCATCTCTGCAGAATGGTAAGACCACCACCAACGAGTGTCCTAAATATGACATTAAACAATCTGATGGTGAGGTTCCAGTGATGTTAGGGCTTTGGGAATACAGAGCACCCCTTCCTTACCATTGCTCCCAGGTCCACTCTAGCCCGGAATGGTAGCATCTGATAGGGTCCTATCTATGGTTTAAATAGGACAAACTGCGAACTAATACTAAACTGAATAGTGTGAATTAAAACTGTTTGTCTAAACTGAATAGCTTGAAATTGAAATGATTTTACAATTAAACTGTACTCACATTTAAACTGCGTGCTTATGCTTAACAGAATTGTTTGTAATGAAACTGTTTGACGGTGAAATTGGATTCACACGAAACTGAATTGTGTAATATAGAACTGTTTTCACATTTAGCTCTGTGTAAACAAAATCTGTACTTATACTAAACTGAATTAGCTGAATTAGAACTGTTTGAATATACTGAAATAAACATGTTTTTGACGATTAAACTTTGTACTCATGCTAAACTGAATTGTTTGAAAAAGAACTGACTATTTGCATGAAAATAGATTTGTTGTTAAACATCCTACAGCGGTTGATATACCATAAAACCCAAACAACCAGCCAACCATCATCCTCCTTATTTATTGATTGATTTTGTATATGTATATATCTATAACTATTTATTTATTTTTTTTTTTAATTTTATGAATTCAGAATGTTCAGCCATTAAAGAAACATGTTTTGGATTTTATTGGGTATTATTTACAGTTTAATAAAAAAAAATAAAAAAAATATCTGATGAGGCTTAAAGTCTTCAAATTTCATGTTTTCTTTTTCAGGAGTAGTAGCAGCCCATAAATAAGTATACTCTACGCAAAACAGCGAGTATATCTTAAAACCAAAATTGACTTTCTTCTTAGTTCCCTTTCCTTTAACGGCAAGAATTAGTGTGTAAATTAATCGGTGTTTCCTTAGAAGCTTATTAATTTGTTTGTCCCAGACGTTACGTCGGAAATGGACTCAACGAGTCGAGTTCAAATCCTGAACAAATCTGATTGCATTCCTGATTGCTCATTTTCTTGGGAAACGTATAAGTCATTCTCTTTGCTTCTTTTCAGCTGTGGTTTCATTGAAGGTCAGGCTTGGCTTTTTAGTAAATTAAAGAAGAAAATAAACAACATAAAAACAAAAGGGACAAAAGAAAACCAATCAAATAAAGAAATGTGAAGAGAAAAGACGGAATAAGAAAAATGAGGAGATAAATGAAGGAAACTGTGACGTTCAATAGAAAAGCAGAAAAACAGATTGAGAGAAAAAATAGGGAAGATGAAATAAAGAATTAGAATGATAAAAGCTTAATAAACGCACACTCATCTCGCAACCTGTTTACAACTCATGTTGTATCTTCAGCATGAATTGCCTGGCAGGGCCCATCCCTCTCCAGGTTTACATCTAGTTTGAATTCTGAGTTTTCCCACTACAAAACCGATTGCCATACCAAGGGTAAAGAGCACAGTATGACCTTCTATACACCCATAGCTGGAGAAGAAATAGTTGAATTCATACCTTTTCTGAGGATATTAGCGCTATGTTAAGACATTATAAAACAGGATAAGGTTTTGATTCATGTGGAGAAGTTAAATAAGGGAAGCTGAGGAATGAAAATATAACAATAGAAGAGATAGAAGAGAAGAGAAGAAAATTTAAAAAATAGTGTAAAAAATCAAATGAAAGAAAAAAAAAGAAAAAGATAGAGTGTGTAAAAATAGTAGAATGGGAAACAAAGAATGAAAATTAAAGAAGAAAAGCTTAAAATTCACCAGCTTTTTCCAATTTTCGAAATGTTGAAATATTCCGCCCATTCTTTGAAGGATATGACTGTTTAAAAACGTTTAATTTAAGCCCTTTAAATCACCAAAAATAATACGGTAATCAATATAAATATTATGAGTTGTTATTAGAACTAAATAGATTGTAGATATCATCATTAAAGTCTCCGACACGTTCTTGATTTTATTGTATTTCTTTCTTTCTTTCTTTCTTTCTTTTCTTTTCTTTTTTCTTTCTTTTCTTTCTTTCTATAAGAAATTCCTGTGAAGCATGAACTCCTAGTATTTCGTGAAGGAGTTCGGAACACACCACCAAAAATTTTCTTTTCTATCGATCCAACCCCAGCACCAATCCATCCAGGCTGGTTGGTTGATTTTAACATTTGTTAGATTATAGGATGTAAGTGTTTTTCTAGTACCTATTTTGTTTCAAATAACTCTTTCTATCTTAAAACAATAAGTCATTTGTCTGCACTCAGTTACATGGTTTTTAGTATTTCAAGCAGTCACATAATAAATTAATCTTATCATAAGATCATGTGTCCGTCTGAAAAAAAAATAACGTCACAGCTGACGTCACAATTCCCTTAGTACTTATGGTATATTTTTAAAGATTATCAAATGATTATTATTTAATACTAATTCTGATCATCTGCTCCACACATAACATTCAAGGAGATTATAATCTGTGGAGTTAGGCAGCCAGATATTAGGGGTGATGTGTCATTGAAATTTTCTTGCTGCCAAAACTAGGTTCTTTAGCCAATTATCAACGATATCTCTAAAAAAGTAAGCTGATTTAGATTAGCCTTAAAACATCCAATGGATTTATCCAACGTCCCACGAGTTCAGATCTGGCATAAGGTGATTTTGATATGAGGGTCCATGCATGAATCGTGATTAATGTATAGCCGTCAAATGAAATGCTTGATTACTCTGCAGACTCATTTAGTAGTGTCTTTGGGGCCAAGTGATAAAACCATTTCTACCGAGCAAGTATTACCAATTTTTACTGTTTTGAAGTATCAATATACACTTGAGCATAAGCAAGAATTTAAATGTGTGAATATATCTATGAGTATCTAAAAAAAATTATATGTATAAGTATATATAAATCGTTCTGTCAATACATATATAAATGTATATATATTAACACATGCGCTCATGTACACACTTCTCCAGTCGATTAGGGTTGTAGAATACACTTACTGCCTCTCTGCAGAGGGGTGAGACGCCTGCCCAAAGAGTGTCTTGGATATGACTCAAAAGTCTAGACTGGTATTGTAGCAACTAATAGCGTCCTATCTATGTGTCAATCAGAACTAAACTGTGTACATATGCTAAACTGAATTGTTTGAAATATGATTGTTTTTGACATTGAAACTGTGTACTTGTGCTAAACTGATTTGTTTGAAATAAAACTGTTTTGAAATTTTATAAGTAAAGTTGGCGACTGTAGTCGAGGGTTACCCGATGGGACTCTTTTCGATAGCTACAACACCGAGGTGTAGGGGAGGGCGTTACACCTTTTGCTTCACTTTACTCTGGATCTGTATCTTATAATACTGAGTGTTAAGCAAGGTGGCATCAAGCACCATTTTTGAGTCTTTAGTATGCCGCGACCTGGGATTGAACCCAGGTCAACCGGGCCATTGGCGAACACTCAAACCATTATGCCAATATCCAGACATTTAACTGTGTGTTAACTAAAATTATAGTTATACTAAATTGAATTGTTTGAAATAGAACTGTTTATGTATAAAAATGGATTTAGTATTAATAACCTACAATGATTAATGTGCCATAAAATCAAACCAAACCAAACCAAACCAAAACACACGCACACACTCACATACGTATATATATATATATATATATATATATATATATATATATATATATATATATATATATTTATATATATATATAAGAAGACATGTATACATTTATGGGTAATCATACTTCTTATCAGAAATAAAGAACCAATGATTAATTCTGAGGTACTTTTAATTAGAATCAAATTTTAGTACCTGCCCCGTCAGTGGGAATTAGAATATGCTGTATCCCCTGCAAAGGCATAAGAACACCCCTCAAAAAGGGGGTCTCCTAGAAATGACTCTAAACTGTATCTGATGAGGTGTCTGCAGTTCTGATGATCTGAGGAACGTGACATACTCCTTCATTACCTTTACCACGAGATACTTGTCTTTTGGATTTGCTAAGCATATTGAAAATTGACGTTCCTTTAGAAGTTCTATATTCCCAAAATTCTTTAAGGATCTTCTTCTTCCGTTAGAATTAGTATGAAATGAAACAAAGATAGTAAATATTAAAACCACTGAGAGTTGCATGAAATTTAACTAAATTTGCGATAGAAATTCGACTAGAATTTCAACTACAATCGCTCATGCCAGTGAATACATAAAGACAATAGAAGAAAAACGGCTGTAATGAGAAAAAATTTGAAAAAAGTAAAAATCAAAGAATGAGAGGAAAAGAGAGAAAGAAAGAAAGAAAGAAATTGTTGATTGTTGATAAAGAACGACTGAATATATATAAGATTGTAAATCAATGAGAAAGAAGAAAAAAAGAAAGAAAGAAAGAAAGAAAGAAAGAAAGAAAGAAAGAAAGAAAGAAATTGTTGATTGTTGATTTGATAAAGAACGACTGAATATATATCAGATTGTAAATCAATGAGAAAGAAAGAAAGAAAGAAAGAAAGAAAGAAAAAGTAAAATTGTAAAAGAAGAAAGGATGAAGAAAAAGCAAAATACAAATAGGTTTTAAAGATAGAAAAAGAAACAAGAATAAAGACAGAAAGATGAGTACAAAATCAAAAAAGGAAGGAAGATTGAGTTAGTGAGCGGTCGAGCGCGCGAAGAAAGAAAGAAAGAAAGAAAGAAAGAAAGAAAGAAAGAAAGAAAGAAAGAAAGAAGACGAAAAAGATGCTAAAAGAAAACATGCAAGAAAATACGAAGTACCAAAAAAAAAAAAAAGAGAAATGAAAATATGAATTTTAAAACAGTAAAAGAAATAAGTTTATAAACAAAAGGATGAGAAAAAGAAAGAAAGAAACAAACAAACAAAAGGATGAGAAAAAGAAAGAAAGAAAGAAAGTAGAAAGAAGACGAAAAAGATGCTAAAAGAAAACATGCAAGAAAATACGAAGTACCAAAAAAAAAAAAAAATGAAAATATGAATTTTAAAACAGTAAAAGAAAGAAGTTTATTAACAAAAGGATGAGAAAAAGAAAGAAAGAAAGAAAGAAAGAAAGAAAGAAAGAATCATGATAAAAATGATAGAGGAAAATATTAAAAAAAAAAAAAGAGTTGCAAAAACTAAAGACTAAAAAGTAAGCGAAAAGTGAAGCACAATAAAATGAAGATGAAAACCATGAAAAAGAATAAAAGGCACAAAACGACAGACGAAAGTGGGAGAGAAATTAAAAATAGGATTAAAAGAAGCGAAAAGACTGAAGTAAACAGGAAAATTTTTTAAAAAGAATAAAAATAAATTAAAAAAATAAAACGAAAAAACTTGAAAGAGAAAAGTAAAAAGGAGAAATAAATAAAAAAAAGTCTCTAAAAAAAATGAAAAAAAAAAAATGAAAGAGTAAATAAGACAGCTAAGTTGAAAAGGTACGGAATAGCTAAATCGAAAGAAAATTAAAAATATATATATATATCTGCAAATAACACCCTTCAAATCGATAAAAAGCCGTTTAATAATCTCTTGCAAATCTCTATTTATTATTAGACATTGGCTTTATGACGTGACACATGTGAGCTTTGGAGACGCCATATTTCTCTGCATATTAAAACGAAACTTCGACAAAATTTTAAAAAGTATTTTCACATTTTTCCTTTCGTTTTTAAATATTAATATACACTTGGGCATATGCAAGAATTTAAATGTGTGAATATATCCATGAGTATCTGATAAAAAATTATGAGCATAAATATATATATAAAGTGAATCGATCGATCGACCGATACATATATATATATATATATATATATTCCCCCACACACAAACACACATACATATATATATATATATATATATATATATATATATATATATATATATATATATATATATAAGCATACTTCTTATCATAAATGAAGGACTAAAGATTAATGTTTACGTACGTTTAATTAGGATCAAAATGTAGCACCTGTCTTCACAGTAGGGATCAGAATATGCTGACAGTATATCTTACAGAGGCGTAAGACCACTCCTCAAAATGTGTGAATATATCCATGAGTATCTGATAAAAATTATGAGCATAAATATATATATAAAATGAGATCGATCGATCGACCGATCACACACACATACACACACACACATATATATATATATATATATATATATATATATATATATATATATATATTCCTTCACACCAAACACACATACATACCCGCATATATATATATATATATATATATATATATATAAGCATACTTCTTATCATAAATAAAGGACTAAAGATTAATGTTCATGTACGTTTAATTAGGATCAAAATGTAGCACCTATCTTCACGGTGGGGATTACAATATGCTGACTGTAGTCTTTACAGAGGCGTAAGACCACTACTCAAAATGGAGGTCTTCTAAATATGATTCTAAACTGCTACTGGTGGGGAGTTTCAAGTTCTGGGGATCAGAGGAGTTTTAAATATTCCTTTATTACACTCATTACAAGTTACTCTTTTTTAACGTATGATTGGATGACCAGGGACAAAAGATCAGTTTTAAACTTATTCTCTGTCGATACGGCTGTGTGTAAAAACTTTATTTTGTGATAACGCTCGGTTGCATGTTGCTAGAAAGACAACGCTCGGTCACATGTTACCAGGAAAACAATGCTCGGTCACATGTTGCCAGGATAACAATGCTCGGTCACATGTTCCCAGGATGGCAATGCTTGGTCACATTCTACCTAGGATGGCAATGCTCGGTCACATGTTGCCTAGGAAGAAAACGCTCGGTCACATGTTACCAGGAAGACAATGCTCGGTCACATGTTCCCAGGATAACAATCCTCGATCACGTGTTCCCAGGATGGCAATGCTCGGTCACATGTTGCCTAGGAAGACAACGCTCGGTTACATATTGCCAGGATGAAAATGCCCAGTCACATGTTGCCAGGAAGACAATGCTCGGTCACATGTTGCCAGGATGGCAATGCTCGACCATATGTTGCCAGGATGATACTACCCGGCCACATATTGCCAGGATGATACTGCAGAAACTCAGACTTGAGATATGAGACTTTGCCATATCCAGTTTTTTTTCCTGATCGCCCACCCACCGAAAACCATTTTTTCAAATACGTGGGTACTTTTTTGTACTCCCAAAACATTCCGTTCCATTCAAAAGAAGTTGAAATTTCATATGAATATTTTTTGGTTTCAAAAGCCTTTAAAATTTATCGTAATGGTATAAACAATCTTTTAAATCGATACGAAAATGTACAAATGTTCAGGAATTATATCTTAACTAATTAAAACACTTTCTAATTTCATTAATTCAGGAATAAAAGTTTATTCTAAAACCGGAGGTTAATTTCCGAACAATCAAATATATTGCTGGTCACCTGTACCCGTATGTACTAACCTAACACCTCCCCATCTGCAGAATATGACACAACGTCAATTTTTAAGTGGAGTTTAACAAGTTTGAATTCAGAGTTTTCCTTTTACTAGACCAGTTGCCATACGAAGGTTAAAGAGACCAACCTGCCCTAGTATTTATCCACAGTGGGAGGGAAAATAATTAGATTCATACCTTTCCTAAAGGTTTTGGCAGTATTTGAAATGCAAACAGTCACATCTAAGATTTGAACTCGGATTATTGTGTCCATTTTCTACCTATATAACACGTGGCAACATGTACTTTGGATAAAAATGAGCAGTGTTTTATGATTTAGTTTTTCTTTCAGATAACCTAAAAACAAAGTCGGGTATGGCACGGTGAGTATAATGAGATCAAACGAGAAGTATTTATTCTGTAAATACTATTACACGAGGAAATAGAATAAAAGCGGTATTACAATATAGAAAAAGTAACTTTGTTGAGAGCATTTTAATAACTAATGATTTGGTTTGGTTTGGTTTCATATCTACCATTGTTGGTTATTTAATACTAAATACTGTTTTTGTGACATAACGGTGCTAAATAGATATTCGTACCCCCATGGATCTCGTGTGACCTTGTCGTGGTAAAAGTTGGCAAACACAAGAAACTCTGATTAACGACTCAAAGATTTATTTACTACTACCACTTGTAGGTTGTTGTCGGGAGAAGTAAAAAGAGTATGGAAAGTGAGACGACTACGTTAGCTAGACAAAGAGAAGCTACATATCCTGGTGAGACAAAAGAGAACAGACACATACCTTTTTCTCCTACTTTTCTGTTGTATTTTTAACATACTTTCCCACTGGGTTGTGTCTAGTCTAAGGCCTCCTTTTCAAGCAAATCCCCACAAAAATATGGGGCTTGTAAACTTTCGCCTCCTCAGGTCTTTGCAGCTCGTGTTAAACAGAAGTCTTTACCTTATTATGTCTCGTCGTTAACTCCTTAAAAGCACGAGTCTTCCCTTCACTTCCACTTGGTGTCGGCGGGAGAAACATCCGTATCCGCTGATTTTATACATGCTTACAAGAATTTTTGGGACCTCCAGTTTTCCCTTGTCATTCTTAAAAAAGAGCCTTGGCCAGGCCGTTTGGAGACAGTCTGCTTTTTAATTCATTTATTTATTGATTTTTTTCAATTTTAATTTTCTATGAGCCATTCAATTACGTTACATTTTTTCCAAACAGATTTTTGTTCACACTATTAAAGGATCAAACAGTTCCATTTCTAACAAATCAATTCAGCAAAAATTAAGAAAGTTGAATTGTTTTAAGTATTGCTATGTATCACATTTAAAATAATTCATTGTAGCATATGTCAAATTTAATTAGTTCCGAGTATTACTATGTGTCATTAACATTAGTCATTTGTTTACACACAATTAAATGATGGAACAGTTCTTTTTTAAGCCATTCATTTAAGCAGGAGTATATTGTTTGCACTCAGTTTAAATGTCAAAACCTTCAATTCGTCTCATAGATAGAGCCATTTAAGGTGCTACAACTCGGAGGCAGAGTGGACCTGGAAGCGATGGCAATGAAGGGGTAGTCTGTATTCCCCAAAGCTCTAGCTTTATTAGAGGTTCACCATCAAATTTTTAGTGTCATATACAGATGTAGAGATGCAGCCGGTGTATTATACCACCCCAGATGACTGGGTTAATTGCTAATGCAGTCTTGATAAATTTTTTGGAAACCCTACGTGAAATAATGTGCCCGTGGTGTAATGGTTATCGTCGTAGGAAATGGACACGGCGACACGAGTTCAAACCCTGGACGAGACTGATTGCATTTCCCATCGCACTAATACCCTTGGGAAAGGTATGAATCCAATAATTCTCCCTCCAGCTATAGGTAAATAGTAGGTGAGACTAGGTTCTCCAGCCTTGGTGAGGCAACTAGTCTAGGAGAAGGAAAACTCTGAATTCAATCCTGTTAAACTCCGCATAAAATTGACCTTGTGTCATATCGTACCCGAGCGGAGGAGTTGGTAAATATGGTTAAATAATGTACCTACGCTGTCAAATATAGCATAGGTGGGAGTTTTGTTCGCTTGGGGTTTTTTTTTTTTTTTGTTGTTTTTTTTTTAAATTTTACTCTATTTCGATTTCGGTTCAAATCTTTGACTTTATCAATTTGTCTTTGCTTTTCTTTCCGTTGCTTTTCTCTTTATTTTCCGATCTACAAAGTCACTCATTTACTGCCTCTTTAAGATGTCTTAAACGATAAAGGCTAGCCTGATAGAGCGGTGATTATGAGATTAAAAAATAGGCAATTATTCCCCGAATACTGGTACAAGAAGAAATATAAATTGTGTCTGAATATAGAAAATTAAAAAAAAAAAGATCTCAGCAAAACGAGGATTGAAACCTAAGTGTCAAGGTTTAAAACCTGTTACGAAACAACAAAGAACTTGGAATTGATTTACTTGCATCGTTAAATCAGGGAAATGTCTAATGCACAGATATTTGAGTTTTTGCAATTACCTCATAATCTAATCATATCTTTCCGACTCTAAAAACATTTTTAAAAAAGTAATGGATGAAGTAAACATTTTAAAAGTTTATATCATGTCAGAATGAACGTAATTTATTCCAAGTAAATGTGCATCTGAGCGTTACATAAAAAAATTGTATTTACGACCTTAAATGTTTCTCTTGCCACCACTCTCTCTCTCTCTCTCTCTCTCTCTCTCTCTCTCTCTCTCCATCCATCTGTCTGTTCTCATGTCTGTGTCTGTTTATCTACCTTTCAATGTGTCTATCTCCCAGCCAGTCTGTCCTAGAATCTCTCTCTATCTGTTACTCTCTTTCTCTCTCTCTCTCTCTCTCTCTCTCACACACACACACACACACACACTACCACTACCCTTCCATCAATTTTTCTGTCTATTTCTTGCATCTGTCTATCTATTTTTCTATGCGTCTATCTCCATGTCAGTCTATCCCTGACTCTCTCTCTCTATATATATATATATATGTATATATATATATATATATATATATATATATGTTGAAGTGTGGATTCCACGTATGCTACTTAAATTTATAAAAAATCGACATGGTTTATAGAAGAAAGTAACAGTAATTACGCAAAGAAAGAGTTAAAAAAAATATGTTTTATCTAAGGTTGGATATGTATAAGTGTGCTATTTCATATTTAATACTGGTTCGTTGGCCATGTAGGTAGAGTGTTCACCAATGTCTCGGGACACCGAGGTTCAATACCAGGTCGAGTCATACCAAAGACATCAAAAACTGGTACTTGATGCCGCCTTGCTTAAAACTCAGCATTATAAGGTACGGATCAAGGGCCAAGTGAAGCATACAGGGAAAGGAGTTGCGCCCTCCCCTCTACCTCAGTGTAGTAGCTTTTTAAAAGGTAGCCTTCGACGACGGTCGCCAACTTTTCTTTTATATATGCATATATATGTTTGTGTGTACGTCGCTCTCTCTCTCTCTCTCTCTCTATATATATATTATATATATATATATATATATATATATATATTCTTTATTTCTTTCTTTTCCATACACATATAGATTGTAATCCATATTTGTTTTGCAATATCAATTTAAACATGTTAAGTCATCTGATGAGACGGAAAGTATAATGATATTCTCCACCGAAATAAATTTATAATGACAATTTCAGCAGGTTTGAGTTTCCTTTTAATAGCACTAGATAGATAGATTGATAGACAGATAGCAATATTTGTGTTTATATAGAGAGAAACACAAATATGTATATTTGTGTATGAGTATCTCTGTGTTTGTATGTTTCTCTCACTCTCTCTCTCTCTCTCTCTCTCTCTCTCTCTCTCTCTCTCTCTTTCTTTACCCTATTTACCAACCACTCTGCACAGGCAGGATATGACATAAGGTCAATTTTTAAAGCGAAGTTTAACAGGTTTTAATTCAGAGTTTTCCTTCTCCCCAAGGCTGAAGGACATAGCCATAGCTGGAGGAAGAATAATTGGATTCATACCTTTCCCAAGGGTATTAGTGCTATGTGAAATGCAATCAGTCTCGTCCAGGATTTGAACTCGTGTCACAGTGTCCATTTCCTACGACGATAACCATTACACCACGGGCACCTCCTCTCTCTCTCTCTCTCTCTCTCTCTCTCTCTCTCTCTCTACTCATTGTTACTTTATATGTGTATTATTTTTCGTATTTTATTTTAGTTTCACTATGCATTCAGCAATTCTGTAATAACCATCTCTCTCTCTCTCTCTATCTGTCTCTCTCTCTTTATCTCTCTTTCTCTTTATCTCTCTCTCTCTCTCTCTCTCTCGATTTATATATATAAAGAGAGAGAGAGAGAAGGAGAGAGAGTGAAAGAGTGAGAGAGATATAAAAAGACAGACTGATCACAATTGCTGAATAAATATAATTCTAAAACTAACAAAAAGTAAAATATACATATACGCACAGGAATGTCGTACATATGTGTGTATCAGTGTGTGTGTGTGTCTGCGTGTATGAATATGTGTGTATGTCATCCTTTCCAATTTTCTTTTGGTTTTATCACTTTATGTATCTAATAATAATTCTCTCTCTCTCTCTCTCTCTCTCTCTCTCTGTCCCTCTGTCTGTCTGTCTGTCTGTCTCTCTCTCTCTCTATATATATATATATATATATATATATATATATATATATGATTATGTACCGTCATCCACAGACAGATCTGTTTCGTTCTATCAGAACGCATCAGTGTGGCTAGACATACTAGATTCCCGTAGCTGGGATCGAAACCCAGTTGACTCAAACGCCAATCCAAGACTCTACTCCTATATATATATATATATGTATAAGTGTGTAAATTTTAAACATAACTCGAAAATTTTGAATTCAGAATTTTCTTCTCCTAGACTTGTTGCCTAACAAAGTTTAAAGAGCTTAGTCTGCCCTACTACTTACCCATAGCTTGTTGTATTCATACCTTTCCCCATAATATTAGAGCAAAGTAATATGCAAACAACTTCATTCAGGTCTTGAACTCGAATCTTCGTGTCCATTTGCCATGTTGAATAATTTTACACTACAAGCACTAAGTTCATAAAGTAAAAGTAAAGTTGTCTCCCTTTAGTCGAGGGCGACTAGAAGGCTCCCTTTTCAATAGCTACAACACCGAGGTGTAGGGGAGGGCGCGACTCTTTTCTCCCTCGATTGCTCCACTTTACGCTTGATACGTACTTTAAAATGCTGAGTGTTAAGCAAGGAGGCATTAAGTACCATTTTCTGAGTCTTTGGTATGACGCAATCTGGGTTTGAACCCAGGTCTCCCGGACCATTGGCGAATACTCAAATTCATACTCATTTATGAAGATTTTGATAAATTGATGCTTAAACTGATGAGAGCTTTTCTTAAATTTGCATGAAACTGTGAGAAAATATTAGCATATAGATGTTCCCCTTTACGTAAGAACATCCCTAAGAGTTTCTTTTGTTTGTTTTAGAACCTTTTTTTTTATTAAGATGGAATAAAATTTAAATTTATTTCTCAACCAAATACACAAAGAAATAAGCAGGAGAAATTAATTTTGCCAGGGTGTCGTTGTTTTGGGCATCACACGTGTTGCAGAGATATGTCAAACAGACTATTAATAGCAAATGCTTACTAGACACTCCATTAATTCAGTTCTTGGTTTAGCATCATTGTTTAACGGCATATCAACGTCCATGGGTGATTTAATGTCAAAGCCATCCTTATAGAAGAGCGACAGCACTAGCTTTCCCAAAGTAATGCTGAAGGTGACCGTCATAGCACGACAATAATTCGAACTCCTCACGTCAGTTTAAGATTAGTAAATAATTATTTATGTATCTATCAATAAATATATATTCCATTTTAATGATTATTCAGTCACTGTGGATGACTTGGTTAAATAATGTTGACCGATAGTTCAAGCAATGATAAACTGCCTCAAATTCAAAGGTCATTTTATCTTGAGAAGTTTTTTGGTGACATTAAAAGGTTATGCATTCGTATGTTTTATTAAATTTCATAGAATTTTTAAATTGTAATAACAATTGATAACGATTTATTTCACAGTGCTGTGTATAGTTTAATTTCCAGTATCCCTTATGTATGAATTCTGTGATTAGAAATTATATAGGTTGGTTTTGGGGTTTCATGGCATTATTGAATGCCAAATCCATTTTTATACAAATAATCAGTTCTATTTCAAACAATTTAGTTTATCAGGAATACACTGTTTAATTGTCAAAAACATTTCTATTTCAAGCAATTTATTTTATTCAAGCAGTTCAAATTCAGTCAATTCAGTTTAGTATGAGGATAAATTTTGTTTACCTATAGTTAAATGTCAAAACATTCCTTTATTAAAACAATTCACTTTAGCCTAAGTAGAGTTTCAATGTCAAGAACAGTTCCATTTCAAACAATTCCGTTTAGCACAAGTACGCAATTTAAGATAAGTACACAGTTTAACTGTCAAGAACATTCCTACTTCAAGCTATTCAGTTAAGTCAAACAGTTCTAATTCAAATAATTCAGTTTAGCATAAGTATGCAGTTTAGTTCTATTTCATCCATAGATAGGGCCCTATCTGGTGCCACCATTCCGGCCCAGAGTGGACCTAGGAGCAATTGCAATGAAGGGGTGCTCTGCATTCCCTCAAACCCCAGCATCACTGGAACCTCAGCATGAGAATGATTAGTGTCATATACAGGACACTCGTTGGGGGAGGGGTCTTATTTCAGTCGGTGTATTCTACAGCCCCAGCCGACTGGGCAATAGAAGTTATAGCGTATATATATATATATATATATATATATATATATATGTGTGTGTGTGTGTGTGTGTGTGTGTGTGTGTGTAAGTTGATGACCGTAGTCAAGGGCAACCTGAAGGCTCCCTTTTAAATTGCTACTCTACCGAAGTGTTTCCATGGATTTACCCTTGATACGTACTTTAGAGTGATGAGTGTTTAGCAATGAGGTATCAAGAACTTTCTTTTGAGTTTTTGTTATGATTCGACCTGGGATCGAATTCCTTTCTCCTGGGCCACTGACGTGCGTGTTTATGTGTGGCGTGTGGTTATGTGTGCAGGCGTTTATTCTTTATCATTCTAATCTAATACACACAACAAACACGAATAATAGAAACACTTTCTACATATTTATTCGCTTCCGAAGTATACATCAGTGTAATAAATGTACGATGTCAATGTGTACGTTATATGCCAACAGAGCTATGTCTTTCAGCAATGTTCCATATTCATGTACACATCTTTTATATATATATATATATATATATATATATATATATATATATATATATATATATATATATATATATGTAATCGGAAATATCAGTTTCATTTTATTTTCTAAATGCGATATTATCCCTCACAAATTCTCGCTTGTCATTTTTTTTTGCCTTTCTACACTTACAAAGATGTGTAAGGTGACGCCGTTTTAAATATGAAAGATCTTATCCAAATTTATTACGCTGACAACAGCTTTTATGACATTCCTAAACCTATTCCAAATGCAATACTCAGTGAGTTTATCGGAAAAGGAGAGAATCTTTTTGAAGTTAAAATTCGTCCTCAACTTCTTTCTACAAACCACAAAACGTTTATCAACGAAGAGCAAATGAAATAAAATATCGGCCAGAAAAAATGTGCTCCTAATCACTGTTCAATGATTCTTTTCTACTAGCAACCCACAGTTTGTTATTAACATCCTGTCTATTTCCATGAATATCACTGGCTGCAAAAGTAAAACGAGGAACGATATAATGTCTACATAAGTCGAAAGGTGTTAAATAAAAAGCAACGAAGAAATTTGTACATCAATACAGTCTTAGAAGTACGTCTGTAGTTGAAATTGTCTATTCTATTTTATCATTCATTGGTATCTACTATTACTTGCCTTTCCATATTTACCCAACCCCTCCGCTCGGTCAGGATATGACACAAGGTCAATTTTTAAGCGGAGTTTAACAGGTTTGAATTCAGAGTTTTCCTTCTCTTAGACTAGTTGCCTCACCAAGGCTGAAGGACCCAGCCTGTCCTACTATTTACCCATAGCTGGAGGGAGAATAATTCGATTCATACCTTTCCCAAGTGTATTAGTTCAATGTGAAATGCAGTTAGGCTGGTCCAGGATTTGAACTCATGTCGCCGTGTCCATTTCCTACGACGATAACCATTACACCACGGGCACCTCCAATTTTACACCACGGGCACCTCCATTACTTGCCTAGCCATGTATCTATTTATATATCAATCTATCTATTTACAGCCCAGTCAGCTGAATCTGTACTGAATACACCGACAGCATGTTTGCAGAGTGGCAAGCCCTCTCCAATGAGTGTCCTGTATATGACACTAAACAATCTGATAGTGATGGCCCAGTAATGCCAAAGATTCAAGGAATGCGGAGTTCTCCTTTATGGCCATCGCTCTTAGCTCCACTCAGGCCCAAAGTGAGAGCACGAGATATGATAATATAGATATGTTTTACATTTACAGTGAGTGCAAACAAATGATTTATGATTAACAGTAAATAGCATTATTTGTATAAGATAGAAATAATTGAAACGATTTAACTGTATGCTTAAGAAGGAGCTTTGTACCATAGGACCAACCTTTTTTGCTGCAAAGAAAGAAGTCCGCAGAAAAAGAAATACTCAAAATCGAAGGTAAGGCGAAAAATATAGCAGTAATTTTAATTCAGCTATGATCGTTGCAATTCGAAAAGTTCGTTTTTGTTGCATCCTTCTCCTCCTTTCCTCTTGGTGGTGACGGGGTGTGGATGAGAGCTGGCAGTTTGACACACGCCTGTCACGGCAGATAGGTCGTAGCAGTCTGGGGTAGGACGGATCGGGGCCTCCGGAACCGCTAACGTACCCGTTTTGACTACTGCCTTCAACTCTGCCCCATAATCTCGTTACTTGTTTTCTTATATAGAGATTTTGGAGAACAAATTGAAGATCCTCGAATGTTCGATGTCACTAGTGAAAACACGTGATGATACATCGGTGATTATTTCAAAATCACGTCTAACTTTGCCTAAATCACGTCTAACTTTGCCTAATCACGTCTAAATTCTGCCTGCACGGGCCAGTCTCGTGACACCTTCACTGATTGACGACAGCGCCGTCCGTAATATTACAGCTTAAGCTTCTTTAAAAATGTTATCAACAAAATTTCACAAGACATATATACTTATTACGTATTCATAAACTGGATTTTGCATTAAATAAGCTACAATGGTTGATATCCCATAAAACCAAACTATATCAAACTATCTATCTCAGAAGGAAAAGAAAACACACTATTTACATCTATCTATCTCTGTACATATGTGTGTTGTGTGCATGTGTATGTGAGTGTATGTGTATGGAAAGAAAGGTAGTTGTAAACCGTGTTTTCTTATATATATATATATATATATATATATATATATATATATATAAGTTGGCGGCCTTACTTGAGGATGACCCGAAGGCTCCCTTTTCAATAGCTATTACACTGAGGTGTAGGGGTGGGCGCTATAATGCTGAGTGTTAAGCAAGGCGGCATCAAGTAACATATTTTGAGTCTTTGGTATGACTTAACCCCGGATTGAAACCGGGTCGCCCGTGCCATTGGTGAACACTCTACTCGTTAAGGCAATGGCCCGGATTATGCATAACAGTAAAAAAATAAAACATACTGCTTACATCTGTCTACATCAGTAAAAATGCACTGTTTACATTGACCTTTCTCTTTCTCTCTCTCTCTCTCTCTCTGCATATACATAAACACACTCCATATATATATATATATATATATATATATATATATATATAATTCTCTCTGTCCATGATGTTCTGTAATTTATGTCGATTAGATATGTATGTATGTATGTATGTATGTATGTATCGCTCTACTGGGTAAAACAAGAAAAATATACTGCTTACACACATATATATATATATATATATATATATATATATGAAAAAACGTTGTTTACATCTTCACGAATATATATATATATGTGTGTGTATATATATATGTATATATAAATATATATATATACATCACAGTAAGATAGAGAAAACACACACACACACGCATATATATATATATATATATATATATATATACGTGTAAACGGAAACAATGCTTTTTCATATATATATATATATATACGTGAAGATGTACTCAATGTTTTTCATATATATATATATATATATATATATGTATATTCATATTGCTGTAAGATATACAAAACATATTGTTTACGTCAATGTATTGGCAACATCATAAAAATAAAACAGTTTACATACACACTCTCTCTCTCTCTCTCTCACACACACACAATATCTACTTCATTCTGGCTATTTAATCTTTTGACATTGGTCTTCAACTATATGTATTAAATGCTATCTATCTATCTATCTATCTTCAGCAAGAAAAAGAAAATTAACTCTAAACATTTAGGCTGAGATGCGGATACACTATCGCTTTTCTTTGGTTGAATTTAAAATAAAGTACTTTTTCATTTGAAAAAAAAATGTTTTATGTAGTTTAGCAAATTTGAATAATTTTTATTCTTTAAGTTCGATATCATATTTACAGAAATTTAAAAACATTTTTTTTTACCCTTTTTTGATTAAGAAACTCAGCCTTGAAATTTTATACCGTTTTGTAAATGGTGCAATAACGAAAGTATTTGATGGTGCCAAACCAAGGCATTTTGTCAGCGGTATTTAAACAACAATATATTGAATATATTTCTTTTCTTTGTTTTGAATATTCGCTGTTTCTCGCAGAAATAGCAAAACATAAATATATAAATATATAAATAAATAAAATTTTCTTTATTGTTTTTTTTTATATATATATATATAACTGTCTTATTAATGAAAAAACTCTTGCTTACCCAAAACTTAATTATTTTTGGCACACAACCGATTGCTTTTAGTGTCAAATAACCCTTTTTTTTCCTGAAGTTAAATACAGAAAAAGAAACAGAGACGGACAGACAGACAGAAAGGGGTGTCAGAGAAAACGAAAAGGGATAGATACCCCAAGAAAGAAAGAAAGACAGAAAGAAAGAAAGAAAGAAGTGATAACGTTAATCCGCTTATTGCTTATCGTCTGGTTCAATGGAAGAGAATAGAGAGATAGAAAGAAAGATTGACAGGGCCATTTGGCTAATGGGTAGAGTGTTCGCCAATGGTCAGGTCGACCGGGGTTCAATCCTAGATCGAGTAATACCAAGGACTCAAAAATTGCACTTGATGGGAATTTGCTTAACGCTCAGCATGATAAGGTAAGAATCAAGGGTAAATTAGAGCAACCCAGCGAATAGAGTAGCGTCCACTCCTACACCACGGTGTTGTAGCTATTGAAAATGGAGCATCGGGTCACTTCTGACTAGGGTCGCCAACTTACATGGAGAAACAGAATAGGAATACATACATATATATATATATATATATATATATATATAAGGAAAGTTAGCGACTGTAGTCAAGGATTACCTGAAGCATCCCTTTTCAATAGCTACTACACCGAGGTAAAGAAAAGGGCGCTACTTCTTCCCCTGGATTACTCCACTTTACCCTTGATACGTACATGTGTGCTGAGTGTTAAGCAAGGGGGTATCAAGTACCATTTTTTAAAGTCTTTGGTTTGACTCGACCTTGGATTGAACCCAGATCTCCCAGGCCATTGGCGAAGACTCTACCCACTAGGCCAATGAGCCGGTTAAATCTACATAATTTCATCCAATTTTGTCATTTATATCTATTCCTCTATCCCATCTTATCTTTCATCTCTCTATATTTTTCGTATCTGTCTGTCTGTCTCTCTCTATACACACACACACACACACACACACACATATACACGTATATATATATATATATATATATAATCAGTTTTGTCATATCCTTCTATCTAAATGTCTATCCCGTTATTTCTATATCTATCTACCTAATTATATCCTTTATATCTATATATCTTTGCATATATATTTTATCTAAGTTTTTTTTTTCATATTTATTTATGAATTTCGGTTTGTTCATATCTATCGATCAATCTCAGTATATGAGAATTAGTAAAGGATTCTACGTCTTTTTTTAAATAAATGCTGGAAGCAGCTCTCCACAAAACAGCAGCTGTACAGCCACTTTCCTCCCATCACAAAAACTATCCGTGTAAGAAAGACCAATCATGTGGGACACTACTGGAGTGGTAATGACGAACACATCAGTTCTGTGCGGATACTGGCTGCAATCTAGAGGACCTGCCAATAAGATACGGATGTATCTATCTATCTATCTATCTATCTATCTATCTATCTGCATCATACAGGGCGTCTCATTATACATGGGGCACATGAGACCGCCAATTACTTTACAATTAATAATGTTATGTTCTTTTTTGTTTTAGATTTGAAATTGCCCAGTCGGCTGGGGCTTTAGAATACACCGACTGCTTCTCGGCAGAGGGGTACGACCCCCGCCCAACGAGTCCCCTGGATATGACACTCTGATGGGGAGGTTCCAGTAATGTCACAGCTTTGGGGGATGCGGAGTACCCCTTTATTCCTATCGCTCTCAGGTCCACTCTGGTCCGGAGTGGTAGCACCAGATAAGAGTCCTATCTATGGGTTATATAGAACTAACGGCATACGTATGCTAAACTGAATTGCTTGAAATAGAAATGTTTTTGACAATTAAAATGTGTACTTACATTTAAACTGCATGCTTATGCTAAACTGAATTATTTGCAATGGAACTGGATTTTTTTAAATTGAAACTGTACTTACACTAAACTGATTTGTTTAATATAAAACTGTTTTGACTTTTAATTGTGTGTAAACAAAATCTGTACTTATACTAAACCGAATTAGCTGAATTAGAACTGCTGGATTAAACCGAACAGCTTGAAATAGAAATGTTTTTGACAATTAAACTGTATTTATATTTAAATTGGGTACTTACGCTAAACTGAATTGTTTGAAATAGAACTAATTTCATAAAAATGGATTTGGCGTTAAATAGTCTAAAAAGGTTGATATGCCATAAAACCCAAACAACCAAACAACAATCAGATTTGAAAATAGTACACTGTAACAACTATTAATCCTCGATCACAATGTACTGGACGAGAGAGGAAAATATTTTACGTCATTTACAAACTTGGAGACAAAATCATTAACTCTGTGCAAGCAAAATGTCGCAGTAAATTTAACTTTAACAATTTTACCTCAAAAAGCCAAATTTATCGTTGGTTAAACTAATTTCAAACCACAGGACCAAAGAACATCTTTAGCAAGAAGGCAGGTAATCCCATATCTGGCAAGAAGTTATCTAATAATGTGCATATGGCGATAGATTCTGTTAGTCCCTTCGTTGTAAAGAATCTTAAATCATACAGAATCCATATTAAGCTTAAACGCACACCAACTGACAGAGAAAAACGTCTCAGTAATTAATAATTACCATATTAACAGGTCGCAAAAAACAAAAAAAAAAACAAAAAAACTGGTACATTCATTACACAGAGGATTTCGTTTTGGTTGAAATTTTGAACACGATTCTAGATCTAAACATGATAATCTTCACACTCATAGAACTAGGCATTACTTAGTTTGATATAAGACCTCTAATACGGAGCTCCCAGTGAGAATCAAACTCAAAAAGAATTGCCTGCCAGCATAGCACCCTAAACATTATTCTCTACGAGGCGTTTAGCTGTTATTTTCATTATAAACCCTTTCTTTTTTTCATTGTTAGACTTTATATCATCTAAAATCAGTTTTGTCAATTGTCAAGAAAGAAAATAAAGACAAAGGCAAAAATGTTGACCATATATTCTTGGAGCCTATTTTTTCTTCTCTTCTGAATTTTTCCTGGGATTTGGAACCGAGTTAGAACTGTTTATTGATTATTTGTCTTGGCATGTAAGAACTGCCTCCCATTCAAAAAACATTCTAAAACTTTCCTTACGCGCTATAATCTCTCCACGAATAATAGGATGCTATTCAAGGCCGATTTTAAAATGAATTAATTCTGGTTTGAATTACGATTTTTCCTTCTTTTTGACTGTTTACTCAAACAATGTTAAAGAATTTTGCTTTCTCAACTTCTTAGCAATATTTCAGGCGATAGGAGATATATCCATACCTTTCTTAAAATAGGTTGGTACATAGGTTGGTAGGTTTTGTTTTACAGTATATCAACCATTGCATGTTATTTAATGATAAATTTTTTATACGTATATATTAAATATATATGATTTTGAGGGTCTGGTTTGGTTGGGATTTATGGCATATCAACCTTTGTGGCTTATTTAATGCCAGATCCATTTTTACATATATATTACATATAAATCATTTGGTTTGGTTGTTGTTGGGTTTGGTGTAATGAAATATCTACCATTGTACGTTATTTAATACCAAATCCGTTTTATACATATACATTTCAAACAATTCAATTTAGCATAAGGACAATTTTTTTTTATTTACACACAGTTAAATGTAAAACAGTTCAATCCCGAATAACACAATTTAGCTTGAATAATCAGAATAAATGTCCAACAGTTCCGTTTGACTTATACATACACCCTATCAGATGCA
>OY757927.1:66100113-66206412 GCA_963585895.1 Sepioteuthis lessoniana | reverse complement strand
CATAACTTTTATTATATTGAAACTACATGTGTTGTTAAAATATAATTCAAATGTCAAGTGTATGTGAGAAGTGTATATGCGTCTGTGGGTGTGAACAGAGAGAGAGCAGAGAGAGAGAGACAGAGAGAGAGAGAGAGGAAGATAGACAGTCAGACAGACAGATAGATACACAAAAGGAGTGAGAGAGAGGTACAGACAAAAGCAGACACTGTAAACAAAATAGACACAGACGAAGACACAGATACACGAACTAGTTAAAGAGTAGATGCGGAGAAAGGTAAGAGACGGGTATATAAATAGAGATATACCGAGGTATATAGAGACAGGTGATGAGACAGTGACAGAGAGGGGTACTGTGACATATGTAGTGAGATAATCAAAAGCAATGAGAGATAGGTACAGAGACAGAGGAAGAGACAGTAAGCAAAATTAGCACAGAAGAGAAGCAACAAGAATTACAGACAGAGATAGATACAGAGAGAGAGCTAGAAGAGTAGATAAAGGAGACATACCCAGACGTAGAGAGCTAGAGACAGACACGCAAAATTAGAGACAGAGGTAGATCTTGAGAGAGGGAAGATAGGGTGTGACAAGAGAGAGATACAGAAGCATATAGGGACAGGTACAGTGACAGAGGCACATAAACAAAATTAGAGAAGTTGAAGAGAGAGAGGCAGCGAGAAAAGAGAGAGAAAGTGAAGATACAGAGAAATGGAGAAAGAGAGAAAAGTTGAAGATACAAGAGAGAGTGGGGGAGAAAGTTGAAGATACAAGAGATGGAGAAGAGAGAGAGAAAGTTGAAGATAAAGAGATATGAAAAAAGAGAGCGAGAGAGTGCGAGAAAGTGAAGTACAGAGAGATGGAGAAAGAAAGAGAGGAGAGAGAGAGAGAGAAAGAGAAGAGAAAGTTGAAGATTCAGAGAGATGGAGAGAGAGAGCAAAAGTTGAAGATACAGAAAGATGATCAGAGAGAGAGAAGAGAGAGAGAGAGAGAGAGAGAGAGATGTTTTATTAAAAGTTCTTGAAGCTTACTTATATAGAAAAAGAAAAGACAATCAGTAAAAAGTCTTTGAATATAGAACAGTCGCTAATTCATATAGCTTTAACACCAAGTGTAGAAATTATGCTGCGAATTGCAATAATTTTTACAATATTTTTTATATGAAAACGCTACGCTAACAGTATTAAACAATTTTAATTAAACTCTTAACTTTTTATTCTTGTCAATGGAGGCAATAGACCAGAAGTCCTAAGGATTTCATTCAATATTGACAACTCTGAAAATGTTCGAATATACAGGTTCTTCATGAAGTCTGCAGCAGATTTAAAAATATCTCAACATGATGCTTGTAGTTTCGATATGTGATAATCAAAAAGTACTTTAAGATTAATCTTGAAGAGCTGTCTTCCATTTGTTTTTTACTAAATAAATCCATCATTTGTAAAATGTAAGTTATTAGATTTTTAGTTTTTAATCTACTGCAAGACTTTGAAAACACCCTGTATGCTAAGATATCGACTTCGAAAACCGGAACTTAATAAGTATAACAGACCAACTTATGTGTTATCTTTAATAAAACTTATCTCTAAGAAAAAATCCTGACTAAATATAGTCTATTCCCATACGTATATATATATATATATATGTATATATATATATATATATATTGTGTGACTTGCCCCAATTTTTTTTCCTTTTTCTTTTTGTGAATGAATGAATATATGGATATATGTTGATTTAACTTTCTTTTTTTTACTTCGAATATAGACAAGATTGTTCTCCTACTGGAGAATATGTCACATTCAGACAAATTGACCACTTTTCGACCTCTATCTTAGTACCCCCACTGACACACCAAGGGGCTCAACGGTTTACTTATTCACAGATTCTATCATGTCACGATCTTTCTATTTCTGGAAATCCATTCACTTGGCAAAATATTCATTTGAGAGTATATCTCTATGTTAAAAACGAGTTTCATCACCCTTGAGGTTCAACGATTATTCATGGAAAAAAAACGCAATGATAAACTATTCGAAATTGCAAAAATAAAAGTGTATTTGCACAGGGATAATGTGCCAATAAGATTTCTGAACTGAATAATTAATAATGATTATCAGAAATTTACATTTAATTTATTACAAATACATAAATTATTTTTTATCGGATAGGTCTGACTTCCGTATGACCAATAGTCTATTGATTACTGTCCATGCCTTTGCTAGTCGCGTGTTGATGTCATTTTCGGTTGATGAGATGCAGCTTCCGAGGTAGGTGAACTCATCTACCAGTTTCAGAGAACCACTATTTAGTGTGGAGACGTCGCCTGTTTGATTAAAGCGCATGTATTCTGTTTTGTCTGTGTTGACATGGAGGCCTATGCCATCAGCTGCCCGTTCAAGTTTATGTTTCAAGGATTCAGCCTGGGTGGGTGTATTTGCCCGAAGCGCTATATCATCAGCGTAGTCTGCGTCCGTAATAGCTTGTGCGGGTATCTTCTGCTAATGCTACAAGCTATGCTGAACATGTCCTGGTGGAAACATAAAAAAAAAAAAACAGCAGCTGTACGGCCACTTTGCATCCATTACGAAAACTATCTAAATTAGCAGTGTCCCGACGTGGGGGACACTGCTGGAGAAGTAAGGACAATCGCATAAGCGATTTACCTCCGTGGACCCCTTCACACGGAGAAGCAAAGGTTGGACGACTAGCTACAACCTATCTACAACAACTCAGCACTGATACAGGATGGAGCATGGAAGACCTACCGGGAGCGATGGACGATAGGGAAGCGTAGCAAGAGTTGGTCAGGGAAATCAGTGCTAGTGGCACATGATAATGATGATGATGATGATGTCAGAATCTTTCATTTAAAATATTTTCAACTATTCCTAATAGACAATAGTGGTTAAAATTTCATAGTTATATTTTTAAAATTAATTTAGATATTAATTTTTATGATTACTTTGTATCCCAATGCATCAGGTCGTTTTCTCACTCTACAACCATTTTAAATTTACGGAATATACCAGAAACACAGATTTAGTTTCCTTTAAGATTTAAAATTACATCCAGTTAAGTTAATACAAATTCTTCTTTTTTCTAATCGTAACCGAATAAGCGTTGCGAAAAAGTAATAACGATGACAAGAAAAAGCAGAAAAGTAATAAGATGATTGTTAAAATGTGTGTTTGTTTTATCATTTTCTTTACGGTATACAATCTCAAGTATTTGGAGAAAAAAATCTTTATATTATTATTATTGGTATCATATTTAATATGAATAGAATAAGACGTAAACACATGTCTTTGCATGTTACGGCCTGTGGTCACCTTAGGTAAATAATGGACCATCCCGTTTTGATTGTCAGGAAAGAAAGAGAAAAAAAAGAACGCCGTACATGCCAGAGAGGCAGAGAATGCATATTTAATAAGAAAGAAAGAAAGAAAGAAAGAAAGAGAGAGGAAGTGATGAAGTTAATCCGCCAGATGTTTATTGTCTGGTCTAATGGAATAGACGTGAGAATAGAAAGAAAGAAATTAGAAAAAAGAAAAAAATTGAAGAGAAGACATAGAGAGAAATAAAGAGAATATATATAAAGAGAGAAAGAGAGAAAGAGTGTGTGTGTGTGTGTGTGTGTATAAGCGAGAGAAAGAGAGAAAGAGAAGAAAGAAAAGAAAATGAAGAAGAGGCGATAACTTTCATCAGACGGTTATCCTCTGCTTAAAAAGGAATCCAAAGAAAGAAAGAAAGAGGAAGTTAATCGGTCAGATGCTTACTGTCTACTCCAATGGAATAGACGTGTGAAGAGATAGAAAGAAATTAGAAATAAGTAAAAATTGAAGAGAAGACGTAGAGAGAAATAAAGAGAATATATATATATATATAAATAGAGAGAGAGACAGAGTGAGAGAGAGAGGGGGGGAGAGAGAATGTGTGTGTGTGTGTGTTAGATAGAGAAAGAGAGAAAGAGAGACAAGAAAATGACGAGGAAGGAGTGATAATTTACATCAGACGGTTATTCTCTGCTTAAGAAAGAAAGAAAGAAAGAAAGAAAGAAAGAAAGAAAGAAAAAAAAGAAAGAGGAAGTAATTAAGTTAATCCGTACGATAGTTATTGTCTGCTCTAATGGAAACAAATAAAGAAATTAGAAGTAAGGAAAAATTGAAGAGAATACATAGAGAGAAATAAAGAGAATATATATATATATATATATATATATAGAGAGAGAGAGAGAGAGAGTCTGTGTCTGTGTGCGTGAGAGAGAGAGAGGGAGGGAGAGAAGACGAAGAAGGGGTGATAACTTACATCAGACGGTTATTTTCTGCTTAAAAAGGAATCCAAAGAAAAAAGAAAGAAAGAATATAGAGAGAAGAGGCTGGATTGATCGATAGATAGATAGATAGATAGATAAGTAAAAGAAAGAAATGAAGAAAGCTTTTGTTTCCACCAGTAAACCGAATAAAAGTTTTTTTGTGTTTATGCATATGATTCATAGAACGTGGAATTACCACAGACACAGCCAGTTATTATTAAATTTAACTAATATTTTCTTTCATTTTTAATACTTAGTTTTCTTTTGCCGAAATTAGATCAGGTCATTTCAACGACAGCGAGGAACAGCACAGATTAGTGGCCATAATAGTTGTTCAAATCTCGGTGAAACACGAACTCACGTCACGTGTTTTTTTTTTTTTTTTTTGGTTTGCTTGTTAGTTTGTTCTTTTTTGGGTTTTTTTTTGATGGGGTGTTTGTTTTTTGTAAAATCTGCAAAATAGAAACTGCTGCTTAATCAACTCAGCTAAGAAAGTCTTATCAAACATCTAACTTAATCCGCACTGTAACTTTCAATATTTCGAAGCAAAAGTTATTAAGATGATTTTTTACAAACAATTGGTGTGAAGACAAGGCTTTTTTGAGTACCATTACTTTTTTGACGCTGTGTTTAATATACTTGCTTTCAAAGGGATCCTTGTTTAAATGGAATATCAACCATCATGGATTATTTGATGCCAAAGTCATCTTTGTGGAAGAACTTAGCCCAAGTCGACTGGGGTTGTAGAATACACTGACTACTTCTCAGCTGACGGGTCAAAATCCAGCAATGTGTGTCCTGTATATGGAACGAAACAATTGTTGGTGTGGTTCCAGTAATGCTCTAGATTTGGGGAATGTGGAGTACTCCTTCATTAACATCGCTCCCATGTACTCTGACCCGGAGTGATAGTAACCGGTAGGGTCCTCTCTATGTGTCAAATAGAACTAAAGTACGTACTTATGCTAAACAAATATCGTTTGAAATGGAACTGTTTTTGGCATTGAAACTGTACTTAGGCTAAACTGAATTGTTTGAAGTAGAACAGTTTGACTAAACTGAATAGTTTGAAATAGAAATGTTTTTGACTATTAAACTGTGTAATCATGCTAAACTTAATTGTTTGAAATAAACGTGATTATTTGTATAAAATGTATTTGGCGTCAAGTCACCTACAAAGGTTTATATGCCACAAATCCCAAACAACCAACCAACTTGTAGAAGGACGGTAGAGGTACAATCCAACCCATAAATGGTGGGGGCATTCGGGTATTAATTTATTTTCCAAGAATCCGTAAGTAAAGATTATAGCCTAGCTGAAGCTCGATCCCGCTTACTTCGTTATCAAAGTCCGCACGTTAGCCATAACGTCACGGTATATGCCTCTTGTTAAGATTAATTTTTTACAAACTATAGGTGTGAAGGCTGATTTTTTTTTAAAGTATCATCACTTCCTTTCTTTGATTCCTGCAGTGGATTGAGGAAAAGACTGAAGAGATGAAAGGTAACGCTGTCATATAATTTAAAGGCTTTTCTAATGAAAGCATATTTTGTTTGTACGTTTCAAAGACTGTGACGAACAGTGCCAATCAAAGGAAATAATTATGGTTAAGATTTTGGTGAGACTTGAACCCACGTCATATTTTGCCGCGAGGAAATCTGTTGAATCGAATCTTCTGATTTATCAAGGAGTAATGACAATGAACGGATATTCCACACACCTAGAAGTCGAGTCTCACCATCTAATTCCAAGGCTAAAGAAAACTGTCTGGCCAAAAATTGGGTAGAGAACAGATTGATTCATACCTTTCTCATGTGCATTTGAGTGACATGAAATACAAATATCCCTTTTTTGTGAGGGTGGGTGTTATTCTGAGGGAATACATTTAGAGAATTTTAAGCACCATTGAGTGAGGGGTAAGATGTTTTATTCTATCTCGAAAGATGCAACATTGATTTTCGTGTGGCATATCTTCTTTTTTTTTGGCAAAAATTTATTCTTTCACAGGAGATACAAAATATAGCTCATGTTTAGGTTTGATTCGATGTCTTTGTTTAACGGTATATAAAAACTTCGTGGGTTATTATATACCAAAGTAATCCCTGTTGAAGGACAGCAGTGACACTATTTAACACAGTGCAGTAAAGATTAAAAAATTCATAGTTTTCTCAATGGTGTACATCCAAAATTAACATAACAAGCATTCCCGGAATTCGAACTATGTTTTCTTCGAGGCCGCAAGTGGACTTGTTTAGATGATGATTTAAAAATAAAAGTTTTAGGAAAGAATGCTCAAATGTTACCCCATTTTGAATATCCATAATGATTGGCGTTCCAAGTTATGTTGCTATGCCAACCTAAGAGACAGTTTAATTTTTCCAGTAATCTTTCATAAAATCATAATTTTTTTTTTGAAAGAATGGTCAAATGTTACCACATTTTAAATATCCATAATGATTGGCGTTCCAAGTTATGTTGCTATGCCAACCTAAGAGACAGTTTAATTTTTCCAGTAATCTTTCATAAAATCATAATTTTTTTTGGAAAGAATGCTCAAATTTTATCACATTTTAAATATCCATAATGATTGGCGTTCCAAGTTATGTTGCTATGCCAACCAAATAGACAGTTTAATTGTTCTAGTAGTCTTACATAAAATCATAATTTTTTTTGGAAAGTGTGCTCAAATGTTACCACATTTTAAATATCCATAATGATTGGTGTTCCAAGTTATGTTGCTATGCCAACCTAATAGTTTAATTTTTCTAGCAATCTTTCATAAAATCATAATTTTTTTTGAAAAGAATGCTCAAATGTTACCACATTTTAAATATCCATAATGATTGGCGTTCCAAGTTATGTTACTATACCAACTGTTTAATTTTTCTAATAATCTTTCATAAAATCATTTTTTTAAAATTGTTCTGATGAGCCAAATATGATATTACATGAATATTCAACCACATTTTTGTTTGATTGATTTGTTTTACAGCACATTAAACCTTTATCAGTTGTTTAATGCCAAAATTTGATACTAATAATATCTTATTGACTTGCGAATATCTTATCAGTTGAGATAGTTTTGGTTTCTTTCCTTTATTTAAGGAAATATCAATCTTCGTGTATTATTTAATGCGATAGTCATTCTTGTAGAAGAAAAGCAGAGATACTATTTAACACATAGTTGATGAGATAAGAGGGTTCATGCCTTTCCAAAGGGTATTAGTCTGAAAGTGAACATAACAGCGAGAATATAGTTCGAACTTGCGTACTTCGAGGCCGCAGTCCAGCACATTAGCCTTTTACAGGGACTTCCCATGATCATGTTAAACTTTGAAAGACGAACATTGTATAATGGTCCATTTTTTAGATCTTGAAAATAAGACTAGTTATTTCCTAAACTTTGCGTAGTTACAGGTTTGGTAGTTTAGGTTTTATGGCATATAAACCCCTGTGTGTTATGTAATGCCAAATTATGTTTATACATATATAATATATATGATCTATAATCACATATTTGGTAGATAACATTTTTACAAGCCAGGGCTCATTTGTTAGCACACAGTTTAATGGTTCCACGGATTGCTACCTAGCATTCGTAGTTTAATTTGGTAGTAGTATTTAGTTTAGACACAGGAAAATGGCTTTAAGTATTGATCACACAAGAGTTTACATCTTGATAAGAGGTCATTGTTTTTTCTATTTCAAGCTATTTGGTTTAGTAAAACGGTTTTAATTAAAACAATTCAATTCAGTATAAATATAGTTTTTTTACTCCCAGATTCAATGTCAAAAACAGTTCTATTTTAAACAATTTAGTTCAGCATAAGCACGCAGTTTAATTTTCAAAACAGTCCTATTTCCATCAATTCAGTTTAGCGTAAGTAGACAGTTTAGTTACATCTGACCCATAGATAGGACCCTATCAGGTGCTATCACTTCGAGTCAGTGGGCGAGGGAGCATTGTCAATGAATTGATAGCCCGCATTCTCCAAAGCTCCAACATTACTGGAACATCACCATCAGATTGTTTAGTGTCATATACAGGACACTCATTGGGGAGGTCTTAGCCCTCTGCAGAGAAGCAGTCCGTGTATTTTACAGCCCCAGCCAACTGGGCAATTGCTTAGTTAAAGTTCAAAGCCCCATTAATCGGGAATCTAGGGTAAGTCGAACTCGTAATGGCTTGCTTGTCGAGTTTGCTATCATACCACAAGAGGTGTTCTTTTGAGAATAAGACAATATTTCCGATTGTAGGTATTTGCCCAACCCCTCTGCCCGAGCGAGATTCAACACAAGGTCAATTCCGTAGCAGAATTTACCTTCTCCCTGATCTGTTACCATATAAACTGTTTTACAATTTACCCATAACTGGAAAGTAAATAGTTGGGTTCATTCAGGATGTCTCAAAGTAGATTCAACCCATTAATATGATAATTCATATTGTATCACTCATCTTTCATATGAGTCTTAATATCATTTCAGAAAGGTCAAACCAGAAGAAAAGGGCAGAAATTGATAGACTTTAACCTACAGTGCTGGTGAAAGATCAAGTTCTGGAGAACATCTTTGGAAGGACTTTTTCGGACTCCTTCAGACAGAATCTCCCCACTGTATCCCAATCGTCAAGACATCTTGCAATGAACGTTCAGCCAGATCAGGAATTATCTGCTTTCTTATTGAGATTATTTACTGACCGTGTGATTTTAAATTTATGCATCCAAGGTTCAATTTAGCTTTTTGTGGGGATAATCGAGAAGTTAAACTTCCTCGGAAATATAACTTGCAGACTTCTAAAAATTTTGTCTTCAAATAAGTAGTGATGCAAAATATTTTTCCTTTCCTATCCAACGCATTGTAATCGAAGATTAATAGTTGTTATAGTATACTATTTTCAAATCTGAAACAAAACAACACAATATTATTATTAGTTGAGTTGTTTACAGTCGCACGAGTCCCATGTATATTGATACACCATATATTTTCTCAAGATTATAGGAGCTATGGGAAATGCAAACAACCTCGTCCTGTACTTGAACTCGGGTCATATTGTCCATTTACAACGAAGATAACCCTTACAACACGAGCACTTCAATAACCATAATAGGTCTAGTGAGAGCTAGTTTTCTTTAAAACAGTTTGGTTTGGTTTGACTTGGTTTTATGGCATATCAACCAATGTAGGTTATTTAATGCCAAATCTATTTTATATATATAAACAATTCTATTTTAATCAATCCAGTTAAATATAATTACACAGTTTAAATGCTAAAAACAGTTCCATTTCAAAGAGTTCAGTTTAGCATAAGTATACAGTTTTCTTCTATCTAACCGATAGATAGTACTCTATCAAGTGCTACCACTCCGGACCAAAGTGAACTTGTGAGCGATGACAATGAAGGAGTACTCCGTATTCCCCCAAGCTCCGGTATTATTGGAGCCTCACTATCAGATTGTTTAGTGTCATATCCAGGACACTTGTAGGGATAGTCTTACCCCGATACAGAGGTGCAGTCTGTGTATAATGCAGCCCCAGCCGACAGGATTATCTTTAAAATGAGTACGAGTGAATACATTATTTACTGCTTTCATGTTCATGTCCAATCATTTCTGGTCGTCAAGTGATATGCTCCGGGTAATGCTTCTTTCATGGCAACTCTTTTGGCAATGATATGGCCACTTGGTGTAGCCCCAATCGAAGGGATCAATGTCATGTTTTACTTCAGGCCCTAGGTCTTTTCGTGAGATCTGACTGATCACTTAAAAATAGTGAGAAAAATTATGAGTGTGAAAATCTCGCCAGGAGCATAATAACACATACAAAATTCACTAGTGCTCCGAACTAAAACGAATCAATCAATACAAGTTTGAAGAGACGGCATTGATCTATTTAACAAGAAAATAAATTTTCATCTAGCAAATGAGAGCGAAAGTGAAGGAGAAGAGCTAAAAAAAATACTAGGACCTAGCCGGAGAACTGAAAGCGTTATGGAATTTGAAGAAACAATTTATCAGCTAGCATCTATCGGTGCTACAGTAGTTCCTTACATGGAATTAAAAAATAAAAACCAGGACCTTACCAGAGAATTTATTTTTAAATGGAACATAAAATTTACAGAAATACCAATCCCAAAGTCCTTAAAAATGAGTCCAGAGGCACTAAAGACTGCAACACTGGTCTGATCAGCGAGAATAATTCGGAGTATCCAGGAAAGCTGAGAACACTTGCTGTCACTCAAACTCCCGCGAAAGCCTCCAGTTACTGGTGATCTGAAAACTTGCAAAGAGTATAAAAAATAGTAAATTCTTCGGCAGCAAAATTTCATCTACTGAAAGTGATGTTAACATTCACATAAGATTGTATTGCGAGGTTAACAATCATATGGACATCTAATATTAGATAAAATAAAATAGAAATTCTTCCATGCCGAAGCCGTGTTAGGGAATGGTATGGCTGTATCTCCTGGATTCTAAGGAAATCCTAGGAAAAAAGCAAGATAAAAGCTGCATAAGAATGATGTGGGCTGTTTTGAACAAATCCTCGAAACAACACCCCACAAAACAGCAACCATGTGGCCACTAGCTTCAAATCTCTTAAAACATTTAAGACAAACAAGGTGTGCTGAATATTGCTAGTGAAAGTAAGGACGAACTCGTAGGCGTCGTAATCCCATGGATTCCTATATGTGGACACATGAGGGTTGGCCGACAAGCAAAGACTCACATGCATCAACTCTGTGCAGACACCAGATGCCGTCTAGAGGAACTGTTATGAATGATGGTCATTAAAGATGGTTGAAAGAGAGATTCAAGGGATATCGTTTTATCAGCACGACTCGATGCGTTCTTGAAATCTACTTTGAGATAAATACTTCTTAAAAAGGCCTAACTACATTTGATGTGCCGTAACATCTAAAAAAAATTATATATGCGAACATTTGAATATTTTGTCAATATACGATGTGTTGTATATCGACCTTCGACCCGGCCAAATATGCCATTCCAAAGTGATGCACTGGAACGAAGTGACACATTCCGATGGCAATTTTGAGAAGAAATCGCGTAGGCGGGCTTGGCTGACAATATGGGACAAGGTAAAATTACATGTACAGTCATAGACTGATGCACCGGAAGAGAGTGACTTGTAAACTGCATGACAGTTATTTCCGCTTGATGACGATCAAACATGCCATTCCAAAGATATTGAGTGGGCGAGTAAACTATTATATAACTCGGTCAAGATAGGAAGTCAGTGAGTTGGAGATCAGATGAGTTAGAACCAAGATGTGGTAGAGAAAGCCAACAGAAAGCTGAGCCCCCGGGCCTCCGGTTGAGCATCAGGAGAACGAGAAAGACACAACGCTGATGGCCATAAGAGTAGGGGTCAATATGTTGCAGTTCTGTTCGGTCTCCAACTCCCTCTCACACGCAAACCTTACAATTAATTGAGAGGCATATTTTTTTTTAAGAAGTCTTCGCTCGTCTTATTCATTGCGTCAATATGTATTCTGCATGTATATGTGTATATATGCATATTTATTATGTGGCTATACAACAGATGGTCCCTTTAAAACATAATACTCAAAAAGATATTCTTCTTCTTCTTCTTCTTCTTCTTCTTCTTCTTCTTCTTCTTCTTCTTCTTCGAAGATAAATCAGGTCATTTACGCTTTTCAACGGTTTCTGAATAATATCTTTGGTATTTGCTAAGCATTTGTCTGGGAATTTGTCTGAAGACCAACCGGAGACTTCATAAACATCGTTGTCGTTTGGGTGGCGCAAGAAGAACTTTTAGAGGAATTGGTCTCATAGGTTGAATACTATAATGCGTTTCCTTTAACCAAATATATATGGAGCTACCATAACGTCTTTATCAGTTCCAAGGAATAAAAAAAACGGTGGATAAATAAACAAAAAATTTTAAAATAAAGATGTCAGACACCTTATCAGGCGGGCCTAATTGCATGGTTCCAAAATTATTCTTGGTATGGAGCTTCTATAAAAAAAAGGAATAGTGGAATTGCTTGAGGCTTATTTGGCGGTAGGGTTCCTAGTCTTTCGCTCTTTATTATTCGCTGTCGAATATGCAGACGCCTAAATAAACATGAATTTTAAGTAAATAACGGAAAATAAATACGCATATATGCACATAATTAAATCAACAATAGAACCATAATATATATATATATGTGTGTGTGTGTGTATGTGTGTGCGTGTGTGCGTGTGTGCGTGTGTGTGTGCGTGTATGTGCGTGTGTGTATGTGCGTGTATGTGTGTGTTCGTGTGTGAACATTAGTGGTGAATATACAGAATGCATAGCCAATGACGGTGTGGGAAAATTGTGTTTTCAAGTTGAAAACCAGCTCCATCCAACAGTGTTATTGTCGTCTCTCAATCAGTTGTAGTTTCAGTAGAAATAAATAGGAAGCTTTATGTTCTCTGAGTTCTTCATATATATATATATATATATATATATATATATATATATATATATATATATAAGTATTACAGTGAGGGGGTCCGATGTCCGATACATATATATGATATATGTGTGTGTGTTTACATACGATGTGCCTGATTGTGGTTATATTATTATCATAAAGAACACGTCTAACCTCGTGTGTGCATGTATATATATATATATATATATATATATATATATATATATATATATATAAGTATATAAAACCATTCTATACATATACTGTAATACAGAAATGCACGTGTAGAAAAGCGAGATCACGTACCCGGACATACAGGCCACCCTTGTAACCGCTAGCTTAGATATGTTTCTGTTCTTACATCCAATGCACACCTTTTCTTTTTTTTTTCCGGCATACGGATAACGTTCCACTACAAAGACGTGTCAGTTTGTTTACAGATTTTAGCTGACAGGCATCCATGTTGAAATCGGCGCGTTCGCTCCAATGACAAAATCTATTGCATTCCAACTTACAAACATCCAGCCGGGCTTCCCACTTCCATCCTTTGAAAGACAGAGGAGGCGTACAAGATGTTTTTGAAATAGCTGAAAGAAAGAAAGAAAGAAAGAAAGAAAGAAAGAAAGAAAATCCTTACAGGTGAAGAAAGTAAAATAAGAAAGCAATCAAAGTATGTGAAGGCAAAAATTATGGAATTTAGAAAGAAAGAAAGAAAGAAAGAAAGAAAGAAAGAAAGAAAGAAAGAAAGAAAGAAAGAATGTTTACCGTCAAATAAGCAAAAAGAAGAAATAATTAAAATATGTTTAAACAAAATTTATGAATATTGAAAAGAAAAAAAGAAAGAAAGAAAGAATGAAAGAAAGAAGGAAAGAAAGAAAGAAATAACGAGTAAAGTTTGATTTTATTTGATTTCTTTTCATGGCATACCAACCATTGTAGGTTATTTAATGCCAAATCCTGTGTATACATATATTTCAAATTGGATTTGTAAGCATATTTTGTTCAGAACATTTTAAAACCAACCTGTGCACTTTTTTTCTTTTTTTTTTTTTTTGCACGCAGTTGAAAAAATTCAATTATTTCTATCCAACACGAATTATTTTATTTATTGTTAATCATTTCTTTGCACAGTTACATGGTACTAAATATTGCTATGTATCTCAAACAATCCAATTAGACATTAGTCATTTGTTTACACACTGTAAACTGATAAACGGTTCTATTTGTGACACTTCAATTTTAAGTTCAAATATCAAATATTTTTATTTGACTCGTAGATAGGAACTACTCCGAACAAGAGTGAACCCTGGTGTAATTGCAATGATACTTAATTTGCATTCCCCAAAGCTCAAACATTACTAGAGCCTCACCATCAAATGGCTTAGCGTCATATACAGGACATTCACTGGAGTTTCTTACTCCTCTGCAGAAATGCAGTCAGTGTATTTTACAGCCCCAGACTGGGAGTAAATAAATTGACTGAAAATAAAAAAAACAAACAAGAATGTCTATTTTTTTAAAAAGAGGCCAGTTTCGCTAGAAGAGATTCAGAAGAAAGAAGTACGTAGAGCCTTCAATAAGTTTCCAGACATTTTTGTACAGGCATTTAAAATTGGCTTAGTCCCTTGAAAATTCAGTATGTTATTGGTATATATCTTATGAGATGACTTACCAATTCCTATGATTTCAGGTTCAAATGAATAGCTATTGAAGGAATGGGAATATACCCTACTAAAGCCTGATTGTCACTGCTGGTGAATTTCAAAAATGCAATCTGGACGTGAAGACACTTTAGAAGAACCATATGCAATACAATTCTGTTTTAAACATAGAAAAAATGACACAGAAACGTATGGAATGCTTCAGACTGCTTTTGGAGAATCTTGCATGCATCGAGCATCAGTTTTTGAGTTTCATAAGAGATTCAAGGAAGCCAGGGAGTCTGTGAGAGATGGTGAGAGTTGTGGAAGGAGTAAGAAAGCCAATACACCACAGTTGATTGGCCAAAGGGTTAGGGTTTGGGTTACAATGTGGAGGTTTTGAGGGAGTTCAGCAAGAGATTCCGTCGAAAGAACCCAGCACCCTTTTAATCGGATCAGTGGAATTTCCACAAGGACAATGCACCAGTCCACAACTCCATCTTTGTCACCGACTATTTGATCAAGATGGACATCAAGACAGTTCGTCACACTCCCTATAGTCCCGACCTAACTCCCTGTGACTTTTGCTAATTCCCTAAGCTAAGAGGCTGCCGTTATGAGACAATTGAGGAGATGAAAGAGGCTGTGACGAAGGTCATGGACACGCTCACACAAGAGGACTTCCATGGGGCCTTCCAGAGGTTGTTGGAACGGTACAACAAGTGCATTGCAGCTGGAGGAGATTACTTCGAAGGGGACTAGAGCTTCATGTGTGTACTATCAATAAAAGTGCCCATAAGAAAAAATTCTGGAAACTTATTTAAAGATCCTCGTATATTTAAGAATGACTGAGCAAGAAGAGAGAGATAAAACCGAAAGGAAGTTCAGCGAGAGTTTAAAACAAGCAAGAAGCAAAACGAAAGCATGTACGAAAAGTCAGTTTTTAAAAAGTTAGGGAATTAAAGAAAGGAAAAGCGGGGAGAAACTCAAGCAGAAAGATAATTATCAATAAATAAAGAGGAAAACGACAGAAATCAAATAGGAAGGATAAACTAATTATTACACAAAGAGAGATGGGGGAGAAGAGAGGGAGGTAGATCAAAGGAAAAGGATACAAGAAGGATTACACGATGAGAGATGGAATTAAAAAAATTCAGATTGTAATTTTATATATTCATGTTCCTAAAGGCCCAATGGTAGGATACCACAAACGTAATAATGTGACTGGAGTTTGAACTCGCTTACTTCGAGGCTGCAGTGCAGCACTTCGTCTGATTATCATGCTTTTTACTTGACAGTTGTTTCATGAAACGGATTGCATGAAAATTATAGTAAGAATTGAATATGTTAATTACGTTTTGTAATTTTAATTTCTAATTACTTTTAGCACTTCTTGATTTATCACATATTTTTAAACGACGGTTTATTCTCATCTGTTCTCTCTCTCTCTCTCTATTTCTCCATCTATCTCTCTTTATATATATATATATATATATATATATATATATATATATATATATATATAAATGAAAAACAGTTTATTCTCATCTCTCTCTCTCTCTATCTATCTATCTCTATTTCTCTATCTATCTCTCTTTATATATATATATATATATATAATGAAAAGGTCCTCAAAGAGATTTATACTTTTTCAAGAATTATTTATTCATTTATTACATATCTGTATGTTTCCAATTTGTTGCTTTTGTCCGAGAACATATGTGGTACAAGACAATATGAATGGGACACCCAGAGAGATTCGAATTTACTCGTGTAGGTTTGTTCGTCGATTCTTAGTGGACCTATTCATTTTGAAATGTTTACTTTTTTCTCACTTTGGACCAACAACAAAAAAAGTTTACACACACACACACAAAACACACACACACACACACACACACATATATATATATATTTATAGTGTTTCAAAAATATTGGCATTTCTTTGGAAATTCTTTTATGATTCTATGATTTTCAAGTCTCTATCTGTTAATTATTATTGGAATCTTCCTCAAGGTCCCCGTAGTATCTCTTCTGATTTTGTAATAAAGATAGACCCATAGAAATATTAACATCTTTATAAAATCCTCTATTGGAGAATCCAAGAATTGAGCGAATGGTTATAATATGAAGACTGTTTTAAATTATATCATAAAGGTACTCTCATAAGGAAGTATACACTTTTTATCATCAGATAGATAGATAGACAGATAGATATGAGAGTAGAAGAGAGACATACATGGGAAAGCTACAAGGACAAAAGGACTGAGAAAAGATGGAGTAGTGAAACAAAGAGGGATTAAATCTTGAGACGCAAATAGGAAAGAAACGATGTTGGAATGTTGCATTAGTAGCGGACGCAGACATGAGTGGGACAAGGTAATTGGAATTTAAGATTACGCGCCAAAATGATCATAAGAGAAGAAAGCAATGTCGACGTGGGCGACTGGCCTCTCAGTTTTAGTATACACATGTAGACCCATGAAAGGCAAAGCTATTTCGACGTAGATAGATAGATAGATAGATAGATGTTCATGTGCAAATACCAACAGCAGCATACTTTTTTTAACAGTGAACACGAACATTTATTTGCCAAACACTTGCTTTATAAGACATTTGGCTTGTTGGTTTTGTAAGTTATCTTCGGGTTAATGACATATCAACATTTGTGTTTTATTTAATACCAAAGTCCTCTTTCTAGAAGAAGGGTAGTGATACTATTTAACCCCCAGCTGAGGGGATAGGGGTGTTCAAACCTTTAATAAGTGTATTAGTAAGGGAGCCTAGAGTTAGGACTTTCTTACTTCGAGCTTTTTAGTCATTATACCACGGAGACTCTTCCTCAGCTTTATTGCAAATTTATAGAATTCATATTATAACCAACTACACACAAGTAAATGATATTGAAGAAGTGCTCTCTAATTGGGTTGCCCAGTCGGCTGGGGCTGTAGAATACACCGACCGCACCTTTGCAGAAGGGTAAGACCCCGCAACAAGTGTCCTGGATAAGACAATAAACAATCTGATGGTGAAGTTCCTGTAATGCAGGAGCTTTGAGGAATGCGGAGTACCTCCTTATTGCCATTGCTTCGAGGTTCCACTCTGACCCGGCGTGGTAGCACCTGATAGGGCCACATCTATGGGTTAAATAGAACTAACGGCATGCTTATACTAAACTGAATTATTTGATTAAACTGAATAGGTTGAAAAAGAAACTTTTTGACAATTAAACCGTACTTACATTTAATACCGGACATTGGCCAAGCGGTTAGAGTGTTCGCCAATGGCCCGGGAGACCTGGGTTCAATCCCAGGTCGAGTCATACCAAAGACTCAAAAAATGGTACTTGATGCCTCCTTGCTTAACACTCAGCATTATAAGGTACGGATCAAGGGTAAAGTAGAGCAATCCAGGAAGGAGTAGCGCCCTCCCCTACACCTTGGTGTAGTAGCTATCGAAAAGGGAGCCTTCGGGTTACCCTCGACTATGGTCGCCAACTTTACTTTTTACATTTAAACTGCGTGCTAAACTGAATAATGAGAAATAGAACTGTTCTTTGACATTGAAACTGTATTTACACTAAACTAAATTGTTTAACATAGAACTGTTTTCACAATTAACTGTGTGTAAACAAAATCTATGCTTATACTAAACTGAATTAGCTGAATTAGAACTGCTTGACTAAACTGAATAGCTAAAAATAGAAATATTTTTTACAATTAAACTGTACTTACATTCAACCTGCGTATTTATACTAAACTGAATTGTTTAAAACTGAACTGTTTTTGACATTGAAACTCTACTTACACTAAACTGAATTGTTATGTATAACTGCTTGGATCATTTGAAATAGAAATGTTTTTGACAATTACACTGTGTACTCATACTAAACTGAATTGTTTGAAATAGATCTGATTATTTACATAAAAATGGATTTGGCGTTAAATGACCTACAAAGGTTAATATGCCATAAAACCCAACCAACCAACCAACCAATCTAATTGGGATTCAAGGTTGTGTTAAACTGCATTTAACTTATTTAAGTTATTAAATGCCAAATCCTGTTAGACGTAGTAAACGAATCGTTTGTTGATTGCATTTTAAAATAACGTAGATCTAATTTGTTTACATACTAATGAATGATTTCAAGTATTGCTGTTTATTTTTTCACGGTTTTAAAGGATTTCAATTATTGCAAACACTAATGATTCTATTTGCAGAAAGTTAAAAGGTTTCAGGCATTTCAGTAATTCAAAATCAATAAAATATCAATAATTTCCACTCGTGCAGTTGCATGGTCTCCAGTATAGTACACGATTAAACAGTTCTATGAGACCAATAGAGAGCTCCTGAACAGGTACTACCACTCCGTGTCAGAGTAGACCTGGAAGAAATGGAAATTAAGAGTTAGTGCACATTTTTTAAAGTTCCGGACTGGTATGGTTTGGTTTGGTTTGGTTTTATAGAATATCAACTGTTGTTGATTATTTTATGCCAAATCATCTTTATTCATATTGTAAAATACAGCTTGACTGACAATATGTGACAAGGTTAAAATCCCACGGTGCAGTCACAAACTGATGCACTGAAAGAGGGTGGCCTGTGAACTGCATGACAGTAATTTCCGTTCGATGATGATCAAACATGCCATTCCAAAGACGGCGGAAGTTTCATATTCCGTTCGCCAGTTATGGGAAGAGATTGCATAAGCCAGCTTGGCTGACAATATAGGACGAGGTTAAAGTCCCATGGTGCAGTCACAAACTGATGCACCAGATGAGGGTGACCTGTGAACTGCATGACAGTTATTTCCGCTCGATGATGATCAAACATGCCATTCCAAAGACGGCGGAAGTTGCATATTCCGTTGGCCAGTTATGGGAAGAGATTGCGTGGGCGTGGAGGCGTGTCCATATCTCCGCGTAGGAGTTTGATGGTAATATAAGGCCGACGAATTGAACGGAAGACAGTGAAAATTCCGCTGTTCACGCAAGCTTGTCCCGTCGTAGACCCGTGTGCGTTTTCTCGGCCATCGTCCACTTACACCGAAGAGTCCAAGCCTCATAGACGAACGATTCTAATACCTCTCCTAATTGTTCCTACTCCACACAATCGTCCGTCGAGAAAATAAATATATATTTTTATATATATTACGTGTTGTCGTTTGTTTGGCCAGAGGGAAACGTAAACAATATATATGATATATACACGATTTATAAAAATAAGTTCATAATGTTAGATAGTCGCAAGTATTGCAATGTATAAGTAACAATTCATTTAAACATCAGTTGTTTGTTTCCACATAGTTGAACGATTAAACATTATTATTTCAAAGACTCCAATTTAGTATAGGTCATTCCTTTGTCTTAGTTTAAATTTCAAACAGTTCTATTTAACAAACAGATAGGAATCACCTGTCTTAGTTTAAATTTCAAACAGTTCTATTTAACAATCAGATAGGAATTCACCTGAGAGCAATACTAAGTAAGGGATACGCCATCATTACGGAAGCCTTGCAATCAGATTGTTTAGTAGCATATCCAGGACACTCGTTGAGGGAGTCTTACAACTTTGCAGTGATGCAGTTGGTGTATTCTGCACCCCTAGCCGACTGGGCTACTCTTGGATTGGGACCTCACCATCAGATGATCTAGTGTCATATCAAATGCACACGTTAATGGGATCTTACACCTCTGCTGTGATGTAATCAACGTATTCTACAGTTCCAGCCGTCTTAACTGAAGCATCATTGAAGTCATATCTCTGCGACCCTTACAATGATAGAAGTCGATGCGAACAATGTTTTGTAATTATTATGTTGCATATTGATATAAAATACTGTATATTGCGCTGAAAAAATGTCGGTATGCAGTGCAGTTTTGCACTATTGCGATCGAATATATCTAAAAGCAGACACCTTACGATATATATGTTATCAAAAGTATGTTCCGATCATCATAATCATCATCAGTTTCTCAACTTGAAAATTGTCCGGGGGATGGGAAAAAGAGGACTGAAGGGATATACGCTCTCCTCCGTGTTACTCTGTTTGTCTTGAGTTTATATGGAAAGAAGATCTGAAAAGGTCTTCCCGGTAAGTCCTTGAGGTTGTCATACGACCTCTTGTATTGCTGCGCATATTTTCGTCCTTCTTCCATGGTGCCTTGTAAGATTTTTCCGAAACAATTTTATGTCCTGGAACGTCTTGGAACCAAGTCAACTTTCGTCGTTTGCCGGTTGACAGAAGGGAATCAAACTGTAAGATTCACAATGGTCTCGAACACAGATCATCCTGAGTACCACCGGGTGAGAAAGCTACAGCTCCTCATTAGAATTACTCCCGTTATATTTAGGTGTTATAGATAAATTACTCAAGAAAATTGTTTAACACTGACATTTGGGAGATTTCCTCGTGGTGTAATAGTTAAAGCGCTTGACTGCGGAATCGTGGTGAACGAGTTCGAACTCCAATCGTGCTATTACGTTCACTTTCGGAAAAATACTTTTGGGAAATTTATGAACCCATTTATCCTCCCAGCTATGGAATAAATAGTACCACAATTTTTCTTCTTGAAGGATAGCTTTGGCATTAAATAACTTAAAAAGGTTGATATGCTGTTAAACAAAGGGACTGAGACTGATATTTCACTTTATTAGATATATTTACTAAAATTACATGAAAATATCTTGAAATACCATAGAATAAAGGGGGTGTCCTCGTGGTGTAACGGTTAAAGCGATGGACTGCGGAATCGTAGTAAGTGAGTTCGAACTCCAGTTCACTTCTTACGTTCACTTTCGGGCAAATACCCTTGGGAAAGGTATGTACCCCATTATCCTTCCTGCTATGGGTTAAATAGTACCACTACTGTTCTTCTAGGAGAATAGCTCTTGCGTTAAATAGCCTACAATGGTTGATATGCCATTAAACAAAGAAACCAAACCAATAGAATAAATTTATTCACAGAAATTCCCACGGTCTCTAGATAAGGTTGGAATTTTCAGCAGGTCGACGGTCTCCTTGTTTAAATTGGTAAATGCTGCCGTTATCCTATGTAACATAATCGTTTGTACCGGTTACCGGTACCATTTTTCTGGGAACGGTCACCAAATATAATATTATAGTTTGGGTCCTGTACCAATTATAACACTATCGCTTGGTCCGGAACCAAATATGATACTATGTTCTGGGGTCAGTAACCAAATGTTCGCAATAGTTTGGGTACAGTACCAAATATAGCAATATTATGGCATGGCACTACTGTAACAATATCATGGTCTTCGCTACCCAACGCCGCTACTAGCGCCAAATGTAATACCGTTTTGCACGAGATTTGTGGTACCAAATGTAATAATAATGATTGTTCTTATCCTAGTAACAGTGCCAAATGCGTTTCCAGCTAGTTTGCTAATCAATTTCCACTGTGCCCACGTTGTGTTTGAAAGATCTACAGATAGGGAATGACATAGTCTATCCGGAAATTCATTTATTGGCAAGTATTGGTGTAAAAGTAATATGTCCAAAGTTTTTATAGAAAATTATCGCTTTATTTTTCAGGTATGCTATTCGATGTCCAGACTGCATACAGTAGGATGGGGAATATAAAATCTTAAAGGGTCTATGAACTGAGACGCAAAGAGACACACCCACCCCGACCGATGTTTAACCTCAACTGCTCCCTGGTGACAACAGACAAAATTCGCTAATTCAAATATATACTTAAAATTACAATATCGGTTGTGTGATATCATCCCGCTAAATTATTGCGTCATCTCACATTTGTCCCCAAATATTTACTCAATTTTCCATTTACTCAATCAAACTTTTGACAAGACCGAAATCTATTTTGTTTACATTTTCTTGAATAGAATTGACAGGTCCCTTCTCTTAATTGGGGTGTACCCGCTTGAACTTTCCAATCGGACTTATATTTCCGCTTAGAGTTTATTTAACTTAACAGCTAACTGAAAACCTGTCGTTGGAACCTTACCCATCTTACCATAATGGACTCTTCTCACCGTTATTTGTACTGAGAGATTGTGCTGCTAGAGGCAGATCAATATCGGTCTGACACCTCTCCAGGTGTCGGGTAGCACTTCGGCTGGCCGTGTTATCTGCGGCACGGATCTGGCCGAGTGTGTCTCGGTACCTGGAGATTTCCTTCGGCCTCAGGGGGCCTTCCCCCCAGGCTTTTACCCCCTTTCGAGGGGAGGGTTCATTGCCCGGCGCCTGAGGCGCCCCTAACAAGGGGAATGCCGACAGGGCCGAGGGCATTTTTGGCAAACTCCGGGCGCGTGTGGGCTACGGCCCTGCACCCGGTCCCACCCAAAAAAGGCCTTGTGCCATACATGCCCGTAAGGTGGGGCGTGCATCAAATACCGCAGATCAATATCGGTGCTATCCGAACAGAACGAGACTTCTTACCTTTTCTATGTAAGTCTATCTTTCTTGTGTAATATAATCTGTTATCTAATATCCGTGTTCGTGTTTTCATTAGTGACCCTTTCCGGGGCCACAAAAAACACTTGCTGTCTAACCAAACCAGATCATGAAGTAATTGATACAATCAACTATTGTTACATAGCCATATACACGAATATGGCCATGTGCGAAATAGACATATAATGTTCATAACGATAGAACATATAAAGAACATAGGAATCTCGAAATTCGAAAACGCGTAACGACTTCTTGTTCGGGTACGAAATCTTTTTATTAACTCTGAGGTAAAGGTTTCGACATAAGGAGGAGAAACACAATCTTCTATGCTGTCTTATTCATTTGATCCCCATCTCGAGCGGCCCCCATAGGGCGCAAGTTCGCCTCGCGTCTGCGAACCCCGAAAGTCGAACCTCTTCGTTTGGCGTCTAGTACTCAACTCTTTCTCTCTTCAAATTCTCACACAAACCTCCGCGCGCTGTCACCCCGTTTCGTCTCGGACTATTGTGACATCTGAGTGACACCTCCATCCGCCAGCACGCGCCCACGTTAACACCTGCCTTAATGTTGCACCTAACTAACCCATGCGCTGAGCCGAAAGGTTCTCAGCCTAACTAAACTCAAAGGCATGAACCGAAATCCCTTGGGCATTACATTACACCTTCAAAGCAACTGCGTTACATCGTCGCCTTCATTTCCTCTTTGCTTTTCCACAGAGTTCAGTTGGTCTGTCGCTCAACCACGCCCCACACATTATAAAAGTTGGCGATCTTAGTCGAGGGATACCCAAAGGCTCCATTTTCAATAGCTACTACACCAAGGTATGGGGGAGCGTGCTAATCCATTCCCTGGATTGCTTCACTTTATCCTTGATCCTTACCATCTAATACTGAGTGTTAAGCAAGAAGGCATAAAGTAGCATTTTTTGAGTCTTTGGTATGACTCAACCTGGGATTGATCCCCAGTCTCACGGATCATTGGTGAACACTCTTGGTTCCACACATTATAATCAAGGAAATTGTCATCTGTTTAGGTTGGTAGCCATTTCATAGAGTTAAGATGATCGCAGAAATTTTCCATTAGCTATAACCTGGTTCTTCTGCTTTTATGGCATGTTTCAGAGTCCTGTTACTAGGCCTAGATTTTCCCAGCCGCTACCGTCTTGATCCAATAAAATACTACTTCTCTAAGGCATTTGATGTAGGTCTTTGAGGCCATGTTGGAAATTGAATGGAGGCATATCGTCATCCCAAACATTATGATAGAGACAAAATAACGACCACTGAACTCATCCAAATATTTACGAATCCTCTGTACTGTCCTCTGATTGACATCCAGACATTCTGAAATTTTCATATTGCTTCTTTCATGTGAATTGCAAGCAGGACAGCATGTCATTTGCATTTTTTTTTTTTTTTTTTTTTTTTTTTTTGCAGTGATGCCTTACTCACAATCAGTAACCACCTGAATCTAGTTTACTGCACATAGACAAAATCTGATCTAAACAAAGCGTATACTCAAAATTAAGAATTTAAATGGTGACAATTCATCCATCGTACCCTGCATATACATTAGATTTTCCTTCTCTGTCATGTTCGAACATCTTTACACGCTATAAAAGTTTGATGACAAGAAACTTGAATGGGATAAATTCATAAATAAAGTATTTAAAGAGAAAGTGTTTTATGAACTTTAATCTTAAAACACCAATGAAATACGAGTAAGTACCAGTAGTAGATATGATTATTGGCTAAATAAAAAGTAATGTTTTGGTTTGGTTTTATCGTATATCAACCTTTATAGGTCATTAATGCCAAATTCATTTTATACATATAATCTGTTCGATTTCAAAAAATTCAGTTTAGTATAAGTATAGTTTTGCTTACACACAGTTAAATGTCAAAAGAGTTCTATTTCAAACAATTCTGTTTAACATAAGGACACAGTTTTAATGCAAAACTGTTCTATTTAAAACAAATAAGTTTAACATTATTACACTGTTTCAAAGTCAAAAAACAGTTTTATTTCAAACAGTTCCGTTTAGCATAAGTAAACAGTTTAGTTCTATTTGACCTATAGATAGGACCCTATCAGGAGCTACTTCTCCGGCCCAGAGGAGACCAGGGAGCGATGGCAATGAAGAGTACTCTGCGTTCCTCAAAGCTCCACCATTACTGAAAACTCACCATCAGATTGTTTAGTGCCATATCCTTGGTGGGGTCTTACCCCACTGCAGAGCTGTCAGTGTATTCTTCAGCCCAAGCTGACTGAGCAAAGTTACCGACGCTGGTTATATGGAATTAGTTTCCCAGAATACTCATTCACCCATTTTTTTAACAACGCTGACACGCAAATGACGAAAAGTACTTGCTCTGTGACATTGCATATCGACTTTCTAAAACTATTTTAAAAATTTGAAGAAACAAAACTTTTTCTTCACATAAACTTTTCTCCTGGCAATGACCTCAGGCGAAAAATAGTGGGGAACAATTAAAAAATAAACGACGACAAAGAAATATCTCTATTTGTCATATCACTTTTGTTCATCTCTCTCTCTCTCTCTCCCTCTCTCTCTCTCTTTCTCCCTCTATCTCTCTCTCTGTCTCTATTTCTCCATCTCTCTCTATCTATCACATTCACTGCGCCTCTCGCTCTCTCTCTCTCTCTCTCTCTCTCTCTCTCTCTCTCAGTATATATGTGTGTGTGTGTGTGCGTTTGTGAGTGTGTGTATGTGTGTGTGTGCAAAAATGAACACTGAGTGTGTATGGGTGTCTGTTACAAATGCGAAAACTACAACGAAAACCCCGAAAGCATTTTTTCACCGAATTTGGTAGACATATTCTGCTGATGCACGGAAATATTCCAGCGGGGAGGATTTGCTACCAAACCCCCGAAGAAATTTTAGGAAGCAAAACCTCCATATTATTTGACTTTCAATGGAAAATAAAACGAGATTCATTCAAAATTATATATATATATATATATAAGTCCCCGGGGGGAAGGAAGTATGTGCTGGACTGTGAATTCGTAGTCACGCTATTACATTCCCTTGTGAACTAATACCATTGGGAAAGGCATAAACCCCCTTCCCCAACTGTGGGTTAGATAGTACAACTATGTTCCTTTACAAGGTTGGCCTTGATATTAAATAACACACGAAGGTTGATATGCCATCTAACAAAGAAACCAAACCAAAACAAATATATATTTACCGACTATTTTGCAGCAGCTGCATACGACTCATCGTCAATTTTAAATGGAATTTAACAGATTTGAATAAAGTTTTCCTTCTCCAAAAGTGGTTGTCATAATATAGGTCACATCCAGCTGGTGCAAAATGTTAGGTAAATATATATTTGTTTTGGTTTGAATTGAAATCAGTTTCCTCGACCATTTACTTACCCGTACTTGGATTCATACTTTTTAAAAGAAGATGTGTAGTATGTGAAATGCAAACACCCTCGTCTATGATTTGAACTCAGTTTGTCGTGTCCATTTTCAACGACGATAAACATCTCACCACGTATACATATATCATCAGCATCCTCATGTCACGCTGAAAGCACAGATTTCCCAGACCCCCTCTCTCTCATCCATCGCTTCCAGCAGGTCTTCTAGACTACATCCTCTGTCCGTACAGATCTGTTGCAGACAAGTTCCAGTTGGTCGTCCAACACTTGCATGTCCGTGTGAAGGGGTCCATAGAAGAACGTTACATATGAGTTCGTCCTTACTTTTCCACCGGTGTCCTTCATGTCTTGTTCGTCTTATTTGAGTGGTTTTATAGATGGGAGGTAAGTGTCCGTATAGCTGCTGTTTTGTGGGATGTTGCTTCCAGGATTTGTTCAATATAACTCGTAGCATTCTTGTGCAGTTCCTGTCTAGCTTTTTCTCAATAAGCTTAGTCAGGATCCATATGATCAATTCAGAATAGTAGAATTTACACGACCACTGCTATATATATATATATATATATAATTAAACAATGCAGACATGCTTTTTCTATATATTTTCGCTGAGAAAGAAAGAGTCACTGCATCGATTTTATGGTATTCGACGGGAATTAGTCAATAAACCTCCCACTATTAACTTGTTCCGTAGTACTTTAGAATATATATATTAGAACAACAAAATAACAAGCAAAAATTGTAGATTCTTGAAGCGCTCCATATCAGAAAGAAACTACCTAAACCCAAAAGAATCAATTTCAAATCCAGTACTAAAGTACTTTTTCTGGTGATTGGTTCATGCGTTATTTTTGGTGGGTTTCCAGGAGTACTACAAGGGGACACGCTGGCCTCGTACCTCTTTATCATTTGTCTAGACTACGTACTTAGAACATCGATTGACAAAATCAAAGAGAATGGCTTCGAACTGACGAAGAAAAGAAGCAGAAGATACCCCGCAACAACAATTACCGACGCCGACTACGCCGATGACATAGCGATACTGGCAAATACACCTGACCAAGCCGAAACTCTTCTGCATAGTTTGGAACGAGCAGCAGCAAGCATAGGCCTCTATGTTAATGCACACAAAACGGAATATATGTGCTATAACCAAACGGGGGACATCTCCACTCTAGAAGGAACCCCACTTAAACTAGTAGACAAATTCACGTACCTAGGAAGCAGCGTCGAATCAACCGAAAAGGACATCGAAACGAGGCTAACGAAAGCATGGACAGCTATCAATAGGCTATCGATTATATGGAAATCAGACCTAACCGATAAAATGAAACGCAGCTTCTTCCAGGCAGCGGTCACATCGATACTGCTATATGAATGCACTACATGGACGCTAACAAAACGGCTGGAGAAGAAACTGGATGGCAATTACACAAGAATGCTGCGTGCAATCTTGAACAAGTCCTGGCAGCAGCACCCCACAAGACACCAACTGTACGGCCACCTGCCCCCTATCCCGAAAACTATTCAAGTTAGACGAACCAGACATGCAGGACACTGCTGGAGAAGCAGAGATGAACTCATAAGAGATGTACTCTTATGGATCCCCACACATGGCCGCGCAAAAGCAGGACGACCAGCTCGAACGTACATTCAGCAGCTATGTGAGGATACAGGCTGTTGTCCTGAAGACCTACCTAGGGCGATGAACGATAGGGAGGAGTGGCGAGAGAGGGTCATGGATATCCGTGCTACCAGCGCGATATGATGATGATGACTAAAGTACTTAAATGTCTTTACCTACTGCTGCTACTTATAGAACCAGTTTAAAAATAAACGCCACAACAACACAGCAGTATAAATAATAAACGCTCCACAGTTACAAAGTAGCAATTTATATCCAAAAGTTACATCGCTTTAACAATATACACACCCCTGATGATGGTCCAAGATCGGGCAGAAAGTACTAGGGAACCGATTAATTATGGACGTTTTATTAATCAATTTCCACTGGATGCCATAAAATTGATGTAGTGACTTGAAAGGATAAATGGAAAAATATGTAGACAAAGGATATCTATATTGTTTAATCAAATACCTAATAACAAAGAAAAACTATCCAAATCCCCCCCCACACACACATATATATATATATATATATATATATATATATATATATATATATATATATATATCGTATTTTAAAAATGAGCAGCGATAATTGACGTACATAGAATGATGTTTTGAAAATTCCTACACCCATTAGTAAAAAATGATTGTGGTTTTAAACAAAGGTAGGCAAAACATTTTAAGATATTTAAATTAGATAATGAACAAATTATAATATGATAAAAAAATGAACAAATTATTTATATTACTGCTGGAGGAATACTTCAAAACGAATCTATTATTTTTACACCACTTTTTGTTGTAAAAGGAATCATCCAATTCATCATAAATTCTGGGTGACACGACCGCCACGGAGAGAGAAAAAAAAAGAAAAGAAAAGAAAAGAAAGACTATAGCACAGTAAAACTTAAATCCAAACGTCGAACACTGTATTTCTTAAATTGACAATACTCAAGAAATAGAAATTAAGCGATAAACTCAAGAATTAGATATAACTGCCTAATGTCATATAACTACATATTATTTGAATTATGTAAGAATACTTGCCCCCGTACAATTGACAGCAAATTATTTGTATTCGATTGGAATACTTGAAACCAAACAACAATGCCCAATTCCTTTTTTTTATATTAGTTAAAAATGCTTGATACCATAGAATTATATATAAATTATTTGTATTAGAAAGTAATGATTGACATCCTATAACTGTGCGCAAAATATTTGTATTAGGTAGGAATACTTGAAACCATAAAACTGAGAGTAAATTATTTATATTTTATAGGAGTACTTGATACCGTAAAACAGTGTGCAAGTACTTTATCTGTCTTTGAAATACTTGACATCATATTACAGTGTGCCAATTATATGTATTAGATAAGAATACTTAATATCATGCAACTGTGTGCAAATTATTTATATAGGATAGGAATAGTTTATGTTGGAATAATTTATGTTGGTTGTTTGGGTTTTATGGCATATCAACCGTTGTAGGTTATTTAACGCAAATAGTCAGTTCTATTTCAAACAATATTGTTCAGCATGAATACACAGTTTAATTATCAAAAAATTTCAATTTCAAACCATTCACTTTATTCAAACAGGTCTAATTCAGTTTAGTATAAGTACAGATTTTGTTTACACACAGATAAATGTCAAAACAATTCTATATTAAACAATTCAATTTAGTGTAAGTAAAGTTTCCATGTCAAAAACAGTTCAATTTCTAGTTTAGGTCTCAAAACTGTTCTATTTGGAGCTATTCAGTTTAGCTTAAGTACGCAGTTTAAAGGACAAAATAGTTCTATTTTAAACAATTCAGTTTAGTACAAATATGCAGTTCAAATGAAAAAAAAAACATTAAACTCAAACCACGGTTAAGTTCTATTTAACCCATAGATATGACCCTTATCAGGTGCTACAACTCCGGGCCGGAGTGAACCTGAGAGAGATGGTAATAAAGGGGTACTCCGCATTCCCCAAAGTTCCAGCATTACTGGAACCTCACCATCGGATTGTTTAGTGTCATATCTAGGCCACTCTACAGAGAAGCAGTCGGTGTATTCTACAGCCCCAGCTGACTGGGCAAAGAATAAAATATTTCTATTGGATAAGAATATTTGAAACCATACAACTGTGTTCAAATTATTCATATCGGTGAAGATTGTTTGATATCTCACAAATCTGTAAATTATTTGGATGAAATAAGCATATTTGATGCTATAAAACTTTACGCCAAATCTATATGTGAGATAAGAATATTACTTGACATCAAATAAATGTAAGCAAATTATTTCAATTAGATAAGAATTTTGGATACTAAAAACTAGGTGCAAATTATTTGTGTTTGATAGAAATACTTGAAACAGAATAACTGTGTGCGAATTATTAGTATTAGATAGGATATGTAATTTACATACTGCTATAGTATATCATATCTTATTGCAGTATGTAAATTATTTATTTCAGATAGGTTTTGTTTGTTTTTTTTTTGTTTTTTTTTTTGTTTAATGGCATATTAACCTTTGTAACTTACTTAATGTCAAAGCCATTCTCTAAGAAGAACAATAGTGGTACTATAGCTGGGAGGATGAGGGGGTTCATACCTTTCCCAAGGGTATTTGATCGAAAGAGAACGTAATAGCGCGACTGATTTGAGACAAATGAAAAAGTTCTATTAAAATACATTGGAGTATTGAAAATACTGATATGGTATTAATCATGAATTTTCTAATTAAACAAATTTCGGCATTAAGTAAGTAAAAGTAGGCGACTATTGTCGAGGGCGACTCGAAGATTCGATTTTCAGTAGCTGCTACACCGAAGGGTAGGGGAGGGCGCTACTCCTTTCCCTAGATTGCAGCACTTTACCCTTGATACGCTCCTTATAATGCTGAATGTTAAGCAAGGAGTCACCAAGTATCATTTTTTGAGTCTTTGGTATGGCTCGACCTGGGATTGAACCCCGGTCTATCGGGCTCTTAGCAAACACTCCAACCACTAGGACAATGAGCTGGCATTAGATAAACCATAACGAATTGATATGCCGTTAAAAACATAAAATAAACAAACCAACTTGAAAATAAAATACCCTCCTAAGAAACAAATTCAATACGGTAAGAACTATCTTCACCAGATTTTTGATACATTCAAAGATGTATAATTCCCTTCCTGATTGAAAACTTCTAACAAAATTTTGCAAGGAATCATATCAGCTAAAACAACAAGAAAAATGACAATTATTTTACAATTAAAAGGTATTGATGAATGGCTAATAATATGAAAATCGGTTTTTCTCTTTCAATTAATATTGAAACTGTTATTTTTTATTAACACACTTTGATAGTTTTTCATTCATTGGAGTGTAAGGGACAACAGGTTTTTAGATTTTCACCACTATACAAAGAATCCTCCTAGCAGACATTTTTTTTTATCAAATCCACCCACCAGCTTTTCATGGCTTCCGTGACAAAGTTCAGACTTTGTACGATATTTTATACGTCCTTAGGTAGTCTATTATGCAGCTTTGCGAAAACATTTTGAATGCCTTTTTGATTAGTTTATCAATATATAGATCACCTGTTCCTCTGGTTCACTTGTTGCATCTTTCTGTTCTTGGGTAAACATTCCCGGGCGGATTAATGAGTAATAAATCTCCTCTCTAAACAGTGCTGTTAGTATTTTCTGCATTATCAATAGACACGTTATCGGACTATAGATGTTTTTATTATTAATGCTGCTGCTGCTGCAATTGTTAATGTGGTTGTCGTTACTATTTGAAAAAGTAATAACCAAAACGCTTCTGTTGTTTATTCGTAAATCTATTTATCTTCAGTTTTGTTGGGTTTAGTTTGGTTTTATGGCATATCAAATATTGTAGGTTATTTTATGCCAAAATTGGAAGGTTTGGTAATGTTTGTACATGAAAAAAAAGAAGGTATTCAGAAGATGATTTTGTTTATAGTTGAACTATTTGTCATCGTTAGTTTTTCGGTTTTTACATTAGACCATCATTAAAGCAGTTGCTATGCAATGTTGTATCTTCTGAATGATATTTGATTCTCTTTCTTTTTATATGGAACAAAAAAATGAGAAAGCTTTTACGATTCTATTTCCGTTTGTGGCGTTTTATTACAAAAATGTGTGATGTAATTAGTGTTCGAAGTACAGACATTTAAAATTGTCGTAGACTCTTGGAAATTCAGTATGTTATTGCGATGTTGAGGTTTTAAGTGAGTTCAGGAAGAGATTCCTAGTGAAGAGGCCAGCAATCTTCAAATCGGGTCAGTAGCATTTCCACCAGGACAATGCGCCAGTCCACAACTCCATCCTTGTCACAGACTATTTGACCAAGATGGGCATCAAGACAATTTGTCAGCCTCCCTATAGTTCAGATCTTGCTCCCTGTGACTTTTGCTTATTCCCTAAGCTCACAGGCTGTCGTTATGAGACAATTGAGGAGATGAAAGAGGCTGTGACGAAGGTCATTGACACGCTCACACAAGAGAATTTCCATGGGGCCTTTCATAAGTTGTTGGAACGGTACAATAAGTGTATTTCAACCAGAGAAGATTACTTTGAAGAGGACTAGAGTTTCAAGTGTGAACTATCAATAAAAGTGCCCATACGAAAAATATCTGGAAACCTATTTAATGATTCCTGCATATATATATATGGGTGTGTGCGTGTGTGTGTGAGAGAGAGAGAAAACCTAAACTGCGGTTCTTTTTTTTCTCCATTTCCTTTATATTTTCTCTACTTTGTAACTGTAATTTAGAAGAATTATAACTTAAATTGATATAGTTGGAACAATAAAGTGAGTATAAGTAAAAAAAAAGCTTGCTTTGTTTTGCTCACTCGATGGTGACACCGACTTTTTCGAGATTATGTTTTGCAAGCAGATACATTTCATCATCATCATATCGCGCTGGTAGCACGGATATCCCTGACCCTCTCTCGCCACTCCTCCCTATCGTTCATCGCCCTAGGTAGGTCTTCAGGACAACATCCCCTATCGTCACTTAGCTGCTGAATGTATGTTCGTGCTGGTCGTCCGGCTTTTGCATGGCCATGTGTGGGGGTCCATAAGAGTACATCTCTTATGAGTTCGTCCCTGCTTCCGAATATATATTTATAATTTGCCTTGATTATGTGCATCGAACCTCAATAAATCTAATTAAAGAAAATTATTTCACACTGAATAAAGTCAAGAAACAGATATAACGCAGAAACATTGTCACACGCAGACTACGCTGATGATCGTGTGCCTTTTACAAATACACCTATCAAAGCTGAATCCATGTTGCATTGTCAGGAGCAAGCAGTAGGATTATTCAGTTTCTACGTGAACGCAAATGAAACAGAATTCATGAGTTTTATACAAGAACGGGCCATATCCAATTCAAGTGGTAACCCTCGAAAATAAATCCATCAATATTGATGGTTATGTCAACATACGCCTAGCGAAGACACAGAATGCTATTGACAGATTATCGATCATATGGAAATTTAACCAATCCGATAAAAAACGGGATTTCATTAAGTATTAGCGGTGTTAATACTACTGTTTCAACGCACCACATGGCCGTTAACGACACGCATAGAAAAATATGTTCTGGTCCTAAATTTTAATTGTTTCTTTCAGAGTTTCAATTCACCCCCACCCCTTTTTTTTACTATCCATATACGAGTTTGTACTGGACGATTGCTCTTTTCCTATGATTTTGTTAATCTTTATCACTCTGGACATTTCTGAAATATATCATTGAGTGACATCAATGCTCTAAATAATAACAGTAGCGAGAATGAGACTCCCTGGAAGATGCCTCATTACATTTTTTCTGTTTGTTATGCTTTGTCTTTCTACAGCTAATTTTGCTTTCCAGCTTTTAATTGCTTCCGTGATGAAGTGTATGAGATTTTCGGATATTTTAAACTTGGTTCGATATTTCATAATCCAAGTTAGTGGAACCCTATCATTGGCCTTTTTTCTAGTCAATCCACGACATGCCTATATTTTTCTTCTTTGTTTTAAACTTCTTGAGGGATTTGCTTATCTACATGTAATAAGTCATTTTTTCCTCCAGCTCTCATAAGGTATTCCTTCTATTCCTTCGGAAATAGTTCGCTATATGCATGTGAATAATATGTTTTTTTAATCAAGGATTTCCGCATCATAGATAGTCACGTTATTGGTCTATAGTTTCTGAGTATGTTTCCATTTTTGGTGAACTTTCTGCATTACGGACGTTTTCATATTCACTATCCGTTTGGGTGTCTTGGTTTCATTTCGGTATTTTCTCAGTATCTCAGTTGATTTGTTTTGGAACGACGTGAAACTTTTACACCAGAATCCATGTATGCCATCATGGCTTGGTGTTTTCTAATTTGCTACATTCTTGAACGTTATTCGTCGTGAATACAGATATATGTTTCCCTCAGTTTCTTACTCAAGTCCTAATAATTCTTTTTTCGTGTTATTTATACATCCGTGCTGCATTTTTCACCGACCAGTTGATAAAATTTTATTTCAATATTTTGGAAGGTCATGTTTTGTTTATATTGCTTGATCCTGTCCTGCTATCTTTTGCGTCTCGTTTCTTTCACTTGTATTTGTTGATTTGTTTCTTCCAATTGTATAAATCTCATTCGTTGATTTGTTTTCGTATATTCATTCCATTTTTATTCTTGTGTACTTAATCTTTGTTATTAATTTCGCTTTTTTTGCTGTTGTTCTTTTTTTAGTCCTTCTAACCTTATATCTCATCGAAGTTTTATCTTTTGATTTGGCTAAGTTAGGAGCATGCCAATTTTATCACAGACTTGTTTCGCTCTTACATAAGGTAGATCATTTAATTCATTTAATTCGAATATATCGTCTGTTGAGTTCTTTTTTAATTTTTTAACACTTTCAGTTTCTACTTTGACCTTTTTCCAGTCTTGATTCCTTTGGAATTGTAAACAGTGATCTTTTCTGTTATGATTATTTTTATTAATTCAATATTATTTCTTTCTTATGTTAGCTATGTTAATGATGTTGTGTTGTTGGCTTCCATATTATTTTGGTTTTCAATATTTTGAGTTTAAACTCATTTACAGGAGTTTTGAGCATATTCTTCACAACTTACCATTCTTCATATTTCTAAAATCTCGAGGTCATAAACTCAACCTTTCTTTAAAATCATTCTACCTGGGTCAGCCAATCTTTGATTTGATTTATTAAATTTAACAGATTCTATCCAAATTTCGATCATCCTTCTGAAAACTTTTTGCATCGGATGGTTTTAAAATAACGGATACGTAGGTTACTTGAATTTCAGTGTACCAGCATTTCGAACGGCCGATATTTGCTGAATGTCTACAATGATATCAATGATGACTATAAAGAAAGCATCTGCAGATCACGACACTTAAATATGTTATGTTAACCCATGATGATTTGAATTTGTATTTGACATTTTTTCATTCATAGTATAATATGGCTATACAGAATCAGGGGTTGATTAATATCTGCGTTCCAATCACATGTGAATTACCCAATCTGCTAGGGACGTAAAATACAAGGAAAGCTTCTGTGCAGAGGGTTAAGATTCAAAATGAGTGTCCTGTGATGACACTAAATAATCTGATGATTAGGCTCCAGTAATGCTGGAGCTTTGGGGAAGGCGGAGTACCCGTTCATTGACATCGCCTCTACGTCCGCTCTGCTCCGGAGTGGTAGCACATGACGGAGTCCTATCTATGGGTCAAATAGACCTAAACTGTGTGCTTATGCGAAACTGAATTGCTTGAAATAGGACGTTTTTGACATTTAAACTGCGTACTTATACTAAATTGAATTGTTTGAAAAGGAACTGTTTTTTACATTGAAACTGTACTTACACTAAACTGAATTGTTTGAAATAGAACTGTTTTGACATTTAACTGTGTGTAAACAAAAACAAAAAAACTATACATATACTAAACTGAATTGTTTGAAAAGGAACTTTGACTAAACTAAATTGTTTGAAATAGATATGTTTTTGACTATTAAACTATCTACTTACGCTAAATTGAATAGTTTGAAATAGGACTGTTTTGACATTTAACTGTGTGTAAACAAAAAACTATACATATAATAAACTGAATTGTTTGAAATAAAACTTTGACTAAACTAAAAAAGCTTGAGATAGAAAGGTCTTTTACTATTAAACTGTATACTTACGCTAAATTGAACTGTTTGAAATAGAGCTGTTTATTTGTATAAACGTGGATTTGGTATTAAATAACCTACAATGGTTGATATGCATAAAAACCCAATCAAACAAGAAACAAACAGATTTGAAGTATTATTTTTCCAAGAAGGAATAACCTTCACTATTCCACATACACACACACACACACAAATTAAACTCACGCATTTAAAATTTTTAAGTTTAAACTTTGTTAAAGTCCCACAATCTAATTTTTCCTTATCTAGATTTATTGGGTTAATTTTTCATCATTATTTGCGCTTGTATTTAAAATAAAAAAGAATTCAAGATTTTTTCTTTTATCTTTAATTTAATTTCTTTTTAGGTTCTTTCTTTTGTAACAGTTACCTATATTCATTCATCCGACTTTTTCAAGTGAACTTTTTACGACAATACGTTTCTCTAAATGTTTACATTAATTAATATTCATCTCCATGGTTTAATAATTTAATTTAGGAGATTGCAGATCCAATAAAGGTCATTAACTAGAAAAGAAAAGACAGAAAACCCAAAATAACGGCCCCCTTTTTCAAAAAAGATATCATGCAACGAAATTATTTCTATTATTTTAACCATTCAAAAACAAATGAAATATTGTCGTCTTATTGCTCCTTGCACTAATAACCTTGGGAAAGGCATGAATCCAATTATTCTCCCCCCAGCTATGGGTAGATAGTAGGGCAGACTGGGTTCTTCAGCCTTGGTGAGGCAACTAGTCAAGGAGAAGGAAAACTCTGAATTCAAACCTGTTAAACTCCGCTTAAAAATTGACCTTTTGTCATATCCTGCCAAAGCGGAGGGGTTGGTAAATATGGTCATATTGTTCCTTGAGAATCAGGCGTTAGCTGTGGGTCTTTCACTATGGTCCGAGGGACAGTAAATATCCACAAGTCTCCAGGACTCTTCTCTATATTCTGGCTAATCTTACTAATGATCGAGTCTGGATGGTCTCGACTTGTCTTCTGATTTCTAACTCTTCCAGTCTCCTTACCAAGCATTTGGGGACTGTTTTGGCCGTACAAATTGTAATCGGTATCACCGTCACTTCCATGTTCCATAAGGATTTTAATTATTATTTACTCACGAGAGTTTTTCATATCAGCGTTATCTGATGGTTTTTCACTGGAGTCTCAGTGACAGCAAGACTCCTCAAGTCTCCAGGACTCTTCTCAGTATTCTGGCTGTTCTCAATAATGTAGTGGTTTAGATGGTCTCCATTCGTCCGCCAACTTCCAAGTCCTCCAGTTCCTTTAGTAATCCTTTAGTTACTATTCCAAACGCACCAATTACAATCGGTATAATTATCACCTGCATGTCCCATAGTTTTATCAGTTCCCTAGAAAGGTCGTGGTACTAATCCTTCTATTCAAATTCTTTCAGTTTTATTCTGTGGTCAGCCGGGACAGCAAAGTCGACAATTTAGCAAGTTCTCTTCTTTATGTTGATTATAATTAGGTCTGGTCTTCTGGCCGAGATTAGGTGATCCGTGTGTATGTCAAAGTCCCATATTATCATTATTATTCACTCATTGAGAGTTTTTCTCATCAGTTTTAGCTGATGGTCTTTCACTGGAGTTTGAGTCACCTCAAGTTTCTCAGTATTCTAGCCGTTCTCAATAATGCTGTTGTTTGGATGGTCTCCACTCGTCCTCCAACTTCTAAGTCCTCCAGTCCCTTTAATAATTTTTTTGTTCATGTACCAAAAGCACCAATCATAATTGGTATTATTGTCAACTTAATGTTCCATATTTTTTTAAATTCCCCAGTAAGGTCGAGGTACTTATCCTTCTTTTCACATTCTTTCAGTTTTATTCTGTGGTCAGCCGAGACAGCAAAGTCCACAATTTGGCAGATTCTCTGACCGAGATTAGGTGATCTGTCTGTTTGTCAAAGTCCCATAGGAGTTTATGTGTGTCACTTTCTAGGACAGATGCTGGGTTGTGAATATACCATTTGTTCGTATGGTCAACTTTAAATCTCTTGCACATCTCCCAGTGGATCACCTTGCCTACCCAGTCGTGTCTAGTCTTATACTACTTCTGTGCTAATTAACTGTATTCGCTTATTGTGTGATTGATGGTTTCGTCTCTATCAGCACCTAGCGTACATCTGCGATTTTCTAGCGTCTTATCGATTTATCTCTTTGATATGATTGTTTCTTATGGCGTTGTTTTGTGCTGCTATTAGGAGAGATTATGTTTCTCTCTTAAAGGTCCAGGTTTTCTCGTGTGAGTTGTTTATTCGTAATTTAAAACGCGTATAGAGTTGTTTTTCTTCCCATTTTTGTTTCCTAGTTATTGTCGTTCTGTTTTCCACCGTGTTGTCAGTAGCGTTTCAGATGACAGTAATCACTCCTCATTCGTGTTTTTCTTTTTAGTCTTCGAGTCGTTGTATTGATGCGTCAACGCTGTCTTCAATGCTGGCAAGTCCTCTTCCTTCCTCTTTTCTTGATCTATAGTCGGTCAACGTCGTCTCTGGGATGTAATGCCTTATGCATGGTCATTAGTCTTCTCGTTCTTTGGTCCATTTGATTTGGTTATTCTCTGGTCCTCTTTAGAAAGATCCCGAATATCTAACGAGGGATATAGCCCAGGCATTTATTCCTTTGATTAGGTTTCTGCTATCCAGTTTTGCCTCCCAGTAGCTTTCTAGTTCTCCAGGGCTATTCTTTTAAAAAAAAATTTATGTTTCCTTTTCTCCGAGCGTTCTAATCTTGTCTTGATTTGGTAGTTCCATTCCGACAGTCAGATGTCGTTTCCACTTTTCATTACTAGCATTGCACATTTTTCTATGTCAAATTCCATTTCTATTTCCTGACCAGATATTCTAACTGCATGAATTAGAGTTTCATGTTCTTTTTCATTTATTGCAAATGTTTTGATGTCGTCCATGTACATTAGGTGATTGATCTTTTCTTGCGACCTACTAAGTTTGGATCCAGCAGCTCATTTTCTGAGCACATGATGGCATGATGGCAATTATGAATAATAATGATGATAGTGCGTCTCCTTGTAAAATACCTTTTTGGATCTTTGTTTCAGCTAAACTTCCTCCTGCTATCAATTCCATGCTCCAGGTTTTCATGGTTTTCTTGATTGAATTTATGACCTCATCTGATATTTTGTACATTTTACGGAATCATATCATATGCCTTTTTGTAGTCAATCAAGGCCATAGCTAGATTTTACTGTCTGGTTTTGCTCTCGTTTAGGATGAGCTGATCTATGTAAAGTAACTCTGCTGTGTCTCTGGATCCTTTGCGGCATCCTTTCTGTTCCTCAGGGAACCATCTGCGGCTTGTTAGTGAATAGTAAATCTCTTCCCTTATTTGTGCTGTTAATATTTTCCACGTCATCGGGAGGCAAGTCATTAGTTGTTTGGGGTTGTTGGTCTTTTCTTTGGTCATCCATTCGGGTACATAAGCTCTTTGTAGGCATCTGTTTATTTCTAGTGCTAGTCTGTCGTGAATGGAGGTGAATTTTTTCAACCAAAAACCATGTATTCCATCATGACCTGACGTTTTCCAGTTTGATATTCTTTTTAAAGTTGTTTTGAATAAATCGATTTGTATTTTCGCTTTCAGGCCTTCTTCAAGCCCTTCTAATTCTCTTATCTTATTGTTTCTCCATTCAGCCTTTTCGTTATGGTTTTTTTTTTTTTTTTTGGTTGCCATATTTTAATCCAAAATTGTTCGGTTTCTTTTGCATCCAGTTGTTGGTATATATTCCCGTCATCTCCTCCCAGTTATTGATATAATTTTCTTTAATTTTTTTTGGAATGCCTGCTTTGTCAGAATTGTTTTACCATTGGTCAATATCCCTTTAATTTTCCTTCTTCCACCAGTACTTTCTGGTTTATTTCCTCAGGTTGTATTGTTAATTTTTCTTGTGTTGTCTTGTCCTTTTTGATCTTACATATTTAAGCGTCTTTCCTTTGTTTTATCATTTTGGCCTGTTTTCGCAGATTTTTTTTATATGAGTTTCCAGTCGAATTTCCCATCCTGGTTTTGATTTTTCTTCATGATTTTTGAGGGATCCCAATTTTATCACAAACTAATTTTGCTCCTTCATGGATTAGTTCAATTAATTCAGTTATATTATTCGTTGATAAATTAGGTTGTACTTGATTTATTCTATTCCTTTTCGTCTTAACTGTTCTCTATTCTATGTTTCTTAATTATGCTGAGGTAGTATTTTCACTGTTCATGATTTTCTTTAAATTTTCTAGATTTAACTTTCTTTCCCGTGATAGCGTTTGTTCTTGTTGTGCGTTGTTTAGTTGTGTGGTGTTTCCATTTCCCGAAGTTGTTGGTTCATTTCGGTTTGTCTGTTTTTGTTTGTTAATAATTGATATCTCAGTTACTGTATTAGTATCATGTTGATTAGTTATTTTCTGATGTATTTCTAGTATTTCAAGGTCCGAAAACCAACCTTTCTTTATTATTGTTCAGCCTTGATCAGCCAGTCTTTGAGCTGTTGTCTGAAAACCCAGACCATTTTTGCCAGATCTATGTCATTTTTTTCTTATATCCTCTTTGGGTTGGGTTGATCTTAAAATAACAGTGTAATGCAAGTCGGTTGTCTTCCTTAGTCTATGTTTTGATTTTACATCTCTGGTTGTTGTGGTTCCTTAAATTGTCATTCGTGTACCTGAAAACGAGATCAGCCAACATTCGCAGGATGACATTCGGGACTCCCATCTTGGCTATCAGGAGAGAACCTGCTGATTATGACACCCAAGCGTGTTCCCTGGGTCTCTCGCTGTGTTATATTTTGTTTCAACATTTTTATCATGGGTGTTATTGTGTCTATACCAGACCCAGAGTTGTTTATTATCTGCACGCCTGACACAGATTCAACAAGAACAGTCATAGTGACTGTTTCTGAACAGCGTGTCACAACAAAATAAAAAAAGAAAACTAACTTTTAACTTACTTAAAGTCAATTAACCTATTCCCATAATTCATTTCCTAACTGAGTACCTGAGGTAGCTTCAGGTATTCCTGTATTACTTTTTTGGTTTATATTTACTGCCCTATTTTGAAACTTTATTTCTATTAAAGTTGGTCATATTTTAATGAATACTAAGCTCCAAATGTTTTCCCCTTTAAATGGAAGACGGTAATTGTTCTTACTTGATGCTTTCAGGCTACATCAGGTATGTATTTCCTGGGATTAAAGGTTGTCATAGATGAGCTATATAAATATTGAGGCGGTAAATTTAAATAAATTTATTTCTTGATTTCGAAATAGTTTAGCTGAAAATAGCTTTGGGAATTTAAAAGTCTTCTTTCAAATAAAACTGTTCACCAAAAGATTTTGTGAGTAACGAAAAAATCAATGTTTTTAAATGAAAGACACATTCTACTGACCCACATTTTTTCGAAGACCATGCAGCAAAGATTTATTTGGTTATTCTGATTAAAGCCTTGATATAGTTTCGGGGTCTGTTTTAAATATATATATACATATATATATTGTCATCCACAGACAGACTGTTTCGTTCTATCAGAACTCTTCAGTGTGGCTAGACCCGCAGGACGCTCGAAGCCGGGATCGAAACCCGTCCAACTTTACGATAGACTAAGGTTTCAGACCACACGGCTACAAGCGGACTACGTTGGCTGAGGGAATTTTTTAAGGTATTTTTATTTTTAGCAACAGCAGCAGCAGCCTTTGTTTACATTTTTTTAATACCCTATCGGCTACCAGAGTGCTCAATTCTTACGAAGAGCTTTGCATTACGCTAGGGGCGGCCGACAATTCCTTCGCCAGAGTGCTCAACCCCCATGGGGGAGCGTATATATTGTCATCCACAGACAGACGGTTTTGTTCTATCAGAACTCTTCATATATATATGTATATTGTAAGATATGGACATCACAGGGCATTCTAGAACCTTCTCTTCTTACACAATTTCCTTTTTTTTTAGGGGGTGTATTTCTTTTTATTTATATATACTTTTATTTTTCATCTTCTTTTTCTCTATTCTATCCAAGCTTTGATATGTATGCTCTATCACTGATATCTAGAACACTTTATTGATAGACCAACCAAACTATATCATCAATATCAACATACACACACACACACACACACACACACACACACACACACACACACACACACACACACAAATATATATATATACATATAGCAGACCTAGTAGGATTATATATATTAGATATACTCACTAGAACCATTAGTCCTCAACAAGTAGGTCTTTATAGATATGATGGGTTATTATATATCCCAAATAGTAATGGCCCTCTTAGCTCTAGCATACAAAAAAGGATTATAAGGGCCTTTAAGTTTTGGGGATTTAAAATAGAAATCTCATCTAATATTAAAATAGCCAATTTCTTGGATGTCACTTTAGATCTATCTAATAATTCCTATAAACCTTTCATAAAACCCAATCAGAACCCATCGTACATTAATGTTAATTCAAATCACCCTAAAAATATAATCAAGCAAATCCCAAAAGCAGTAAATTTAAGAATAGGTAAGCTATCTGCAAATGAAAAGATTTTCAAAGAGAGTAGTAAAAGATATATATATATATATATACATATATATATATATATATATATATATATACATATATATATATATATATATATATACATATATACATATATATATATATATATATACATATATATATATATACATATATATATATATATATATATACATATATATATACATATATATATATATACATATATATATATATATACATATATATATATATATACATATATATATATATACATATATATATATACATATATATATATATACATATATATATATATATATATATACATATATATATATACATATATATATATATATACACATATATATATATATACATATATATATATATACATATATATATATATACATATATATATATATATATATACATATATATATATATATATATATACATATATATATATATATATATATATATACATATATATATATATATATATATATACTCTCACATATTTTCTCCTCATGTATCTATTAAAAAGTAAGTGTATTCTAAATTCATAATCTATCACTGACTTTCTTTTTCCTGACTTGTACAGTCTATTTTCTATGTGGCCCCAAATGCAGCGAATGCAAAAATCTAATAAAGTCAGGCTTTCGAAATTAGCCCAGTTTGTTACTTGTAAACCAAGCTAATAACTTTACTACGAAGAAGAAATGACTCTTCCACAAATAATGGCCAGTTTTTTGCTCATGCTGCGTCAGTCAGCCGAAATCCCTTTTCAGATTCGACCTTTAAATATAATATTCCCAATACGACAGAGTAATCGATTTTTTTCTCCAATGTATTTCGCCAAAATAATCGGTGAGAATCTTGTTGACCCTTCAGCCCACTCCAAACTCCAAATCTTGAAATGTGTGCAGGACTCATGGGTCGAAGTTGGGTCTAGAAACGGGTCAAATCCAGGGGTCGATCATCCCAAATCCGAAAGGTTAATTTTTAAATGGTCTCAACAGAATTGGAGGTTGGAGAGACGGGGTTTATACTTTCTGGGGCAGACTCTTTCGAGTGGTATGGGGCCAAATTAGAATCGGATAAGACGAGAAACGATCAATTCATTATTGCAAATATGTTGTAGACATATGTAAAGAAAGGGAAGGATGAGAGATTTTTCCGAGTCGAAAATTGGCCCTTCGTCATTTTAATCATGATCATGTCAGGACAACTGACAGCTGATTGGCGTATTTTGTGTAGAATTGCTCCGGTTCAGAGGTGCATTTGAGAAATATAGCTATGCCATTGCCCTTTTGCAATAAAAGTCATTTTCTATCTATCTATCTATCTATCTGTTTATATCGATCAAACGAGCTATCGATCTCAGTCTCTCCTATCTATCTCAAAATGTGCATATCAATTTGTCTGTCAGCCTGTCTATCTCAGTCTGTACATTTCTAACTATCTATGTATCCATATACATGTCTCATAAGTATATATATATATATAGAGAGAGACAGACAGACAGACAGACAGACAGAGGGGAGACAGAGACAAAGAAAGAGATTTGATGACTGTTCGAAAGGCTCAAACGACGATTGATATCACTCTCAATGTCATAGTTCACAAAATTTTCGAGCTTTTCACATTCCTTCATTTTCAGCTTCATTCATTTTCAATTCTTGACCTGCCAGCACAATATCCACCATATGAACGGGTTTTTACTTTTATATTTTTAACTATAAGTCTGTTTTTCAGGCCGGGATTGGGGGATATGTTTGTATTTCAAAGGCCTTGAGTGTTTTATGGGTTTCCTTTTTTAGCGAACATACTGGCTTGTGGATTTATCATTTGTCAACGTCTTATATCTTACACAATTCGCTGTTGACTTCCATTCCTTCCCAGTCATGCCTACTTGTGAATTCTCTGTGCCACTTTGAGCCATTCACTTACTATGTGATTACTTGTTTTATCTCCATCTATGCATAACCTTCAGTGTATTATCAATTTTTATTTTGTTATAATTAGTCCTCATGGGATCATTTTTTGCTACTATTAAAAGAGATTCACCTTCTGACTTCTTAACCATGTCCAGGTAATTTAATTTGCAATTTTCTCGATTTGTAAGTTGAAGTATCCATCAAGTTTTTTTTCACCCAGTTCTTGTTTTCAAGAATTTTTTTCTTTTTTTATAGTTGTTCTTCTGTTTGTGTGTAACTTATTTTAAGGGACATTACAATTTCTTGTATTTATTTTGTTTGGTTTGATTTGGTTTGGTTTTATGGCATATCAACCATTGTACGTTGTTTAATGTCAAATTCACTTTTATACCTATAAACACTTCTATTTCAAACATTTCAGTTAAGCATAAGTACAATTTACGTATCAAACAGTTTTTTTTACCCATAGATAAGACCCTATCGGGTGCTACCACTCCGAGCCAGAATGGAACTGAGAGCGATGGCAATAAAGGGATACTCCGCATTCCCCAAAAATCCAGTATAACTGGATCTTCAACCATCAGATTGTTTAATATCCTGTCCAGGATAGTCGTTGAGGGAGTCTAAGCTCTCTGCAGAGATGCAGTCGGTGTGTTCTGCAGCCCCAGCTGAGAGGGCCACCTTGTATTTGTGTCAATATCTTCGTGTACCAGAAATACGAAAGATTTCTTTTTCTCCTTCTTTTCATGACCCATAGACTGTTTAGTTTTCTACACGTTTAAGGCTTAGTTTATCGTCATCAATTTCCTTTGTCCATACGTCTGAGTTCCTCTCTTCGATATTTTACAAAGGCTTCAGAGTATTAGGCAATGTAGTCTACTCAGATATTTGTTCCTTTGATAAGATTTATTTTCCAGTGTATAAGTTTATGTTTTTCTGGTTCTAAGCTATTCCTTTCTTACTTTTTTCTTGCATCAACGTTTGTTTGGTATTGTCAGCTTCAAATATTTCCGATCGTCCAGTCGGCTGGAGCTATAAAATACACCGACTGCACCAATGTAAATTAACACTCCGCTTACGAATGTTTTGGATATTACATAAAACAATCTGATTAGCAGGTTCCAGGCATGCTGGAGCTTTTGGGAATTTAAAGAATCTTTTATTGCCTTTGCTCCCAGTATTACTCTGGCTTGGAATCGACGGACCTGATACGGTTCTATCAATTGATCGAGTAGAAATGTTTGACTATTCCAATTGTGAGCAAAAAAAAAATACTCAAAATTGAATTGTTGGAAAAAGAATTATTTGATAATTTAACTGTGTGTAAACGAATGACTGATGCTTAATTTAATTGTAATAGAAATAGCAATACTTGGAGCCATCTGTGAGCAAATGAATGAATAGTGTGGAAAAGAATAATAAGTGTTAAAAAGCAAGAATTGTAACGCCTTTACTGAGTACAAACTAATTATTAATATTGAATAGAATTGTCAGTGTTAGATAGTAATAATTGAAACAGTTTAAGTGTAGAAAAAAATCGCAATACTAGCATGAAAACAAATTAGTTCTTACCCAATTTTTTATATAGCCATAATGATATCAATACCAACCATACAAGCTAGCTCTGTCGTTTCGAGTACGAACGCGTTTATTTCTTTCAACCTTCAGTCTTTGGCGACACGAGGAGAGAATCACAAATCATAATGTTGTATACTCATATGCAGATACATGCATAAACATAACAACACAATAAAGACGAGCGACACAGTCTTTTAAAAAATATACCTCTCACTTTATATGAAAGGGTTGTGTGTGAGAGAGAGTTGGAGACCGAACAGAACTGCAACATACTGACCCCCAGTCTTATGGCCATCAGCGTTGCGTCTTTCTCGTTCTCCTGATGCTCAGCTTTCTGCTGACTTTCTCTACCACATCTTGTCTCTAACTCATCTGATCTCCAACTCACTGACTTCCTGTGTCACCGAGTTATATAATAGTTTACTCGCCCACTCAATATCTTTGGAATGGCATGTTTGATCGTCATCAAGCGGAAATAACTGTCATACAGTTCACTGGTCACTCTCTTCCGGTGCATCAGTCTTTGACTGTACATGGGATTTTACCTTGTCCAATATTGTCAGCCAAGTCCGCCTACGCGATTTCTTCTCAAAATTGCCATCGGAATGTGTCACTTCGTTCCAGTGCATCACTTTGGAATGGCATATTTGGCCGGGTCGAAGGTCGATATACAACACATTGTATATTGACAAAATATTCAAATGTACGCATATATAATTTTTTATAGACGTTACGGCACATCAAAAGTAGTTAGGCCTTTCCAACAAGCATTTATCTCAAAGTAGATTTCAAGAATGCATCGAGTCGTGCTGATAGAACGATATCCCTTGAATCTCTCTTTCAACCATCTTTAATGACCATCATTCATAACAGTTCCTCTTGACGGTATCTGGTGTCTGCACAGAGTTGATGCATGTGAGTCTTTGCTTGTCGGCCAACCCTCGTGTGTCCACATGTAGGAATCCATGGGATTACGACGCCTACGAGTTCGTCCTTACTTTCACCAGCAATATTCAGCATAACCGCGTTTCTTTCCCGTTCTCTTGGGCTGCTTAACCAAGGGCCTGGGGCTCAACTTCTCTGGGTGCTGGTTCTCTCTACCGCATCTTATCTCTAAATCGTCTGATCCCCTACTGCTCAGTCAGGGGCCTGAGGGCTCCCCCTGCTGGGTGCTGGCTTTCTCTACCGCATCTTGTCACCAACTGGTCTGATCTCCAAACTAACTGACTTCCTGTCTTCACCAAGTTATATAATAGTTCATCGCCCACCCTCTTGTAGCGTCACAAATTGCACGCATTCAACCCATCTACGGTCAAGGTTATACACTGCTATTCCTCGACCGGGTGCACCTGTTATTTACATAGGTGCATTTCCTATTTTGACTGCCCGGCCGAGTCGTAGGTCAATATACAACAATAACAGCCTATGCTAACCATATAATGTCGATACCCCTCACGTGCAGCCCATCTGATCTGCTTTGATCAGATTCGAAAAAACCTGCAGCGCGCTTTAACGGTCGAAACTCAACTCTGTCTTTTCAAAATCCTGAAATTTTCAGGACCATCTCTTCCGAGTATGACTTCAACCACCCACTCAATTCACTCCAACGGCCGTTCAGCCTCATTTCCTGTCTGCGGGTTTATTATGACCGATGATGATTGACATATCCTTCCTGCATGGGCATAAGAGTGCACCATCTGACGATGCATCTGAACGAAGAGACACAGTGTAGTTCAAAGCCTTGCCAAACAAAATAATAAAACATAATAACGAAAAACTGATAGATAAAAAAAGTCATTACCTTAATTATATAACACACCTTTCCTCCCCACAAAATAAAATTATTTTGTTTTAGAGGACAAGCATTTTTAAACGGATTTTTGAACGGTTTTTCTCTATTTTCTTCCTTTCCGATTCAGTAATCTGTAACACTCATGTAATCTAACACTCTTCCTCATGTCGACTTGACCGATAAAATTACAGTAACAACAAGAACAACAATTCAAAAGAGCACAAAAAACAACACAATAAATCATTTAATAGTCCAAAATTTAAAAGGAACAAAAGTGTCCGTATCGTCCTTCATTTTCGTCTTTTCTTGTTTTCGCGTTTCCATTGAAAGACAAAACAGTAATTCTTTCTCGAGTCTCACCCTCTTTCTCCGATTTTTCCTTTTTTTTTATTTAGTCCTTACCAATAGTTATTCTGACTCTATGTGCCAATGTATATTTTTCTTCTGAATCTCTTGCAAACTTTAGTAATTATATTATCTTTCTTATCAGTGCATATTTCCTTTACTTTTCGTTTCTTCTTATGAGTCAGTATCTATTTTACCTTACTAATTGGCATGTATCTTTCTCTATTCAGTCTTTCTTCTTTGTTTTCTTTTTCACTGATCAATGGCTCATTATCGGCTTTTTTCTCTTTTTGCTTTCCTTCTGTATCCGTTACTCATTAATTCTAACATTTTTCTCTCGTAATCTCTGTCATTGATTCATACATATATATATATATATATATATATATATATATATATATATATATATAAACTGATAACAACGATCCAAGTGGAAGGAATGATTTATTAACGGGTCGATACTATAGTGTTTCGGTTCTACTGAACCATCATCAGGACCATGAGGGGTGATATTAATAATTTTAAGTTAATGATGGATGATTAGAAATGTGAAATACAAAAATCTAGGGGAAAATATTTAACATTTGTATTTCACATTTCTAATCATCCATCGTTAACTTAAAATTATTAATATCACCCCTCATGGTTCCTGATGATGGTTCAGTAGAACCAAAACGCGATAGTGTCGACCCGTTAATAAATAATTCCTTCCACTTGGATCGTTGTTATCAGTTTTTCTACATATTGTCGGATTACAATCCTTTATTTACTCTTTATATATATATATATATATATATGTGTGTGTGTGTGTGTGTGTGTGTGTTTAAATAACGCACAAAATCATTGTCCGCGCTCCCCATACAATTTTCATTAAACTTTCTCGAAATCAAACCAAGGTAAATGAAGTAGAATTTCCTGGGAAACGTTTAATTTTTTTACCAACAAACACAAACAGTTTTCGTTTTCACCCCTTTTTTCTTCAACTTTTGACCACTGTCAATCGGTCTATTTCTCATCTCTTCAATAGCTAACGAGTGCCTTTTTCTTTTTCTTTCAACAAGTATCTCTACAAAAGCATGGCTCGTATGATGCCATCATTTCTTTGTTTTCATTTATTCCGACCATGACAACGCAACACTAGTTTCCTGCTTACCTCCAAAAGTGAGATAAAATATCCTGGAGGTTCTTTTCCTAAGCAACCCAAATCTTTTGCCCTGTCCACTACATTGTCCTCCGCTCCTCGTTCTTTATTCTTTCTCTTTTTCTATAGTTAACGAGGGTATTTTATTTATTTATGTATTCGGTCAACTATATTTCTCCCTCAAGCATGATTCGAAACTGTTTCCATAAATTTTCCGGTGCACAGCACGAGATACGTCAAGATTTTGCACACATACTCCCGAATTTCCTATCTCTTTTTTCGAAAATATCCTGTTCAAAACAATGGTCTGGTCTTTTACAAAACCCCTAAAATCCTCGACCTTATTCTAGGGGATCTTCATAACTCGGTCTGGCCACTAACCAGTACCTCAAATAAAATCTCAAACCCATTCTTTGGGTAACTCACAAAACGCTGGTCTGTCCACTAACCTGTACCTCAAATTCTCGACACCTCTCTTGGCGAAGACCTTCAGAAAACCTGGTATGGCTTCTACCAGCACGCAAAATATCGATCCCATCCTAGGCAGCCTTCACTGAACGCTTCCAATTTCCACATCTTTTCCAAATATTAAACCCGTTCCGCTGGCCTAACTAGGGATCCAAAGATATATGAGCCTTCTCCCGACAACATATATCGTAGATAACTGGATCTTTCCGGGGCTCGGAATTGAAAGACAGAAAATATCCCATATAAGATTACAACGCTTTACGATGAGCATTTTCGAATTTCTCTAAATTTCATTCATAAAATAAGATTTATATATATATATATATATGTTACCAAAAATGCTATCACATCACGGGTTTTGTTATCACAAATTGACTAGCTTGAATGCCCCTTCTTTTCTCTCTCTTTTTTCCTTCCTTTCCCCTCATGATTCTCCGTCCCCTAACATTGTAGTAATCTATATCAACATGTACGATTAAACTTAGGAGCCTTATCATAGTTTTTCAATTTTTTCTCGTAATAAAATAAATGCTATCGGGCGCAAACCACTTAACTTAAAAGGGACAAAAACAAAACAATGAGCAATGTACTTTATCTTTCTTTTTTTCTTTTCATGCCTTCCCGATTTTCTTGTTCTAATTTTTCCTTCTTCGTTCTGGGGTCTTGTGTCGAACTTTTTTTTTTTTGAACCAGTTGTTTGTTTTTCAATATTTTGCGTTCTTCTTTTCTCCTCTCTTTTTGGTTGGGGCGCCGCATTTTTTTTTTCTTTGTCTTTGGAGTTGAGTTTCCGTTGTTTCCTTCTTCGACCGTGGTAGCACAGTTGTTTTGCTTTATTTTGTTTTGGGGTGTGAGGTTTTTATAGTTCATCTTGCTCTCTCTCTCTCTCTCTCTCTCTCTCTCTCTCTCTCTCTCTCTCTCTCAGCCGCCTGAAACAACAGTCGCCTAAAATGGATTTTCATCATTCTTAGCCGCTTCTAATCGTCTAAGGTAGCGTGAATCGTCGAGCGTATAGCCCAAGTTCAAAATCAATTCATGTCTTCTTTTTTTTCTTTTTTGTTTTTTGCAAAACATATAGCATGTCACAGCGCACCCAATCCTGTATGCTATATAATTGCGATGATTTCAAAAATAATAAATACACAGGCGGTACGAATGAGTTTATTTCTTTCCAACTTCAGTCCTTGGCGACACGAGGAGAGAGACAAATCATAAAAGTCTATGCTAAACATACAATGCTGAACATACAATGCTGACACCCAACACGCCCCATCTTGTGGTGTCTAAGATTTCAACTCATCTCTGTTGGTCGAGATCAAAACTCATCTGCTTCAATCAGATCTGAAAAACCAAGCCGTGCCCTTTAACGGTCGAAACTCAACTCTATCTTTTCAAAATCCTCAAATTTTCAGGACCTTCTCTTCCTGGTACGACATCAACCACCCACTCAATTTACTCCAACGGCCGTCCAGGTCTATATCATGTCTGCGGGTTTATTATGACCGATGATGATTGTCATATCATTTCCGCAAGGGCGTAAGAGTGTACCATCTGACAATGCACCTGAACTAAGAGACACCGAATAGTTCCAGGCCTTACCAAACAAGAAAATAAAATACATTGCTTATGAATTCGTCCTTACTTCTCCAACAGTGTCCCGCGTGTCTGGTTCGTCTAACTTGGATAGTTTTCGAGATGGATGGTAGGTGGCCGTACCGCAGCTGTTTTGTGGAGTATTGCCTCCAGAACTTTTTCAATACAGCCCGTGGGAATCTTGTGTAATTGCCATCAAGGTTTTTCTTCATACGTTTATTTAGCGTCTATGTGGTGCATCCATACAGCAGTATCGACAGGACCGTTTCTTGGAAAAAGTGTTTTATTTTATTGGTCTGATCTGACTTCCATATAACAGATAGCCTATTGATAGCTACCCATGCTTTTGCTAGTTACGTGTTGATGTCTGTCTCGGTTGATGAGACACTGCTTCCAAGGTAGGTGAACTAGTCCACTTGTTTCTAAGCCCCCCCCCGTTAGTGTAGAAATGTCGCCTCTTTGATTAATGTACATGTATTCCGTCTTGTCTGCGTTGATATGGAGGCCTATACCAGCAGCTGCTCGTTCCAGATTATGTAGCAGAACTTCGACTTGGGCGGGTGCATTTGCCAGAAGCACTATGTTATCGGTATAGTCCGCATCCGTAATAGTTTGTGAGGGGTATCTTCTGCTTCTTGCCTTTGCTTGCTTGAAAACGTGTTCTTTCATTAAATCTATAGATGTTATAAGCACGTAATCTAGGCAGATAATAAACTGGTATGGAGCTAATGTATCTCCTTGCAGCGCACCTGCTAAGATGTCGAAGTTGTCTATGTCTTCATCCGGTGTGCGGACTTTTACTTTCGTGTTTTTATACTGCATTATTATGGCTGCAATGATTTCTTTAGGGAGGCTGTAGGTGGGAATGTTTTGCTTCATCTTCCCTCTGGGTATGGAGTCAAATACATTGAAGAAGTCGACGAATAATAGTGTTGCCTTGTGATTTTTACACGAACACCTTCTAAAATTCGAAGCATAGTCAAAATTTGTGATGTCATGGATCGATTTCTTCGAAAGCCATATCGGTTCTTCCTAAGTATTTTCTCAAGTTTAGGTTCTATGCGGTTGCCTATTGTAGATCTTGGCCGCTATGGATGTAAGGATTATACCTCGGAAGTTCTTGGCAATTCCGAGGTCATCCTTCTTAGAGAAAGGGAGTAAGCATCCCTTTGTCCATATGTCTTTTGTGTTCTGGTTATATACGGTGTTACAGTATCGGAGCAGTATGTCGTTGAATTCCCTTGTCTTCCATACTTCTGGGGTTATTTTATGAAGCCCTGCAGCTTTCCTATTTTTAATTTTTCTTAGTACTGAGTCGATTTCTTGAGTAAACTGTCCTAGTTTGATGTCTAGTTAATAACTAATAATTTTTGTGATTGGTTCATCCGTAACGTTCGGAGATTTTGGTAGTAAATTCACAGGTGTATTCGTTCTTCTTGGCTGACAGCTTTCAGTTGACCTCTTACAGTACTCTTCCTTCTGCTTACTTCGTTTACCGTCTACCATGCTTTCCTGGATTGTCTATCTTCAGAGGAGTCTCTAAACTTATTGATCTGATTTTGTATGTACACTGTTCTTATATGCATACATGAGTTAGTTTATTTTGTGCCTTCTTAAGTTTCGGAGTATTGATATTCGTAGGGTTCATGTTTGCCGATTTAAATAAGTGCAAACATTTGACTGATTATACATTGTTACTGCTACATAAAAATACTTGAAACCATTTGACAGTGTGCAAACAAATCATAAATAGTAAATAGAAATATTCATGTTAGATGGACATACTTGAAACCTTCGAACTTGTTATACAATTACGGAATGATATTTTATATTAATAATTTTTCGTTAATTATATTTTATCGTTCAGTTTGGTTGGGCTTTGAACTATTCGGCTCTTGGTTTAGGTGCACAGACACTGGGTACAGTCTGAGCTCGCGCGCAGAGGATATGACAATCACAATTGTCATAAAAAAAACATATAGGAAATGGGACTGGAGTGTGAATGACGTTATGCCCGGAAGCGATGCGCTGAGAATTTAGGTATTTTGAAAAACAGTCAGTCGGAGACAAGATGCCGAATTGAGAGCCAGCGGCAGACAGAGGGCTTTGGGCCATCAGTGACCCACGGTTAAGCAACCCAGCAAAGATGAGAAAGAAGCACTACTGGGTCAATATACCAGTCTGTCCCCGTCTCTAGCTCATCTCTCACACACAACCAACATCACCCTTTCGAAGTGTGAGAGATATATTTTTATAAAGAAGTGTGTTCGTTCGTTTATTGAAGTTTGTCATTATTGTTGACTATATTTCCGATTATATTTGTATATGTATATGTATGTGGCTATACAACAAACTCTGTATGGAAATAAGCTCAGGCTCCTTTATAAAAGGATCTACAATATGAGTTTACAAATCATATATACGCAATGCATTCAATAAGTTTCCAGACTTTTTTTGTGCAGGCATTTAAAATTGTCGTAGACTCTTGAAAATCCAGTATGTTATTGCTATACATATTATGAGATGACTGACCAATTTTTATGATTTCAGCTTTAAATGAACAGCTACTGCAGGAATTGGAATACACCCTACTAAAGCCTGATTGTCACTGCTGGTGAATTTAAAAAATGCAATCGGGACGTATGGACACTTTAGAAGAACGATATGCGATACAATTCTGTTTTAAACTTGGAAAAAAATGACACAGAAACGAATGGAATGCTTCAGACTGCTTTTGGAGCATCTTGCATGAATCGAGCATCAGTTTTTCAGTGGTATAAGAGATTCATCCTGGCGGCAACACCCCACAAGGGATCTCTTATACCACTCAAAAACTGATGCCAGATTCATGAAAGATGCTCCAAAAGCAGTCTGATGCATTCCCTACGTTTCTATGTCATTTTTTTCCAAGTTTAAAACAGAATTCTATCGCATATCGTTCTTCTAAAGTTTCCTCACGTCCAGATTGCATTTTTGAAATCCACCAGCTGTAAACACACCCGACAAGGCACTAACTATACGGCCACCTGCCTTCCATCACGAAAACTATCCAAGTTAGACGAACTAGACATGCAGGACACTCCTGGAGAAGCAGGGACAAACTCATAAGTGATGTACTCCTATGGACCCCCACATATGGCCGAGCAAAAGCAGGACGACCAGCTAAAACATACATACAGCAGCTATGTGAGGATACGGGACGTATCCCTGAAGACCTGCCAGAGTCGATGAAGGATAGGGAGAAGTGGAGAGAGAGGGTCAGGGATATCCGTGCTTGCGGCACGACATGATGATGATGATGATAAGAGATTCAAGGAAGGCAGGGAGTCAGTGAGTAATGATGAGAGTTGTGGGAGGAATGAGGAAGTCAATACACCAGATTTGATTGGCCAAAGGGTTAGGGTTAGGGTTAGGTTTACTATGTTGATGTTTTAAGGGAGTTCAGGAAGAGATTCAGTCGGAAGAGGCCAGCACTCTTCAAATAGGGTCAGTGGCATTTCCACCAGGACAATGCACCAGTCCACAGCTCCATCCTTGTCACAGACTATTTGAACAAGATGGGCGTCAAGACAGTTCCCCACCCTCCCTATAGTTCAGACCTTGCTCCCTGTGACTTTTGGTTATTCACTAAGCTCAGAGGCTGTCGTTATGAGACAATTGAGGAGATGAAAAAGGCTGTAACGTAGGCCATTGACACGTTCACACAAGAGGATTTCGAGGGTGCCTTCCAGAAGTTGTTGGAACGGTACAATAAGTGCATTGCAGCCAGGGGAGATTACTTCGCAGGGGCTTAGAGTTTCATGTGTGTACTATCAATAAAAGTGCCCATACGAAAAAAGTCTGGAAACTTATTTAATGATCCTCGTATCTAATGTATATGTAAAAACATGATTTTTGCGTTAAATAACCAACAATGAATAATATGCCATAAAAGCCAACCGAAAAAAAAACAGACCAAATATTTATGGTTATTTGTTGTTTTCTTTTTTCAGAACTTTTCTGGTACTTTCTTCATTTGGCAATTATACTCCTTCACTTGTTTCCATTTCTTCATAAGCATCGTTTATTTTTCTATTCTAAATTATATATCTTGACTGTATACTATGGCTGTCTGTATAAGGTTTCTAGTTCATTTTCATTCTCGGCAAATAATACTAGAATACACCCGTCAATAATAACAGTTGAATCTTATATTATCTTAAGAAACGGAGACTCTCTAAATTTCTTTCTCTCTTCCTTGATTTAGCCAATGTAGATTAAAAAAATACGGACGAACTCAAAAACTGAAGAAACAGTTCTTTTGTGACGTCAGCCTGCTTTCTCGACATGTCTGCATTATTTTCCTTTCTCTTTCGATCTGGCAATCAACAAATCACATAATTCGTTCTTTCTTTCTTTCTTTTTCACATTAATTTTTCTTTCTTTAAAGATAACAACAAAAAAGGCAGAGATCTTATCTTCCGTTCTTTCTTTCTTTCTTCCTTTCTTCTTTTGTTTCGATCTTTCTTTTTCACTTTAATTTTTCTTTCTTTAAAGATTATAACAAAAACGACGAAGATCTCACTTTCCGTTATTTCTTTCTTTCTATCTATTTAGTTCTCAAGTCAGCCTGCTGCTACAACTACTGATTTGACAACTCGCCTGCTTTCTTTTCTTTTCTCTTTCGATGTAGCAAGCTACAAATCACATGATTCGTTCTTTCTTTCTTTCTTTCTTTCTTATTCATTTTATTTTTTTCTTTCTTTAAAAATTAAATTAAAAACGGCATGGATCTTACCTTCTGTTCTTTCTTTCTTTCTTTCTTTCTTTCTTTCTTTCTTTCTTATTCATTTTATTTTTTTCTTTCTTTAAAAATTAAATTAAAAACGGCGTGGATTTTACCTTCCATTCTTTCTTTCTTTCTTTCTTTCTTTCTTATTCATTTTTTTTTCTTTCTTTAAAAATTAAATTAAAAACGGCATGGATCTTACCTTCCGTTCTTTCTTTCTTTCTTTCTTTCTTATATATTATGTATACAGACACACAGATGTACCCACAGAACGTTACACTTGTGTTTTATATTATTAAGAGATTATTCATATATGTTAAATTGATTTATCTGTTACTGTGATCTTGTATATTCATACCCCGCCACCTGTGCCTTTTCTAAATCTATAACCTAGTAGCAGAATTGTTATAAGAAATAATACCGGTGATCTTGAATCTATCTGAAAGATAACTTTTTGGATTTTTCTTTCTGTTAGGATTTATCTTCCTGGAACTATTTCTACAATCCAGTTTTTTATAGCATCCGTGATTAAGTGTACTACTTGCTCTGGTAACTAAAGCATTTTAATGTCATAATCTAATGCTTTGTGGAGGTGCTCGTGGTGTAATGGTTATCGTCGTAGAAAATGGACACGGTGACACGAGTTCAAATCCTGGACGAGACTGATTGCATTTCACATAGCACTAATACCCTTGGGAAAGGTATGAATCCAATTATTCTCCCTCCAGCTATGGGTACATAGTAGGGCAGACTGGGTTCTCCAGCCTTGATAAGGCAACTAGTCTAGGAGAAGGAAAACTCTGAATTCAAACTCCGCTTAAAAATTGACCTCGTGTCATATCCTGCCCGAGCGGAGGGGTGGGTAAATATGATAATCTAATGCTTCGCCTACCCATTACAAAAGAAATTCTCATAACAACATTGTGTGATAATCAGGTGAAGAAGCGTTCCTGACCTGATCAAGTAGGGAATGGTTTACAGCCATGGAATAACTGTGATAGTTTGCATGTTTATTAATTAGCTGAACAGAAATGGCATTTCGTAACTCAATTTTCTTTGACTTTATCTCCGAAATTCTACAATTAACAATCATTTTATTTTTGTTTGAATAGCGTAGACACAGATTCAACAGTGACTGGTTTCACACTAATATGATCTTTAGACCAATATCTCTGTATCTAGGTTATTCAAACATAGATCTACATGGGGCTCTATCATGGATATTGAGCACTCTTTATCTTTAAATATAGAAAACGATATATATACATATGTGTGTGTGTGTGCGCGCGATTTCAAATGTATGTTAATAATTATATAAGTATGTACGACGATTATATACGTAATATATTTTGACAATATTCCAAGCGAAGAATGTTTGTTTGCCAAGAAAATTATCAATTAAAATCCTGGCCTTTTACTGGATTTGAACAGCCATCACAGGCGCCGATAGGACATACTCATTGAATTTACCAAACATATCAATTCAGCAGTATTAAGTAGTAGAATTTTTATATAATTTTTTGTTATTATTATTATTATTATTATTATTATTATTATTATTCGTAGTTGTAGTAGTTGATGTTTTCAGGGATGTAGACGGTTTTAAAACGTTTTGTTTATCTAGCATTTTTATCTATCGTTTGAAGTTTGCAACTCGTTTCTGGAATATTCTTTATTCTTTTCATTTCTTTTTTTTATACCATAAAAATCAAGCTTGTAATTAAATTCAATAAAACCATGAACGAAAACTATTTTACCTCATAAAATTGAGTTACCTCTTTTTTAGTGCCAAAATGCTGTTAATCAAAGAGAATGTCTGGAATGTTGATCTCATAGAACTATATATATATATATATGTATATGTATATAATGTGTTCTCAACCAAAGGGTTTACTATAGCCGAAAATTACGTGGTAATGAGGCAAGTGATGATTACTGTATGCACTTAAGAAGAAACTATTTTTTTCAAAACGTACTGCTACATTATGGATAAGAAACATTCAGGAAAAAAAAAGTGGCAAACACTTAAACTTTTGGCTCTCTTGATTTTTATTTTCGAAAATATTAAGCGTCTTAAGGTGCGGTTTAGAGTTGTTTCAACATAATAGAGTTCAAATCCAGGACAAGGCAGTTTGCATTTAACACATGGTTAATGCTGAAAAAGGTATCAATTCAACTATTATCTCCTAAGCTATGAGTAAGTAGTAGGTCAGAAATCAAACTTATAAAATCCGATAGAAATGAACTTTTAATCGCATCCTGCTGAAATGAAGAGGTTGGGTAAATACATAAAAAGCTATTTTGATTGATTTTAACGGCATGTTAACTTGCCTATGATTATTTTATTAATCAATATTCGGGACTGACGTTCGTAGCTCATTTATATTTATATCTTTGACTATTTGTTACTTAATATTATTTGGCACACAGTTATATTATACCAAGTATTCCAGTCAAGTACAAATGATAGGTACACAGTTGTATAGTTTCAAGTATTCCAATCAAATTCTAATAATCATATGGCTTCAAGTAATTATGTTGCATATTGAACCGCTTGACAAACAACGAAGGACTCGTAGATATATAAAATATAATTTATATTTTTATTCTTTGACGGCGACGTTTGTGTGAAGTAGGAATACAATCAGAGAGAGTTCGCACATATCTTTCTTCTATGGGGGCCGGAGAACACATACGGGTGAGCTGACAGGTTTGCTTGAGTGACAAGTGGATCTCCCTCTCCGCTTGGGAGACCAGCGGATCTCACCCCCTCGCTAGGGGGATCAGCAGATCTCTCACTGCTTTAGAGACCAGCAGACCTCTCTCCTTCACTTGAGTGACAAGTGGATCTCTGCATTCAGTCCAAAATTACAGACCTTATATTGTTTCTCAATTCCCATTCGGAAATATGAACATCCTCTTCGCATCATGTATTTTCTGTTTATGGCTGGTTATCGAAACTTACATAGTTCCATTTTTTCTGGTAATTTCTCGATCTTATCTGCGAACGAAAATATCTATCATTCTATCCACAGACAATAAATTACATTTTTTCTCTTTCCTGTGAAACAACTTTGTTGATGTTATCTTGCGACTGCATTGAATCTGCTTAGTTCATCCTGGCACTCCGTCACCGGCTAAGCTAGTATATTACAATTATTCCTATTTGACAATAATCATTTGTTTACAGACAATTATATAGCTTCAAGCAACTCATAATGATTCGAATAAATGATTCATGCAGCTTCAAGTGGCTATTCTTAATAGAAATGGTATCAAGTACTCTTATCTAATATAAATAATTTTAACCAACACATAGATGTGACCTTAAAAGGTTATACCACTTCGGATCAGAGCGTATTTGAGAGGGTAGTATACAAAAACTGCTATCAGCATATGATCAAAGAACAGGCCAAAATGTGTCTTCAGAGAATACAACATTATGGCATCTACTTTTAACACTAGACTACTTTTGGTCTAACATAATGACAAAAGCTAATAACGTACCAAAATATAGCAAAACTTTTGACTCACCCTCAACATCATCAAGTCTCTTTGACCGCACAGATTTCCCTGGGCCTCTCCCCACTTCCGTCTTTATCAGCATCGCTACCAGCAGGTCTTCCAAACTACATACTGTTCCCCGGATCTCCAAAATAGTTTAGTATCATAAACAGAACACTCCATTTTAGAGGGTTCTACCTTCTCTGCAGTGAATATAGTCAGCACATTCCAAAGTCGCTCTCTTTTCTGACTTTCCACACGTTTTAATGCCTTCGTTTTTATTAATTTTGGTTTGCTAGTCTATCTTGCCAACCATTAAACCGCCAGAGTTGCCCATATCTTTGTTATTATCATGTGAGCTTAATATATGACTAGAATAAAATTTTAATCGTTATTTTGTGTCTAGCTATTGTTTTTGAATATATCTTTTGTTCACTCGTTCCTGATTTATCGTCCTGATACACCAGTAATTCACGAGATTTTGACATAGAGTTAGTGTACCCATGACGCCGAAAAGCCTTTCACTATAGAATGCTGTCATTCTTTTAATAAAATGACATTTTCAAATAACAGTCTGTGCTTTAACTGGGCAAATAACTATGACAAGCATTCATATCCTCAAATATACTAGTGTCTTCCACTTTTCAAATGTTCCCTTTAGGCCATAAAGATTTTACAAAAGGTCTACATACAAAAGATCTACATTCGACGTTCTCATTGGCTAGTGTTAAGAGCTTGAAATATGAGAGTGCATGATTGCTTTAAGTTACAGAGTCTTATCATACGACTATTTATAAATACTAAATAAACCCAACAACAAATCTGTTTTAAACATACGTTCCTCAGCAAAATTCACAGAACATATTTCTGCAATATTATGGACAAGAGTCATCTGTAAAAACTCAAGAAATACATTCCTGCAATAATTTATCCATGAAATTTTAAGAAATAAATCTCTAATAATTTCTCTGCGAAAATACATTTGTAATAATTTCTCTGCAAAAATACATTTAAGGAATACATTTCAGCCATAATTTCTATCAGCGGAAATTTAAGGAACACATTTCTGCAATAATTTCGAAGCGAAAATTTAAGGAACACAATTCTGCAATAATTTCTCAGACAAAAGACGTTTAAGGAAAACATTTCTGCCATAAATTCCTGAGAAAAGACATTTAAGAAATACCTTTCCTTGTTGGGAGTGTCCTTGTTGTGTAATAGTTAAATCGTTGAACTGGGGAACCGTAGAAAGCGAATTTGAAATAGTACCACTACTGTTCTTCTAGAAGGATGGATTTAGCATTAAATAACCCAAGAAGGTTGATATGCAATTAAACGAACAAACAAATACCTTGCCGTAATTATTTATCAGCAAAAATATCAGGCAAGAACGTTTGTTTATTCATAATTCTGGGAGCATTCAATAATTCAATAATCAGTGATCCTTCATTTACCGAATTTCGGCTTACTGAGAGTTTGATGGGAATACTCACAACCAATTCTACACTTGCTGTTCTCATCGGTCATATCTACTATTTCTTCCCAAAGTAAGCTTTTTTCCATTAGCGTTAATTGGTCTTCTTTCACAGGAATTTAAAAGACAGCAAGTCTCTTTGGATCTTCAGGACTCTTCTCAGTATTCTAGACGTTTATAAAAATTGAATGGTATCGATTCTTTCTTTGATTTCCAATTCCTACAGTATATTACCAACCGTCTTACGAACTACAAATAGTATCACTATAAACCTCAGTGTTTATTTCTTTGCGTGGTTTTCTAATTAGCGTCAGCCGATAGTTTCTTCAATGGAGTGTAAGTGACACCAAGTTTTGTCAAGTCTCCAGGACTCTTCTCAGTATTCTGGTTAATCTCAATAATGTAGTTTGGCTAGTCTCCAACCGTCGCCTTATTTCCAAGTCCCCCAGTCTTTGTACTAATCCTTTGGAGATTTCCGTGGTGTAATGGTTATTCTTTTAGGAAATGTACACTGCGACACGAGTTCAAATCCTGGACGAGACTGGTTGCATTTCACATAGCACTAATACCCTTAGGAAAGGTATGAATCCAATTATTCTCCCTCCAGCTATGGGTAAATAGTAGGGCAGACTGAATTCTTCAGCCTTGGTGAAACAACTAGTCTAGGAGAAAGAAAACTCTGAAAGAAAACTCTGTTAAACTCCGCTTAAAAATTGACCTTGTATCATATCTTGGTCGAGCAGAGGGGTTGGTAAATATGGTACTAATCTTTCGGTGACTATATCAAGCGCACCAATAACAATTGTTATCACCTTCACTATTATGTTTCACAGTTTTTTCAATTCACTAGAAAGGTCCAGGAACTTATCCTTCTTTTCCTTTTCTTTTAATTTTACTCTGTGGTCAGCCGGGGCAGCAAAGTCCACAATTTAGCAAGTTCTCTCTTTTTCGTGATTATTACTAGGACTGGACACGGCGACTCGAGTTCAAATCCTGGACGAGAATGATTACATTTCACATAGAACTAATCCCCTTAAGAAAGGTATGAATCCAATTATTCTCCCTCCAGCTATGGGTAAATAGTAGGACAGACCTGGTTCTTCAGCCTTGGTGAGGCATCTAGACAAGGAGAAGGAAAAGTCTGAATTCAAACCTGTTAAACTCCACTTAAAAATTGACCTCGTGTCATATCCCGCCCGAGCGGATGGGGTTGGTAAATAGGATTACTAGGACTGGTCGTCTAACCGAAATTAGGGGATGTTTGTATCACAAAATCCCAGAAGAGTTAGTGCGTCTCATTCTCCACAAAAGATACCTGGTTGTGCATATACCATTTGTTTGATCAAATTTAAATTTTTTACCCAATTCCCTGTAGATCAGCTTTCCCACCAAGTTGAGATGAGTCCTATCCTCTTTGTACGCTAATTTGCTGTATTCGCCTATGATTTGTTTGATCGTTTCGTCTCTATCACCACATAACCTATATCTGCTGTTTTTTTGCGTCTTATCTATTCTTGGTTTGATGTAATTGATCCTTATGGCATTGTTTTGAGCTGCCATGAAAAGAGATTTGGTTTCTCTCTTGTTGCCAAGTTAAAAACACACAAAGATTTTTTTCCCCATTTTTGTTTTCTTATTATTTCCGTTCTGTTGATCCCCGTGTTGTCAGTATTGTTTCTCCTAACGGTGATCAGCCTTCCTCCCCGCTTTTTTATGTAGTCTTCAAGTCGTTGTTGTATCCATATGTTAACGCTATCTTCAATGCTGAAAAGTCCTCTTCCTCCTTCTTTTCTTTACACATATTGTCTGTCAACGTCGTCTCTGGAGTGTAATGCCTTAAACAAGGTCATTATTTTTCTTGTTCTCTGATCCATTTAAGTTCTTCTCTGATCCATTTCAAGAGTGATCCCGAGTATATTATAAGGAGAACAGCTCAGGAATTTATCTCTTTTACAAGGTTCCTTCTGTATAGTTTGGTTTTGAATAGCTTTCTCGTTCTCCCGAAATACTCTTTAATTTTTTTTTTTCATCTACACTTGTTTGATGGTGTCAGCTTCCGATACGCTCCGAGTGTTCTAATTTTTTCTTGTTTTGATAGTTCCATCCCTTCCGTCTTGTGTCATTTTCCACTTTTCAATATTAGCATAGCGCAGGTTTCTATTATTATTATTATTATTATTATTATTATTATTAATTCATCTATTTTCCTGCTTAGAAAGCAGTGTCTCATTACCGAGACAGACATCAACACGTGACTAGCAAAGGCATAGAAAGCTAACGATAGCTATCGTTCATATGGAAGTCAGACCTGAGAGATAAAAGGAAACGGCGTTTCTTCCAAGCAACAGTCGTGTCAATACTGCTGTAGGGATGCGCTACATGGACGATAACTAAACGTAGGGATAAAAATGCTTGACAGCAACTACACAAGAATACTGTGAGCAGCTGTACCGTCACTTACCACTCATTGTGAAAACTATTCAAGTTAGACGAACCAGACATGCAGGACACTGCTGGAGAAGTAGAGACAAACACAAAAGTGACGTACTCCCATGAACGAGCAAAGGCAGGACGACCAGCTAGAACCAACATATAGCAGCTCAGTACCGATACAAGATGTAGCCCTTAAGACCGACCGGAAACAATTGACGATAGAGAGGGGTGGCGAGAAAGGGTCAGGGATAATCGTGCTGATGGTGTGACATGATGATGATGATGATGATGATGATCTATTTTCATTTATGTACTAATTTTATTCTTTTTCACATCAGCTCTAACAGGGATATTTTTAATTGAAATCTGAGCAACAGCAGTTTTTTTCAGATACTCAGGTCTCTTCTATAGATTCCATCTAATTTTAACAATTATTATTATTATTATTATAACTCATTGGATGTTTTACATAAGCGTTAGATAATGGCCTTTCACTGGAGGCTGAGCGACAGCAAGTCTCCTCAAGTCTCCAGGACTCCTCTCAGTATTCTAGCCGTCTTCAATAATGTTGTTTTTTGGATGGTATCCCCTTGGCCGCCAACTTCCAAATCCTCCAGGCTCTTTAATAATCCTTTAGTTACCGTGCCAAAAGCACCAATCACAATTGCTATAATTGTCACCATCATGTTCTATAGTTGTTTTTTTTTCCACGCCCGCATTAATTGATAGTTCTCCACTGGTTGCGAGTTTTTCACACAAGCCTTAGTTGATAGTTGTTGTTTTTTTTACTGGAGTCTGAGTGACAGTAATTCTTCAAAAATCTCCAGGACTCTTCTCAGTATTCTGACCGATCTCAATAGCGCTGTATTTTGGATGATCCCAGCTCGTCTTCCAATTTCCAACTCTTCCTGTTCCTTTATCACACCTTGGGGAACGTTCCAAGCTTACTAAGTACAATGAGTATCTCAGTCAGTTTCATGTTCCATTGTTTTTTTTAGTTCTCTGTCAAGGTCTATATACTTGTCTTTGTTTTTGTTAACTTTCGCTCTGTGTTCTGCTAGGACGGCAAATTCTTATTGTCAACTATTATCGTTATTTTTCCTCCTTGAGAGTTTTTCGCATCAACATTAGCCAATAGTCTTTACTGGAATTTGAGTGATGGCAAGTCTCCTCAAGTCTCCAGGACTCTTCTAAGTATTCTAGTCGATCACAATATTGTAGAAGTATGGATGATCTTTATTCGTCCTCTTATTTCCAAGTTCTCCAATGCTTTTATGAATCCTTTAGTGACTGTACCAAGATCACCATTTGCAATTTGTACAACCGTCACTTTCATGTTCCAGAGGCTTTTTTTCTTCCTTTGCAAGGTCCATGTACTTGTCCTTCTTTTCGCTTTCTTTCAATTTTATTCTGTGGTCAGCCACGATAGCAACGTCCACAATTCAGTAAGTCCTTTTTTTTTTTTTTTTTTGCTGATTATAATAAGGTCCGGTCGTCTCAACAGAAGTAGTTGTAATATAAATAGTTGCTCAAATCCACATGCGAGAAAACAGACTTTATTTCCAAATTAAATACACCAATAAGTTTTGAATAGTTTAGGATTTACGGTTAAGAGTTTTAATTTTCCTAAAACAATAACATTCTTAATTATGATAAAAGCAAAACATTTGGATGTTTACAAACAGATATGATAAGACTAAAAGTCAAATATGAAAGATACCTTCGACTTATTTCATTTTTCCAAACAATGTCTTCTGTGCATTCTTTGTAAACCTATGAATCAAAGGCAATAACATTGAAGAAGTAAAAATTCTTACAGAATTTAAATTTTCATTCAAATTAAATCTCTAAGTAAAAACTAACAATCTGAATTTTTAAAAAATGCCAATTTCTAAAGTGTTTTTTTAAATATTTTTTTGAAAAGTTCTTCTTCAGATCCACATGGAACTTTTCAAAAAACAATATCATCTTCATAAGATAATCCTCATCATCATCATTAAGTGACATAGACAGTACCCAGTTCCCTGAATATCTCTCTCTCTCTCTCTCTCTCTCTCTCTCTCTCTCTCTCTCTCTCTCTCTCTCTAGGCAGATCTTCTTGACTGCATCAAGTGTCCATACAAAACAAAATCGAACCAAGTCTTTTAGACACACACACACACACACACACACACACACACACACACACACACACACACATATATATATATATATATATATATATATATATATATATATCATTAAAGAAAAAAACCAAAGACCGGTTATTTTAAGATTATAAATTTATTTCCATCCTGTTTTTCGTTTCTGGTATGAACCAAAAACACGAAGAAAAATATAACAGGGCTTCTTCATATCCAATGGATAAATAAAACAGAATAGACACGTGGGGGGAGGGAGAAAGAGATTTAAAGAGTGACCTCCTCGTTTTATTGAATTTCCGTTTTTTTATTTACTTATTTATTTTATTTTCAAAATTCTTCCGTCCGTTATAATTACGGTAATTTAACTTTTTTATTTATTTTATTTATTTTATTTTATTTATTTTCTTTTCCTGTTAAGTTCGATAATTAACTTTTAAGGGAAATATTAATGCTTATATTGATTTCGATACTATTTATTTAGCTACCTATTTTTCCATGTGTGTATATTGGGTGCGTTTTTTGTCTGGTTTCACTATTCATTTCTATGTTTTTAAAATTTATAGTCTATAGTTTAAATTTTGTCCTATGTCTACATCTAGCTACTAATTCAGCTCCTGAATGATTTTCTTGTCCTGAAGGAATTATTCCCAACTCTGGTTTAACTGGACCGAATAATACCTATATATATATATATATATATATATATATATATATATATATATGAAGATTTTATAAGAAGAATTTTATAATAGATTTATAAAGACCTTATTTATTGATCATGAAGGGAATTATAATATAAAAGATTTAAAAAGAAAAAGCTAGTTTTGCACCTCGCTCGCCAGAACGATAACCGGGGCAGTTTTACGATTTAAAAAAAGGACAACTATAAGTAAGGAGTGGAGAATGGTATAAGCGAAAGGAAATTCCGTAAAGTCCAAGCAAACATTCTGAATGTTCACAGAGGGAAGCTGTCTTGACACATCATTATGATATGCTGCTAGCATGGATTTCCCGGACGCTTTCCCGGCATACGTCCCTATCGTACTCGCTCTCGATAGGTCTTCCATGCAACATCCTGTAAAGATTATCCTGACTTGACACATACGCACACACAAATATATATATATATATATATATATATATATATATATATATATATATGGGGAGGTGCACAAATCTGAGAGTTGTCTGAATTCTTTAGATTTCTTTTGGCAACACGTCTAGTTGAAGGAAACTCAGACGTCAAACCGACTTTCCTTATCTTAAAAATTAACATTGAGTCACATCCAACCGGCAGATGAGAGGGAGGGGCAAACACAAACACACAAATGTATATAGTAATAGCATTAAAATTGTACTCTATACTCACCAGATCTCCAGAATTAGAGCCTCAACATCAGATGCATTTTAACGTCAAACACAAGACAATATTTTTTTTGTAGGATAATCCCGCTGTAGTGGATACAGTTAACTTATTCAGAGTCCCACCAACGGAGTTTATAAGGAAAGAGAAATAATGTTACAATATTTAAATGTTTGCTGAAAAGAAAAAAGTCAACGTTTACTGACCACCATAGCCAGTACAAATTTCAACATTTTCATGCGTTCGTAATGCCCGGGGTGTAATGGTTATCGTCGTAGGGAAATGGACGCGGCGACTAGAGTTCAAATCCTGGACGAGAGTGATTGCGTTTTACATCGCCCTATAACCCTTGGGAAAGGTATGAATCCAACTATTCTCCCTGTAGCTTTGGTTAAATTGCAGAGCAGACTGGGTTCCTCAGCCTTGGTGAGGCATCTAGTCAGGGAGAAGGAAAACTCTGAATTCAAACCTGGTAAACTTCGTTTAAAAATTGACCTTGTGTCATATCCTGCCCGAGTGGAGGGGGTTGGTAAATATATCATGCCAGAAATAACAGAGAGGTCTGATGTTCTTGAAAATGAATGAAATTGTTTGGCTTGTACCGAAGCAGGAGGAAGAAAATAAAAAAAAAAGAAAAAAGAGATACTTCTTTCGATGCAGGTTCAAGATTGGTAATTTGGTTAACTGGCATATTTCAATAGTCAATGTATAAATAGAAAATATAAAATAAAGAAAAGAAAGGAAAAACCTAAGGCGCATTTCTTCCATCTCTGCTGACCGAAAGAATGAAAGCTCTCAGTTACGTGTGTTTCTTTAGTGAAATGACTCATCAACGAAGCCGGGCACTGCTTACTTTTTGCAGATTTTGCGGTCCAACGCAATTATTTCTCTGCTCGTAATCTTGGCCGAGTGCAAATCGAATAGTTACCGGTTGTTAATTGGCTACTTAAGAGCCTGTAGTGAAGAGAACGCCAACACGAAAGGACGGGTTTCGCCCGTCAGGGGACGAAATCAAAGACGTGAGGTCATGACCCCTGAGTTTGGAATTTTTTTCATATATATATGTTTTTTTTTTTAATATTCTGAGAGGTGGGAAATTGGAGGCATGGATCATGAGATGGAATGTAGGATGAAAATGGCGGTGCCAATAAAAAGGGAAGAATTTGTAGATGGTTGGATGGCAAGGAAAAGAAGCTATAAAAAAATTCGAGACAATGAAAATGTAAGAAAAAAATCGAAAACAGATATCCAATTTGTGGCAACCCCGACACATACACAAACGCACCCACAAATATACACATTGGCGCATTTGTGTGTTTGTGTGTATGAATGTGTGTGTGTGTGTTTACATATAGGGACGGAGACAGAGACACAAAGAGTGACACAGAGATACTCACACACACACACACACACACACACACACACACATATATATATATATATATATATATATATATATATATATACGTATGTGTGTGTGTGCGTGTGTGTGTGTGTGTGTGTGTTTGTCGATGAATTGATAGATAGGCAATATTTGTGTTTATATATATATATATATATATATATATATATATATATATAATCATATTTATATTACAAAACACAAGTTTATCAGGGGATGACGTTATCTAAAGATAAATTATTTGTCACGTTAACGTTTCGGCTTTTATGTTAAACCATAATCGGGGTGTCTAAATATGGGGGGGTGTCTAAATCTGCCAGAATTTAAATTTTGATTTACTAATTAATTATTTTTCAAATAACAATAGGAAATTTTTAACATACTGTTTGAAAACGTGACATATTACCTTAAAAATGAATATATATATATATATATATATATATATATATATATATATATATATATATATATATATATATATATATATAGTAACCGGGACATTGGCCCAGCGGTTAGAGTGTTCGCCAAAGGCCCGGGAGATACCAAAGTCATACCAAAGACTTTAAAAATGGAACTTGATACCACCTTGCTTAACACTCAGCATTATAAGGTACGGTTCAAGGGTAAAGTGGAGCAATCCAGGGAATGGAGTAGCGCCCTCCCCTACACCTTGGTGTAGTAGCTATCGAAAAGGGAGCCTTCGGGTCACCCTCGACTATGGTCGCTAACTTTACTTACTTTACTTACTTATATATATATATATATCAAACTATTTCTTGGGTGTAGAATTCATCGACTACTTCTCAGCAGACGCACAAGGCCCTCTCATTAACCGAGTGTCATGTAAATGGCCCTAAAAAATCTAATGCTGAAGTTCAAGTAATGCTGGTGGTTTGGGGAATGCAGAGTACCCCTTCTTTGTCATTACTCTCAGTTCCACTCTGCTCCGGAGTTTAGCACCTGATAGGATCCTATCTATGGGTCACATAGAACTAAACTGTGTCCTTATGCTAAACTGAATTGTTTTAAATAGGAATCTTTTGACATCTAAACCGCGCATTTATGCTAAACTGAATTGTTTGATATAGAACGGTTTTTGTAAGCTAAACTGATTAGTTACAAAAACATGAGTCATGGTCGCCGTAACTCGAAACGAGTTCGCTCGTGTTAACACAAGAGGAAAAATTAACTTGTATATATATATATATATATATATATATGTGTGTGTGTGTGTGTGTGTATACATGTGTGTGTGTGTGTGTGTGTGTGTGTGTGTGTGTGTGTGTGTGTGTATGGTGGAGTGGTGGGTCGAATGTAAAAAAAATACTAGCCGGAAGTCTCTCAGCACTAAGACGTTATAAATTCTATTCGAACACATTTTAAATGTCCCAACATCAAAAGAAAGAAGTTAATGAGCTATTTGTCTTTCCAAAATAAATTTTCACATTTAATTAAATATTACTAATGACGTTTATAGATAGAACTTCAAGCTAAAGAATAATTGCATAGAATTATTGCTTAGAAGTAAAATCTGGACAAAAAAAAATATTTAAATCAATACTAAGTCTACAATGATTTTTGACAAATTTATTGGGATTTTCAAATACTGCAAGTGAATATGCAAAAAAAACTGCGACTACCACAAAGAATTCATTGTTGCTAAGCAGGGTTTCGGGGATGAAGCATCATTCTGATTAAATTAGCATTACCAGACTATGTAAGATTGAAATTCACATTATTATGTAATTTCTATGGTAGATTGATTGGTTGATTGATTTTAATAGTATGTCAACCAGTCAGTGGGTATTTCATGCCTGGAGGTTTGGGAATTGCGTACATTGTAGGTTTATATTTACATTTTTATGTATTTTTATTTTTTTTACCCGGTTGAATGATATCAAGTACTTCTATCTAATGCAAATGATTTGTAAGTATCTACTTGGCCCATATATGGGGGTGGCTAACAATTTCCCCACCCCCGTGTTAGAGCGAACTTGGGATTGGTGGTAAGGGACGGGAATCGCACTCTCCCCAAAGCTCCAGAACTGAAGACGCACCCCTATACGTATTTTAGTGTCCTACTCCGGATAATTGTTTGCAAGTATTTACCAGCCCATCCACACGAGCAGGATGCGACACAAGGTCAATTTTTAAGCGCAGTTTAACAGGTTTGAATTCAGAGTTTTTCTTCTCCTAGACCGACTGCCATAACAAGGTTAAAAAGCCTTGTCTGCCCAACTATTTAACCATTGCTGTAGGGAGAATTGTCGGATTCATACCTTTCCCAAGTGTATTAACGCTAAGTGAAATGCAAGTAGCTATGTCAAGAATTTGAACTCTTGTCGCCATATCGATTTCCAACAACGATAACCATTGCACCAATAGCACTTATTGTTGATTGGGGAGGAACTTACTCTTCTGCAGGGGGTGTTGTTAGTGTATTCTAAGCCCCGTGGACAGGGTAGAATTTTTACTGTAGTAAAACTTTGAAGTCAATGTACATGAGGTTAGAAATAACGTGTTATTCACTGATGTATTCCAACCATCTCACATTACAAGGCATAATAACATCGTTAGTTTTCCATAATTGACGAAAATATCAATTGTCAGTTTGCTATTAATAAGAAAGAATTGTTTTACTGTCATTACGATCAGTATCGATCATTATTCTTATATAATGAGTACTTCAACTATGACTTTTCTATTCCTGTTCATATCTATCTAGAGAAGGTGAAATATCAAATCTATCTATCTATCTATCTATCTCCGTCTTCCATGTTTGTCTGTTCATTTCTGGATTTGATTATATCTCCCTTTCTCTCCCTCTCTCTCTCTCCCCTCTCTCTCTCTCTCTCTCACGCACACACACACGCTCATACACACATACACACAATCGTATCAGTCTGTTGTGATACATTAGTGTACTGGTAAAATCTCCGATGAATATCTATATTAAAGCTATCCGATATTTTTACTATAAAAACAAAGAAGGCGCACCACAGAGAGTTTTTGACAGCGTAATTACAAGAAAATGGTCTTAAATAAAATAAAAAAAATGATCAAGTTATAAAGGCATTAGCATGTTATTAATCCTAATGATAGGCCAGTATTCGTGGGCACCGGCAAATCTAATATTTATCGTAAGTATTAAACATCCGGAACACATCGTCGAGGCATCATATATATATATATATATATATTTACTAATCTTCTATCTACCAGCATTCACGGTTACCAGAAAAAAAGAAAAAAGAAAAAAAAAACGCCAGGAGCAAGAGATAAAAATATCTCGAATCACCGCCCGGGGGAAGAAGAAAAAATATCATAGGACAAAAAGAAAGAAAAGGCCAACTCCGTCACACCAGTTGAAAAAAATCAAGAGATATGCAGGCAGTTGGTCAAAAGAAAAGTAAAACCCACCGTCAACTCTGCAATGCTACAATCACAAGAGTGCTCAACACGAATGGAGCCAATTACAAAGTTATAAAATTACAAAATTTTATGATGAGCCGTTATGGTGAAACTTTAGTAGGAGAATTCTAACTTGCGATTTAAGTAAATTTTTATATATATATATATATATACCTCTCCGGATGAGCGGGGTGCAACACAAAGTAAATTGTAAGCGAAGTTTAAAAGCTTGAAATTAAGAGTTTTCCTTCTCTTCAACTGATTGCCATACCAAGGTGGAAAAGCTCAGCTTGCCCTACTACTTACGACAATTCCAAAGAGAATAATGGGATTCATACCTTTCCAATCGGTATTAGAACTTTATGAAATGCAAACTGTCTGGCCCAAGAGCCATATATATATATATATAGAGAGAGAGAGAGACAGAGAAATGGTGTCCAGTTGATGTGTACGCTGACTGCAACCCCTGCCATGAGAGAAAACCCTCCCACCAAATAATGTATCCTTGGTTTAACATCAAAGTGTACCTAATGGTGGGGCTCCCGTTCTGACGATCTATAAGTAAAGAATAATGCTTTTGTTGTCATTACTTCCAGGTAGACGGTGACCTACGGTGGTAGTATTTATATATCAAATAGATCTGATTAAAAATAATTTGCATTAGATAGGAATACTTGAAATCAGAAAACTTTGTAAATTATTTATATTAGGAATTATTTCTTGAACCTACATTTTAGAGTTTTACAAGAGTTTATTATTAGATACTTAAAATCATATTTTAAATACTTGAAATCATGCCCACCCTGTCAACTAAATGTTGGGTATCACCTACATTTTCCACACAATGAACTAGTCCATCTGCCATATATAGCAGTAGCTACTCATACCAGCAAACTAGAAGGTGAAAAGCCGCTTCGTATATCGGAAGCCAATACTATCGTTGGACTATATCCTTATTCTGTATTCACTAATTCTATGTTCTTGTCTACTAACAGTCTCTCTATTGTATATACTTTTTCCTGAGAATATAATTCTATTTCCTCACATAACGTGGTTTGTCCTTTATTTAATTCTACAAGCGTTCACTAACCAGAACGCAGCACTAAGAAATGTAGAATACACCCACAGAGCCTCTGCCGAGGAGTAAACCCCACTCTCAATGAATGTCCTGTATATGACACTAAACAGTCTGAAGTAGGCTCTAGTCCTGGAAATGTGGAGTACCATTACCTCCATATCCAACCTGACTTGGTGTGTTAATACCTGTCAAATAGACCGGTTTAATGATTTATTATAGTTAAAACCATTTAATTGTGTGCAATTAATTGATTAATATAAATAAAATCATTAGTAAGAATGTATTACCTGAAACCATATAACCGTGATAAACAAACGATTAATATTAAATAACATTTTTAGTCTTAGAAGGCAGTACATGAAACGTGTTAATAGTAATGATTAATTTTATTAACTATGTGCAAACTGAATAATATTAGACTGAAATATCTGATAAATAGAATTAATTATTTAAACACCAATACACGAAACTATTTAACTGTTTGCTAAGAAATGATATCTAATTCGTTTAAAAATGAAGATACCAACGAATTATTCCTTTACAAACCGTATATATATATATATATATATATATATATATATATATATATATATCATCAAGTCGTACTGACAGCATGGACTCTCCTGACTCTCTCTCTCTCTCTCTCTCTCTCTCTCTCTCTATCCATCACCCCCGACAATACTTTCAAAATATATTCTATGTCCTCACAGTGCTGATGGAGATAAGTTCTCGTTAGTCGGCCAACACTGGCACGTTCATGTGTTAGGGTTCATTGAAGAGCACCACATAAGACTTCGTCTTTGCTTTTTCAGTCGTGTCCCGCATGTCTTGCAAACAGGATTTGGCATAAAATAACCATCAACGATTAATATTCCATAACAACCAAAATCAATATCTTATTGAAACTATATAATTATGAACGATTTTTAGTAATAAATCCGGATATTGGCTCGATGGTTACAGTGTTCGCCAATGGCCCGGAAGACCTGGGTTCAATCCTAATTCGAGTCATACCAAAGGCTCAAAAATGGTACTTGATGTCTCCTTGCTTAACACTCAGCATAATAAGGTACTAATCAAGGGTAAAGTGGAGCAATCCAGGGAAAGGAGTAGCGCTCTCCCCTACACCTCTGTGACGTAGCTATCAAAAAAAAAAGTCTTCGGGTCGCCCTTGATTACTGTCGCCAACTTTACTTACTTTAGTATTAAATAGAAATTCTTGAAAACATGTGACAGTGTACCAACCAACAAATGATAATGAATGAGGAATGCTTTCTCGAAACAATGTAAAAATCCGACCAGTCGTATCCAAAATATGCCAACTGCATCTCTGTAAAAGGGTAGCGGTCACATAAAGAGAGTCCTGAGTACATCGTAAAACTGCGTTCGATTATAAGGGTGAAGTTCTAGAGCCCCGGGGAATGTGGAATATCCCTTCACTGCCATTTATCCTATGTCAACTATGCACCGAAGAGTTAGTACCCGTAAGAGTCCTATCTATGGGTTAAATAAAGTAAGTAAAGTTAGCGACCATAGTCAAGGGTGACCCGAAGGCTTCCTTTTCGATAGCTACTACACCAAGGTGTAGGGGAGGGCGCTACTCCATTCCCTGGATTGCTCCACTTTACCCTTGAACCGTACCTTAAGTGTTAAGCAAGGTGGTATCAAGTTCCATTTTTAAAGTCTTTGGTATGACTCGACCTGGGATTGAACCCAGGTCTCCCGAGCCATTGGCGAACACTCTAACCGCTGGGCCAATATGGATTATTATTATTGGTTCTGTCAAACCATAAAGCAGTGGGTAAATTATTAGTATTAGACTGGAGAAGTTAGTTATCAGATAGGAGGATTTAATTATTAGAATTATATCGAACTCATAAAGGATGTACACCTGTGGACCCCTTCACATGGACAAGCAAAGTTTAGACCAGCAGCTAGAACCTATATACAACAGCTCTGTGCCGATACAGGGTGTAGCCTGGAAGACTCCGGAGAACGATGGACAAAAGGGACGGGTGGCGAGAAAGGGTCAGGGAGAACCGTTCTAGCAGCGTGACATGATGATGATGATGATGACATACACATATATAAATAATTTTCTTTCTCCCAGGAACATCTGAAACACCAAACAGCCCTATATAAGCATTTTTGGAGTTTGATAAATAAAGGTTTAACCCCTGAGATTCAATGGTCCATATTAAAAAAGTCAAATACTCGAAAATGTTTTGATAGTAGATGTAATCTATGCCTAGAGGAAAAAATACAAATAATGATATACCCAGACCCTGAAAAATTATTAAATCAGAGATGTAAATTAATAGGTAGATGTAGACATAGGAATAAATTTAAATTAAAGAAAAATTATCATAGATAATGCTTAAACAAAAAAACATAGGATTAAACGGAGATTTAAGGTAAAGGAATAAAAATAAAATAAAACAAAAAAAAATGAGATGAAGTCATGTGATATGTACATACTCTTCAATGGAAGAGTAACTGAATTAATAAGCACGAAAATGAAATTTGAAATTAAAAATTTAAATTTTAAATTTTGAATTTAATTTAATGTAAGTATTACTGTATCCTTACGTAAAGTTTTTAAAGAAAGTTGTATTTATCTAAATTAGTATTAAATCTGGAGTTTTAAGTCGAAATGTATTTAGAATTGAAAAAAAAAATGATAATGATTTACTATAATTCCAACCGGCAATAAATTTTTAAAAACCGGAAGTGGGCTAAATGAGGAGAAAACTCTTTACCCCTCTTCTGTCTCCTCCCACCCTTCTTTGTTGTGTCTATTCTGAATTATTTTATCCATAAGATCTGAAGAAGTCCAGTTAGTTTTTTTGGTGTTTTTGATTTATATCAAAACCCATAACAGGATGGAAATAAATTTATAATCTTAATGTGACCGGTTTTTGTTTTTTCTTAAAGAAATTATTGCTCTGTAATAATCAGTTACATTGAGCTCTTTACCAGGAAAATTTAAATGTTCACTGTTGAATGGTTTTTTGGTCCTGATAGAATTACTCCCAACTCCAGTTTAACTGGACCGAATAATACTTATGCCTATATATATATATATATGCACATACATATATATATAATTATATAAACAGGATTCGGCATTAAATAACCTACAAGGGTTGATATGTCATAAAACACCAACCAATCAACCAACCTACTTTTAATTTTGTATACATCATTTATATTGGGAGCAGTTGCTGGAAACAATAATTTTTTTAAAAAATCGTTCTTATCATCTGTTAAAACCTTATAACTGCTTTCAGAATCCTTTGCCATCGACGCCAGTAACCAAATAAGAGCTGGCATGCCATATAACCAGCAAAAAGTTTAATAACATATATTAACTTTATCTTCTGTGAGGGAAACACTCCCAACGCAACTGTTATTGTCGTAGTAAATGAAATCTGTAACCTGAGTTCATGTCATGAATATGAGTGAATAGTTCGATTGGCTGTGCTCTTTTGCTTTCATTTGGCAACCAGTCCAGAAGAAGGAAAACTCTGACTTCAAATCAGCTTAACTCAGCTTATGAATTTGACTTTGTGCCATATCCTGGAACAAGGGGTGCGTAAATACATTCATTTCATTCTTTGGATAAGGCATGGAATGGAATCTGGCCGTATGAGAATAAAATCATACTGAAATGTTTCTATACAAGGATAGCAGAACCAAAATGAATTTATTTTCTGAAATAAACTCATACTGATGACGTCATCTCTATACGGGAAAATGTCGTTCTGATTTTTCATTCTATTTTCCTTTTTTCAAAAAATCTTTTCGATTTTTGTGTCTGTTCATATGCATCCATTTAACTTTATTCCTATCTTATGTGCCCAGATATTCTTATGTTTGACAAACCCTAATGAAAAAAAAATGCATCCCTGATGGCTCTCACCCTGATCTAACAGAAGCCAAACGCGCATTCGTCCTTGCCCAGCGCTTGAAGGCTCTTTTATCCCCACCCTGAAGGAGTTTCACCATGTAATGTGTCCTTATGTGTCACTAACAACAATTGAATTGCTTCAACCTGCCCAGCTTAATTAGTGTTGAGGCTAAAACACTTGTCAAAAATGGTTATATTTTCATTGGAATTACACACGAGATTTTAGAATTGCGGCAAAGATAGAAAAAGTGTAGAGAATTTTCTCTCTCGTTCTCTCCATATATATATATATATATATATATATATATATATATATATATATATATATATATATGCATGTGCGTGCGTGCGTGCGTGCGTGTATGTGTGTGAAATATATATATATATATATAGAGAGAGAGAGAGAGTAAGAGACAGACTGACTGACAGGCAGACAGAGAGAGAGAGTAAGAAAAAGAAAGAGAGAGGGAGTGTGTGTGTGTGTAATTAGAGAGAGATAATCAAAAGGAGGAAGAAATAGAGAGAGAGAGGGTTGCGCCTTATTAGGAGGCATTTATTCATTTTATAGGACTCAATTCATAAATATATATATATATATATATATAAATTCATAAATATTTGAATTCATAAATATATATATATATATATATATATATATATATATATATATATTCATGTATATATTCATATATATATATATATATATATATAATCATGCATGCGTATATATGTTGGGACAAATGTATATATATATATATATATAATGAGAGCGAGAGAATCAAAACGAGAAAGAGAGAGAGAAAGAGAGAGAGGGGTGTTTTGCCTGATCAGGAGGCATTTATTCCTTTTATAGGTCTCGATTCATAAATACATACACATGTGCAATGGGAAAGAAAGAGAAAGAGTGTGATATATATATATATATATATATATATATATAGAGAGAGAGAGAGAGAGAGAGGGATCAGGTGAAAAAAAAGAGAAATTTAGGAAGTAGTAGGAGTGAGTAGGAGGTTTATATTTCTCACTGCCGTTTTATGAAAATATATATGAAAACGTAAATGCATACACAATTTTCAAGTTATCAAATAGATAGAGGGATAGATTGAGAGACAGACGGTGTGTGTGTGTGTGTGTGTGTAAGTGAAGGAGAGAAGAAAGAGAGACGGAAATAGGGAAAGAATGATTTGTAGAATGTATGAAATTTTGCATAATTTTATCACCTACTTTAATTGTAATTTCTCTTAAATTTTTCTATATTATTGTATTTCGTTGTATCTACAGCAGACACACACACACACACACACACACACACACACACACACACACAAAGATATATATATATATATATATACGTAAATATATTCTAAAAGAAATTACAATGATTGATGAAATAAAATAAGAAATGCCCAGATATAAACAAACATATGAACACTCACAAAAACACACAGAGACATAAACACAAGTGTTTTCAAACATATATCCATATGTTTATATATATATATATATATATATATATATATATATATATATATCATCATCATCATCATATCGTGCTGGAAGCACGGATATCCCTGACCCTCTCTCGCCACTCCTCCCTATCGTTCATCGCCCTAGGCAGGTCTTCAGGACAACAACCTGTATCCTCACATAGCTGCTGAATGTACGTTCGTGCTGGTCGTCCTGCTTTTGCGCGGCCGTGTGTGGGGATCCATAAGATAACATCTCTTATGAGTTCATCTCTGCTTCTCCAGCAATGTCCTGCATGTCTGGTTCGCCTAACTTGAATAGTTTTCGTGATAGGGGGCAGGTGGCCGTACAGTTGGTGTCTTGTGGGGTGTTGCTGCCAGGACTTGTTCAGGATTGCACGCAGCATTATTGTGCAATTGCCATCTAGTTTCTTCTCCAGCCGTTTTGTTAGCGTCCATGTAGTGCATCCATATAGCAGTATCGATGTGACCGCTGCCTGGAAGAAGCTGCGTTTCATTTTATCGGTTAGGTCTGATTTCCATATAGTCGATAGCCTATTGATAGCTGTCCATGCTTTCGTTAGCCTCGTTTCGATGTCCTTTTCGGTTGATTCAACGCTGCTTCCTAGGTACGTGAATTTGTCTACTAGTTTAAGAGGGGTTCCTTGTAGAGTGGAGATGTCCCCCGTTTGGTTATAGCACATATATTCCGTTTTGTGTGCATTAACATGGAGGCCTATGCTTGCAGCTGCTCGTTCCAAACTATGCAGAAGTGTTTCGGCTTGGTCAGGTGTATTTGCCAGTATCGCTATGTCATCGGCGTAGTCGGCGTCGGTAATTGTTGTTGCGGGGTATCTTCTGCTTCTTTTCTTCGTCAGTTCGAAGCCATTCTCTTTGATTTTGTCAATCGATGTTCTAAGTACGTAGTCTAGACAAATGATAAAGAGATACGGAGCCAGCGTGTCCCCTTGTAGTACTCCTGCTACAATGTCGAAGTATTCTGTGTTTCCATCTGGTGATCGTACTTTTACTTTAGTGTTTCTATAGAGAATCGTTATTGCCGCTACGGTTTCTTTAGGTATGCCGTACGCTAGTAGGATTTGTTCCATCTTTCCTCTGTGAATGGAGTCGAAAGCCTTGGTAAAGTCGACAAATATTAATGTCGCTTGTAGGTTCTTTGCCCGTACACCTTCAAGGATTCTGCGGATGGTTAATATTTGTGATGTCGTAGATCTATTTCTTCGGAAGCCATTTTGGGTTTTTCTAAGTATGTTGTCGATTTTGGGTTCTATTCGGTTTCGTAGTAGGGCATTGTAGATTTTGGCAGCTATGAATGTAAGTGTTATGCCTCGGTAGTTTTTGGCTAATCCGAGGTCCCCCTTTTTAGGGAAGAGGAGTATGCATCCCATTGTCCATCTATCTATCGGATTTTGATTGTATACTGCGTTGCAGTGTCGGAGCAGTATGTCGTCGAATTGTCTGGTCTTCCATACTTCGGGGGGAATTTCGTCCAGCCCTGCAGCTTTCCTATTTTTAATTTTTCTGAGAACCGAGTCGAGTTCTTCTTGTGTGAACGGTCCTAGTTTAATGTCTAATTGTTTGCTAATTATTCTGGTGATTGGTTCATGCGTTATTTTTGGTGGGTTTCCAAGTAGGTTTTCGAAGTGCTGTTTCCACAGTTTTATTCTTTCTTGTTGGTTTGCTGCTTTAAGTTTTGCTTTGGCTGTGTTCTTTCTTCTGCTCACTTCGTTTATTGTTTGCCAGGCAATTCTAGATTGTCTATCTTCCACCGAGTCTCTAATCTTATCTATCTGATTTTGAATGTATTCTGTCTGTTCCTTTATATATATGCCTGCTAATTGATATTGTGCCGTTTTTAGTTTTAAGGCATTTGTGTTTGTTGGGTTTTTTCGATAGTTTTTGGAGGCTGTTTTCACTAGTGCACGTTTTTCTCTTACCGCTAAAGTTTCCCATGGGACTCTATATTTAGTTTTAATTTTTGTTGGAATGTATTTTGCTGCTGCCTCAAGGTGTGCATTGACGAAATTTTCGTATTCGTCGTTTGGTGTACTTTTTTCCGTCTTTTCTTGTAGTGTTTCGAATCTGTTTCTTTATTCTAATACGTATTTATCTCTTACATCTTTGTTGTTTAATACGGCCCAGTCATAGTGTTTGGTGGTCACTGTTCGTTTGTCGTTTTTTCGTAGGCTTAACCGTATTTTCGCCGTGACTATTCGGTGATCGGTGGACACACCCTCAAATGAGGAGTATGCCTCGAAATTCATTGCACTATTTTTCCATTTCTTGTTTATAAGGACGTAGTCTATCTGAGCTTTAGTATTGTTTGCGTACGTGTATGTCCATAGTTTGCCCTCTCTTTTTTGGTAGTTTGTATTGAGGCATGCTAATCTATTTTCTATCATGAAATCTGTTAGATGTTGCCCATTTCTATTTGACGTGTTGTGGAGGCTGTATTTGTTGTTTCCGTTTTTCCCGATTTGTGCATTCATGTCTCCTCCAATGACTAACATGTTGTGTTTCGGGATGCTACGCACTAATGAGGATAACTCATCGTAGAAGGTGACTATTTCATTTTCTTCACTAACATTGGTGGGGCTGTAGCATGAGACGATTGTTGCTCTGGGGTTTCCGTTAAATGTAGCTGCCATCATTCTAGGTTGAATTTTCTCTATGCTATTAAGCGTTTTTAGTGCTCTAGGTCCTATAAGCAATCCTACCCCTCCTACTGCGGCGTTGACAGAGTTTTTCCATGCGGATACAGTGGCGAGCGACCATCCATTGATATATATATATGTACATATCTATTTTTTCTGATATATATATATATATATATATATATTTTTTTTCTATTATATATATATATATATATATACAAATATATTTTTTCTTATATATATATATATGTGTGTGTGTGTGTGTGTGTGTGTGTGAGAGAGAGAGAGAGAGAGAGAGAGAGAGGGAGAGAGTAAAATGATGAACGGAATATAGTCTGAGTACAAATCCACAGTTTGAAAAATAATTATTAGCAAAATTTTCTTCAAGTTCAATCAGTTTAATTATTATATAACAAGTAAAGAGATAATCTTGAAAACTGGGAGTGCATCTTTAAGTTAATCCTATTTGTTGTCATTAAACATTATATTTAATTTTGTATCTACGTATAAAAATTAATTGACATAGATAACTATTTTAAAAAATCTTACAAAAATATCTTGACACTCATAAGATTACTTAATATATATGAGAAGTGATACATATTTTTCGAGCCAATTTTTGCCACATTGAATCCAAACGCAACAGGATTTGGCTACCATTTTTTTCTAGTTGAGCTCTCTACCTGTATCTGAGTTTTTACGTCCCCCCTCTCTCTCTCTACCTCTCTCTCTCTTTCTCTCTCTCTGTCTCTCTCTCTCTCTCTCTCTCTCTCACTATATATATATGAATATGCATAGACATTTGGCTACCCTTTTTTTTAGTTGAGCTCTCTTCCTGTATTTGATTTTGGTTAGTTTGTTGGTTGGTTGGGTCTTTATGGCATATCAACCTTTGTATGTTATTTAACACCAGATCCATTTTTATGAAAATAATCAGTTCTATTTCAAACAATTCAGTTGAGCATGAGTACAGTTTAGTGGTCAAAAACGTTTCCATTTTAAGCTAATTCAGTTTAGTATAAGTACAGATTTTGTTTTCGCAGTTAAATGTCAAAACAGTTCTATATTAAACAATTTAGTTTAGTGTAAGTCCATTTTCAATGTCAAAAACAGTTTCATTTAAACAATTCAGTTTAGCATTAGTACGCAGTTTAAATGTAAGTACGTCTTTTGTCAAAACTTATCTATTTCAAGCTATTCAGTTTACTCAAACAATTCAGCAATTTCTAGCAATTCAGTTTAGCATAAGTTTGCAGTTATAATTAACCCATAGATAGGGACTTATCAGGTGCTACCATTCCGGGCTAGAGTGGACCTGGGAGCAATGGCAATGAGAGGGTGTTCCGCATTCCCAGAGCTCCAGCATCACGGGAACCTCACTGTTAGATTTTTTAGTATTATATCCAGGACCCTCATAGGGTGTTTTACCCCTCTGCAGAGGTGCAGTCAGTGTATTCTTCAGCCCCAAACCTGTATTTGAGTTTGGACGTTCCTTTATATATATATATATATATATATGTATTTGAATATTCATAGGTGTATATATATGTGCAACGTTTTTTTTTAACATGTTTGATTCATGTCTAATTATTCTATCTTTTATCCGTTTAAGTCTCCGAATGAATTATTTGACTTTTGGATGAAATTAATATAGCACGGCACTGTCAAAAGCACAAATTTAATAAATAACACTGGGTAACAATATTTTACGTTTTGAATGTTGTCTTGATTTCTACAACTGATTTAGGGTATTTTTGCACTGCTGAATCAGGAAATAGCATCTGTTTCTTTCCACCAGGTCAGGTTTGTTTGCGAAATCGATTTGAATAAAAATCAGATCTTTTGACAATATCGATTACATTTGTGTGGCATTTCAGCTGATTTTTGTCAACACATACCATTCTAAATATATTTTAAAGAGAGAAAATGCTTTGCCAACGACATATATTGATTACCTGATAAAAACATCGATTACTGTAAACTGAATGGTGGGCATTGATAAAGGTAAATACACGTAAATTGCATGTTGCTTCACTATTGTTTAAACTTCAGGGCTTGAACTTCTTTTTCTTCGAACTCCTGGAATGCTCAGCGGCTGGGAGATCTCTCTTCAGATTCCAACAGTAGTCAACCATCATGACTGCGTACCAGCGACCCTGATACTTAGTCTCCATTTCTTTCAAAAATTTCTCCCCCTGCTCGTCATTCATTGAACCAAGGTTCTCAGAAAACCGGTCAATATGTGAAAATAGGTAGTGTATCTTGATTCTCATGTTGCAGCCCTGGTTTCTGAAAGCAGTCAGCATGTTGTTGACAAGTTCTGCGTATTTTTTGGCCTTATTGTTACCAAGAAAGTTCTTCACTATTAGAACTTGTCATGTTCATTGAGTTTTCGAACTCTGGATTTCTGATGAGCTGCCGGATCTGAGGACCGTCAAAGATGCCAGCTTTCAAGTTCTCTATGGTCAATTCTGGAAAAGCCTGGCACAAGTAAGTGAAGCAGTCTCCATCCTTGTTCTTGGTGAACTACTTGATTAAGCAAGCTTGATGTGCAGCGGCGGGAAGAGTATTCTGTCTCAGTCCACCAGAGGGTCGTTGATGACTTTCCTTTCTTTGCAAGGCACCAATTCCTCCCGCAAAGGCCATTCCTTCTTGGTGTAATACTGAGCACGGTCACTACTATCCCACATGCACAGAAAACATGGTTTTATGACTCCAGCTGATCCCTTTTCGACATAATCACCCAGAAATATCGAACCTGAATACTTCTTTTCATTAAAATAATCATTTCCAGTCAAAACTATTATTCGACATGGCATTCACCCCCACCAACTTCTTCTAAAATGCTCCACACATGCATACATGTGAACAAAAACGTAAAAAAAAAGACATGTGACCATAGCTCAAAAACTTGACCCGATTGAGCAAAACCAATGTGATTTTTGGATTCAGCGCATCATATTCGTTCAAAATCAGCGACAAAAACACAGACAACAAATTTGTTGTTTACCAGTGTAATCTGTAAATTGTCTACCAAAACAATTTAGCTATGTCGGCTGGAACTGTAGAATACATCGAATGCATCTCTGTTGCGGAGTAAGCCCTCCCACCAACGAGTGTCCTCGATATGACATTAAACAATCTGATGGCAAGGATGCTGGAGCTTTTAAGAATGTGTAATACCCTACGCTGCCATTGCACCCAGATTCTTTCAATAGGTCAAATAAAATTATTTGACATTTAAACTGAGTTCACACGTTTCATTTTAGCATATTTGACCATTTAACTGTGCGTAAACAAATAACTGAATCGTTTCTTATACATAGCAATACTTGGAACCATTTAATATTGTTGAGTTAGGTAAAAATCAGCTGTTAGAAATAGAACTGTTTGATCATTTAACTTGATATATCAATAAATGTACTGAAAAATCATGTACTTAATATATATATATATATATATATATATATATATATATATAAAAGATTTAAAATTGAATAACCAACAATGGCTGATATGCCTGAAAACCAAACTAAACCAAACTAAAAAATGCCCGCATTTAATTTGATCAAAGACTTCAACATTAATAATATGGTTCCATTTCTCGATGATTTAAGCGCCAAAACCAACATCACTTTCACCCCTTTTCCATACAAAGAACTAACTCGTAGTATATACTTCACTCACAATAATTTATGTAAATGTCCAGAACCAAAGCAATAATTAAAAATCAAAAACATTGTGCAAAACTCATATCATCCAAAACAATCTTCTCTGAACTTTAAAACATCTAAAAGAAACTCTCATGAACAACGAATTCCCAAACCACATTGGGGATGTCCTCGTGGTTTAACGCGATGGACTGCAGAATCGAAGTAAGCGAGTTCGAACTCCAGTCGTGCTATTAGGTTTACTTTCCGACAAATACACTTGGGAAAGGTTCAAACCGCCTAATCCTTCCAGCTTTGGGTTAAATAGTAGCACTTCTGTTCTTATAGAAGGGTGGCTTTGGTGTTGAACAATCCACAAAAGTTGATATGCCATAAAACAAAGAAACCAAACCACGTTGATGAATAAAACATGCCATTAAAAATATGTACCCTAATAGCACTGGAAATAAACTACATCAAACAACTCTGTTTTTCGTAACCAGATGCGCTAACACAACAAACTCGATTGAATATCACTACAAAGTCTATGACTTAATAAATGAATCCAACGATAAAAAAACACTCATATTATCCCAAATTTAATACAAGAATAAATCTATCTCTATGACTAATATGATTTACCAGTTTGAATGTCCGCTTGGTGAATGCTTCACCAATAAAGTAAGAACTATATAGGCTTGACAACTACAACTCTGTCTAGTGGTTTAACGCTTCATTTGACCAACATAGCTCTATCTCTTAACACCTCAAAACATATTATTACTCCTCCTCTCCTAAATACAGAAAAAAGTTCTAATTAAAAACACCTAAATATTACACAAAGAATAAACAAGAACCCCAAATCATTACTATTTGTCGACTATACCAAGGCCAGAGGGAAGATGGAACAAATACTACTAGCATACGGCCGACCAAAAGAAACTGTTGCAGCAATAACAATTCTCTACAGAAACACCAAAGTGAAAGTACGTTCACCGGATGGAGACAAAGAATACTTCGACATTGTAGCAGGAGTACTACAAGGGTACACGCTAGCCCCATACCTCTTTATCATCTGTCTAGACTACGAGCTTAGAACTTCGATCGATAAAATCAGAGAAAAAGGCTTCCAGCTGACAAAGAAAAGAAGTAGAAGGTACCCCGCAAAAACAATTACCGACACCGACTACGCCGATGACATAGCGTTACTGGCAAATACACCTAACCAAGCCGAAACACTACTGAATAGTTTGGAACGAGCCGCTGCAGGCATTGGCCTCCATGTCAATGCACACAAAACTGAAACAGGCGACATTTTCACACTATACGGAACCTCTCTGAAACTAGTAGACAAATTCACCTACCTTGGAAGCAGCGTCTCATCAACAGAAAAAGACATCGAGACACGGCTAACGAAAGCATGGACAGCTATTGATAGGCTCTCGATCATATGGAAATCAGACCTGACTGATAAAATGAAACGCAGTTTCTTCTAGGCAGCGGGCGTATCGATACTGCTATATGGATGCACTACTTGGACGCTAACTAAATTGCTGAAGAAGAAGCTAGACGGCAATTACACAAGAAAGTTGCGAGCAATATTGAACAAGTCCTGGCGGCAACACCACACAAGACACCAACTATATGGTCACCTGCCTCCCGTCACGAAAACTATAAAAGTTAGACGAACCAGACACGCAGGACACTGCTGGAGAAGCAAGGACGAGATCATCAGTGATGTACTCCTATGGACCCCGGCATATGGCCAAGGTCGAACATATGACCAGGTCGAACATACATACAGCAACTATGTGATGATACGGGATGTAGCCCTGAAGACCTGCCAGAAGCGATGAATGATAAGGAGAAGTGGCGAGAGAAGGTCAGTGACATCCGTGCTAGCGGCCCAACATGATGATGATGATGATGATGATATATAAGGATTAACCGACCTTACAGAAACGAGACCAACTTCAAATATTGCCGCCACAATCTAAAACGCGTATATCCTCCTAACATCTTTTCTTTTTAACTCGAGTAAAATTCTTTTCTTCGATAAATTCCTCTCCCACTTGTTTTTCCTCCTACCGTTCTTATAAATTCATATGACTCGTGATTGTTTTTGTCATTTCATTATTTGCTTCTCCGAAGATATCTCCAATTTGTTCTTAAAGTACATGGGAAGTATAAGGCGCCTTCCTTAATTCCTTCTGTCCAAAAATCAGATGACTCATACGAAAATTGACCATGGCAGAAATAGAAATGACAGACAGGAAGGGCCAATCTAATTTGTGCAAACGTTTAATATATATATATGTATATATATATAGTGTAATCGGTTGGAAATTCAGGCCTGGTTAAGTTGTCATTATGAATTTATTTCGGCAGAGAATATTACTATACACTCCGTCTCGTCAGATGACTTTTTACATGCTTTACCCAACGAAGAGTATAGTAATATTCTCCGCCGAAATAAATTAATAAAGACAACTTAACCAGGTTTGAATTTCCATTGATTACACTATATACGCCATGAATATGAATTTTGTTACATCCCTGCGAATGAATAAGGGATTAAGAATAGCCATACATCGAGCAACCACATAGATTTATATAATATTCCTCATATATTCTATAAAAGAATAATCCATACCCGCTGTCTTCGACTGGATAATATATATATATATATATATATATATATATATATATATATAATTTATTTTATTTATTTTATCCATAAGATCTGAAGAAGTCCTGTTAATTTTTTTTTTTCGTGTTTTTTGATTTTTCAAAAACATATAACAGGATGGAAATAAATTTATAATCCTAATGTGATCGGTTTGTTGTTTATTCTTTATAAAATTATTGCTCTGTAATGTCTGTTACATTGAGCTCTTTACCAGGAAAATTTAAATGTTCACTCTTGAATAGTTTTCTTGTCCTGATAGAATTATTCCCAACTCCGGTTTAACTGGACCAAATAATACACACACACACACATACACACACATATATATTTTTAAGTCTTGCAGATAGCAAACAGTTCTCTGACAATCTCTTGCAATCCGTGTTGATCGCCTAACGCTCCTGGCAGTTCATCCATGTAGTTTGCGTATTTACCATCAAACTCTTACTCCATGCTTTTCGTTATCTTCTTCGTGGTTTATCCATACACTTGGAAGAAAATAGATGTTATTCTATCCAATAGGATATACTTCCATTTGGTCTTTATCCTGTCAGGAGCAGATAACAATTTTGGTAGAAGTTGACATCACTTTCCGTAGATGAGATATTGCTACCGAGGTATGTGAACTGGTCTACTAACTTTAGAGGCTTGCTATTTAACGTGGAGATACAGCACTGCGTCTTCTTTTATATATATATATATATATATATATATATATATTCAATAAACAGTACAGATTCATATGTTTCGCAGACCAGAATATACTTCATAATGAACGAATGGTTGTGCAACGTCGGCAGATCATATTTGACGCTTCTCTTATAAATATATAAAAATTTTAAAATAGTTTCTAAAAATATTTTTCGTCACAAAACTTTTTTTCTTCTGACAATGACTTAAGGTCAAAAATATTTGAGACCAATCAAAAAATTGATAGCACAGAAAAATTTTAGAAAACTGTCTTATTTTTTTATTCATATATATATATATATATATACACACACAAATATATACACACACACACACACACACACACATTCATATATATATATATATATATATATATATAAAGTATTGGAAGTCACGTATGTCTCTGATGAAATATATACAATAATAAAGGCGAAGCCCAATTGAAAAAAAATTAGACAAAAATGAATTTTAATATTTTTTTTTATTGCGATGGCCACTTGACGTATAGGAACATAATGTATAAAAAAATGAACAATAATTGCTTGAATTTCAACTATAAATAACAACCTGATATAAATCTTTGTGGATTTTTTTTTTTTTTTTTTAGGTTTAGTGAATTATTAACATGTACATCGAAAAAAAAAAAAGAAAAAAAAAAGAAGAACTATGTCCTTACAGTCAAATTGATAAAAAAGAAAAAAAACAGAACAGAAAATTTCAATTTGCTTTGGTGAAAGAATTTGTCCACTTTTGTTAGTAAATATACTAATATTATTTCTGCAGAAAAATAAGGAAATCATTTAGTGTACAAATACATTTTTTAATTATTCATATAACTTTATATATATGAATAATGCACTTTATCACATTTATAAATAAAGAATGCTCGAAATAGTTGATAGATTGTTTGGTTTGATGTGTTTTATGGCATATCAACCTTTGTAGGTTATATAACGCCAAATCCCTTTTTATTAAAATAGTTCTATTTCAAACGATTCAGTTTCGCATAAGTACGCAGTTTGAATGTAAGCACAGTATATTTGTGAAAAACATTTCTATTTCAAGCTATTCAGTTTAGTCATGCAGTTCTACTTCAGCTAATTCAGTTTAGTATAAGTGCAGATTTTTTACACACAGTAAAATGTTAAAACAGTTCTATGGGAAAAAATCAGTTTAGTGTTAGTAGAGTTTCAATGTCTAAAAACAGTTCAATTTCAAATAATTCAGTTTAGCAAAAGCACGAAGTTTAAATGTAAGTATAGTTTAATTGTCAAAAACATTTCTATTTCAAGCTATTCAGTTTAGTCAAGCAATTCAGTTTAGCATGAGTAGGATGTTAGTTCTATTTAACCCATAGATCAGGTGCTACCACGCCGGGCCAGAGTGGACCTGGAAGCAATGTCAATGAAGGGGTTCTCAGCATCACTGGATCCTCACCATCAGATTGTTTAGTCTCATAAGAAGGACTCTGATTCGGGGGTGGGGGATATTACCCCTCTGCAGCGGTGCAGTCTGTGTATTCTATAGCCCCAGCCAACTGGGCAAAACAGTTGATAGAGTATATGTCTAAGTTAAAATAGCGTTGAGTCAAAGTTGTTTGTTAACCGTCAGTTTCTTTCCTCGGCAAATATGTGTTAGCCTACTTTAGTCGAGGGCGACCGAAAGGCTCCCTTTTCAATTGCTACTACACCAAGGTGTATGGGAGGGCGTAATTCAATTCCCTGGATTGCTTCTCTTTACCCTTAGTCGCCACCTTATAGTACTGAGGGCTAAAAAAGGCGGCATCAAGTACCATTTTTTGAGTATGACTCGACCTTGGATTGAACCCCAGTCTTCCGGACCATTGGTTGACACTCTACTCATTAGGACAATGATAATAAAAAATTGCATCCTTGCTGTTTTTGATTTTTATATATTTTTTTTTCTTTCAAGAGTCATGTTTATTTATGTTACAATCCTGAATTTTTTTAATGATTTTTCTTAAGGATCTATTTGTGTTATCCCGAGCACTTTCGGTTCTCGTCAGAACTATTATCAATGTAATTTATATGTATTTTCTTTTATCTAAACTTAAAAATATTAACCATCCGCAGAATCCTTGAAGGTGTACGGGCAAAGAACCTACAAGCGACATTAATATTTGTCGACTTTACCAAGGCTTTCGACTCCATTCACAGAGGAAAGATGGAACAAATCCTACTAGCGTACGGCATACCTAAAGAAACCGTAGCGGCAATAACGATTCTCTATAGAAACACTAAAGTAAAAGTACGATCACCAGATGGAGACACAGAATACTTCGACATTGTAGCAGGAGTACTACAAGGGGACACGCTGGCTCCGTATCTCTTTATCATTTGTCTAGACTACGTACTTAGAACATCGATTGACAAAATCAAAGAGAATGGCTTCGAACTGACGAAGAAAAGAAGCAGAAGATACCCCGCAACAACAATTACCGACGCCGACAACGCCGATGACATAGCGATACTGGCAAATACACCTGACCAAGCCGAAACACTTCTGCATAGTTTGGAACGAGCAGCAGCAAGCATAGGCCTCCATGTTAATGCACACAAAACGGAATATATGTGCTATAACCAAACGGGGGACATCTCCACTCTAAAAGGAACCCCTCTTAAACTAGTAGACAAATTCACGTACCTAGGAAGCAGCGTCGAATCAACCGAAAAGGACATCGAAACGAGGTTAACGAAAGCATGGACAGCTATCAATAGGCTATCGACTATATGGAAATCAGACCTAACCGATAAAATGAAACGCAGTTTCTTCCAGGCAGCGGTCACATCGATACTGCTATATGGATGCACTACATGGACGCTAACAAAACGGCTGGAGAAGAAACTAGATGGCAATTGCACAAGAATGCTGCGTGCAATCCTGAACAAGTCCTGGCAGCAACACCCCACAAGACACCAACTGTACGGCCACCTGCCCCCGATCACGAAAACTATTCAAGTTAGGCAAACCAGACATGCAGGACATTGCTGGAGAAGCAGAGATGAACTCATAAGAGATGTACTCTTATGGATCCCCACACATGGCCGCGCAAAAGCAGGACGACCAGCGCGAACGTACATTCAGCAGCTATGTGAGGATACAGGTTGTTGTCCTGAAGACCTGCCTAGGGCGATGAACGATAGGGAGGAGTGGCGAGAGAGGGTCAGGGATATCCGTGCTGCCAGCACGATATGATGATGATGATGAAACTTAAAAAATTCAAAGTATTTAATCTAAATTATTATTTAATTTTTTTGTTTTTATTACTAAAGATTTGTTTTTATTAGTAAAGTGAGGCTTGTTTTCATCACCAATGTGATCCTAAGCGGTAGAGGCAGTTTATTTTTGAATATTTCTTTTGAGCACTCTGGTAGCCGATAAGGTATAAAAAATGTAAACAAAGGCTGCTGCTGCTGTTGCTAAATAAATACCTTAAAATTCTCTAAGCCGACATAGTGCGCTTGGTTGGCCGACAGGTTTGAAGCTTAGTCTAACGTAAATTTGGACGGGTTTCGATCCCGGCTTCGAGCGTCCTGCGTATCTTGCCACACTGAAGAGTTCTGATAGAACGAAACAGTCTGTCTGTGGATGACTATGTATATAATCTAGTTAATTAGATTTATGAATAAAAATTGCTCAACATACTTGATTGAGTATACATCTAAGTTGGGATAGTGTACACTGTCAACGTTGTTTTTTGACTGTCAGTTTCTCTGTTATGCGATCAGCACATCAAAAGGTTCCCATGTGGTTGATATCGTATAACCTTCTGTATTGAGTGGGGGCGTGATTTGATTTACTTTGTAAGGCATTCGGGAACAGGATGTCTAGTTTCTGCTATATAGTTATTCATGTGGATATACGTTAATCTTGCAGTTTGTTAAAGCATCTACTCTGTTTCGGTCAACTTCTTATTTATTCATTCAATATTATTATTTTTTGTTTTTATTATTATTATTACTCGTTGAGAGTTTTTCACATCAGCGTAAGCTGATGGTCTTTCACTGGAGTTAAAGTGACAACAAGTCTCCACAAGTCCATAAGACCCTTCTCAGTATTCTGACTGATCTCAATAATGCAGTAGTTTGGATAGTCACCACTCTTCCCAATATTTCCAAATCTTCCAGTCATTGTACCACTCCTTCTATGAGTGTACCAAGAGCACCACTTACAATTGGTATAACCGTCACTTTTAAATATCGGTTCTTTTTTTGATATATTTTGATTCATCTCTTCTAACTGTATTTTCAAAGTTGTCTCTAGTTTTATTTTGATCTTTTTATCCCAATATATCCTTGCATATTTTTTCTTCCTTAACAGTTTCGTTTATTGTCTTCATCAATCCTTCTGGACACCCAGGCTTCATATTTTCATTCCGCTTTTCCAAAGGAATACCATTTAGATGTTGCCCGTCGGAATATTTGGTAATAATTTGATTACCTTTTCTACCTCACTTTTTCCCACTCTTTACTCCTGAGAGATGGTAAAGTAATCTTTTCAGTCATGATTTTTATTATAATCTCTATTTTTTCTGTCTTCCCGCGTTGACATTTGTTTTGCGGTGTTGGTTTCTTTTGTGTTTTAGTTTCCCATATTTTCTGTTGGAATTCTTGTAAATGCTCTTTTTCAGTATTTTGAGTTTTTATTCGAGTTGGTTGCTCTGGGGCATATGTTTATGACTTACATGGCCACTTATTTCTAGTATCACAACGTCAGAAACTAACCGTTCTTTAAAATAATTCTTATTTGGACAATAAGTCTTTGACTTATTGTATTAAAATTTTCGAAAATGTCCCAATTGCTATCATTCTTTTTTCTATATCCACTTTATGCAAGATTGCTCTTCATATAACAATGTAATACATTTCTGATATATTCCCTCGTCCATATTTTTTTGATGGTGTCTCTAGTTTGAGCTGTTGCTTTAGTCGGTTGAGTACTTCAAATTATAACGGGCAACATTTGTAGAATGTTGTTCGAGTTCCGCTAGTGGGCACTTGCCGAGCATTACACACCGATCGATAATCAGAGTTCCATTTTGGATTTGGATTTGGATTAATGTGGTTGATTTTTATCTCTGATCCTGTCATAAATATGGCCAGGAATCCTAGTGGCCAAAAGTTTAACCTGGTGGACAGTGACATTATAATTAGCTAATTTAAACTAAATTTGTTCTTTTATGCTCACTTTCAGACAAATATCAACGGGAAATATATAAACCCTCTTATCCTTCCAGTTATGAGTCTAATAGGGGCACTACTGTTCTTCTACGAGTATGGCTTTAGTATTTGATAACCCACGAAGTTTGGTTTGGTTTGGCTTTATGACATATCAACCATTTATATATATATAAACAGTTCTATTTCAAATAATTCAGTTTAGCATAAGAACAGAGTTCAAATGTCAAAACAGTTCTATTTGAAAAAAATTAGCTAGCATAAGAACATTTTAAAAGTGAAACAATTATGTTGGACCCATCGATAGAAGCCTATCAGGTGCTACCATTCTGGGCCAGAGTGGACATGGGAGCGATGGCAATAAATGTGTACTTCGCATTTCCCAAAGCTCTAGCATTACTGGAATCTTTCCATCAAATTGTTCAGTGTCACATCCAGTATACTCGTTGGGAGAGAGTTAACCCAATGCAGAGATGTAATTAGTGTATTCTACAACCCTCCTTAGCTGACTGGACCATCTACGAAATTTAATACGCTATTAAAAAATAAGGAACTTAACCAAAACGAACCAAATGAATAAATTATTGCATAGCATATATATATATATATACATATATATATACTTATATGCATACCTTGTGTGTTTATACACTCTAATACGCACGTACACTGATTTGTTTCACATGTTATACACCATATTCACGCGCAAACACACACGGAGACAAAAACACACGCACAAGCCCACACATGTGCAAATACGCACACACACACACACACACACACACACACATATATATATATATGTATATATATATTTAGTAAAAAATAAAGTCGGAAACCGTCGTCAAGGGTGACCAGAAGACTCCCTTTTCAATAGCTACTACACCGAGGTGTAGGAGAGGTCACGACCCCTTTCCTTGGATTGCTCCACAGTACCCTCGATACGTACCTTATATTGCTGAGTGTTAATCAAGGAATTATCAAGTACACTTTTTAAAGTCTTTGGTATGACAGGATCTGGGATTGAACCCAAGTCTGCCGGACCATTGACGAACACTCTACCCACAGACCAATAAGCCGGTATGTATATATATATATATATATATATATATGTAATTTGTTTTGGACTAATGATCCCATAAGACAGGTACTGACAATTACAGAGCCATTGGTCTTGTGTTACGCTTTACTAATTTATCAGTCCAGATCTTCAAATTTTGACTACAAAGACCGAAAGGATAGTAAATTCTTTGGTTTCTGTTCTTCTTTTCTTTTTCGTTGTTTCTTCATTTTATTACTTTTTGTTTATTTATCTGTTTGTTTGCTTGCTTTTCTTTACTTAGGCTGCCATTTTTGGAAATATATATATATATATATATATATACCAAAGACTCCAGAAATGGTACTTGATCCCTACTTGCGTTTTATTCAGCGTTATAAGGTACGTATCAAGGGTAAAGTGGTGCAATCCCGAGAAAGGAGTAGTGCCCTCCCCTACACCTTGATGTAGTAGCTATCAAAAAGGAATCCTTCGTGACACCCTCGACTAGGGTCTCCAACTTTGCTTTACTTATATATATATAAATAGAGTTCTCAACATATTTTACCTGATGATCGAAGTCACATAGTTGTAATTTAATTAGAATTTTTTTACGATTTTCAAGATCAAAATATGTCGTCACATTTCTGAAATCGATTAACCTTTCCTATGTTCATAAAATTACCCAGTGGTCTTATTCAAGCCAATGTTTTAAACATTTCTATGTTCATTGTTCCCAAGTTATTGATCAATGAAGTAGATGACTGCATTTTGGCGGAGGTAGAGACACCCAAATAATTTATAAACAATATTGACGACTTTTGGAATATCAGTGTTACAAAGCTTTCAATATCATGAAAAAAATATTAAAAAGATATATTTTTTATTCCGGCAATATTTTTTTTAATTACCACGTTCAAAATGGACGCTCAAGTCGCACTGATGACAAATGATATAACCGTCTGTGTTCGATAAAATCTCCGATGGGTTCGTCGATGAAAAATACAGATGACGTTTGTGAAAATATAGCGGCTAACTTCTTCCTGATAATGTTCGTCTACAACAAGTTACTCACAGAAAAAAAAATTAAATAAATGCTAGGGTGAGTCAAATGTGTTTCAATATCTGGTTGGAACTATATAACGTGACCAACTATACATCACATGACCAAAGCAGTTTAAATTATGAACGACCCACGCTGCGGTTGTATGTATCGTTGTAGTTCCTGTGCTGACACATTCTGTATTGCTTCGGTCGGCGTAAGATTTGACAGCCACACTGACATATATTGTGTCGCGCGGCGTATCTTGTGGTGTCTAAGATCTCGCCTCATTTATGCCGGTCGAGATCCAAACTGCTTTGATCTCATCAAATCCGAAAAACCCAACTGCTCGCTTCAACTGTCGAAGACTCTTTTTCAAAATCCTCAAATTATCAGGATCATTTCTTCGGAATATGACGCCAACCACCCACCCAATTCACTCCGATGGCTGTCCGTCTCTATTTCCTCCCTGGCAGTTTATTATAACAGATGATGATTGTCATATCCTTTCCGCGTGGACGTGCGAGTGCACTATCTGACTATAGCACCTGAATCAGAGACATTAAATAGTTCAAAGTGTTATGTTTTGACCTGTGGACCCGGGCAAAAATGCCATTCAAGGTAATGCACCGGAAGGAGGTGACACATTCTGGTGGCAGTTCTGAGAGGAAATCGCGTGGGCGGAAATTGGCTGATGAAATGGGACGAGGTAAAAAAGATCCCATTATACTCTCATAGACTGACGCACCGGAAGAGAGTGGCCTCTGAACTGGATGACAGTTATTTCCGCTCGATGACGATCACACAGGCCATTCCAAAGAAAGCGGAAGTGACACATCCCGGTCCCTAGATATCGGAAGTAGTCGTGGAGGCGTGTCCATATCAGCGCGTGGGAGTTTGAAGGTAATATAAGGCCGACGAGTTGAGTTCCGGTCAGTGGAGTTCAACGAGCCAGTGGAGACAGGCAGGTAGGGTTGTGGTGGTAGACGCGATGTAGTAAGGAAAGCCAGCACCCAGCTGACTCCAGTGGTCGGTTGAGCAACCATGGAGATCGAGAAAGACACAACGCTGACGGCCATAACTTCGGTGTCAAAATATTTCAGTAATGTTCGGTCTCTAGCTCTCTCTCACACGCAAACTTGGAACAACCCTTTCGAAACTTACAAATAAAGATGTGAGGTAAAATATTTTATAAAGAAGTCTTCCTGTGTCTTTCTGTGTGCGTTGTTTATTCCTGCGAGTTTATCATCGTGCGTCTGTTTAATTATTTATGGTGTCGTTGTGATACTGCATGAACATGTATATGTGTATATAAGCATATTTATTATGTGAGCATATAACAAAAGCTTTACGAAACTAAGTAATGAAATATAATTAACGAAAACTGATTAATATAATTAATCCTTACCTTAATTATATAACCATATAGTTTAAGTCAAGAACTTATACTTTAAGTGTTCGAACTCTGGGCATAACATCTGGGAAACAATCAAAAATATTTATAGCGCGAAAGATGAATGCGTAGTACAGTAAACAGGTGACTCAAAAAATTGCAAGAACATAAACAATCAGGCAGGGTCAGGTAAGTCTAAAACCATTAATTCCTCCGAGGTCTAGCTCTATGCTAGAGAGGCAAATCGAGAGTGCAGTACACAGAGAGAACCAGTTGAGCACTGCATCTTACAGTCCGATAAGGTTCGTCAACTTCAAAATCTTGGCAAAACTATCGGGGGCTACTGAATTGTGCCTCACGTTGAAATATAGTGCAAAAGTTTTGACCTAACCTAGTACATAGCATAAACCATAAATATGTACACCCCTAACAATGATAAAATTGTTATCTTCTTTTAAAACAATGATAAAAACATTTGTACAAATCTAGTGGAACATTACATAATTTGCGATTTAAAAAATGGCATTATACAATTCAAAACGTACATTATTATGAATTGTTTATGTACAAACGCTGCTGCATTGAAACACTGTGAGCATTAATAAAATTGTACGTAACACTTCTTTAACCAAAAACAAAATTTTCTCTGTATATTTAAGAGGTGTATGTATTTTGTGGTCTGATATATGTTCAGATTTTGAATACAAACTTACAATACAGTAGAGTTTGGTATTGACAAATGTCTAATTATACCCATTTTTATTTTTCATTGCTTGTAAAAAAATGTACCTTTATAAGAAACTGTTAGGAGTAAATTTAATCATACTATATATATATATATATATAGTAATTGTTTATGGTTATCACTGACATAGCACTACTGGCTAATACACCCAACCAAGCCGAAACACTACTGCATGGTTTGGAACGAGCCGCTGCAGGCATTGGACTCCATGTTAATGCACACAAAACTGAATCTATGTGCTTTAATCAGAAAGGCGACATCTCCACACTGGACGTAACCTCTCTAAAACTGGTTGACAAATTCACCTACCTAGGAAGCAGCGTCTCATCAACCGAAAAAGACATCGACACACGGCTAACGAAAGCATGGACAACTATCCATAGGCTCTCGATTATATGGAAATCAGACCTGACCGATAAAATGAAACGCAGTTTCTTCCAGGCTGCGGTCGTGTCGATACTGCTATATGGATGCACTACTTGGACGCTGACTAAACGGTTGGAGAAGAAGCTAGATGGCAATTATACAAGAATATTGCGAGCAATATTGAACTAGTTCTGCCAGCAACACCCCACAAGGCGCCAACTATACGGTCACCTACCACCTATCACGAAAACTATACAAGCTAGACGAACCAGACATGCTGGACACTGCTGGAGAAGCAAAGACGAGATCGCAAGCGATATACTCCTGTGGACCCCCGCATATGGCCAGTCAAAGGCCGGACGGCCAGCACGAACATACATACAGCAGCTATGTGATGATACGGGATGTAACCCTGAGGACCTGCCAGAGGCGATGAATGATAGGGAGACGTGGAGAGAGAGGGTCTGGGATATCCGTGCTAGCCGCACGTCATGATGATGATGATGATCACTAGTTCACCTGGTGAGCTTGTGGACCAAACTTTGTTGCATTATTAAATATACTCAATATCAATGATAGTGTGAGTGGGTGTATATATATATATATATATATATATATATATAAGCCAGTATATATATATATATATATATATATATATATATATACTGGCTCATTGGCATGATGATAAGAGTATTTGCCACTGGCCCCGGATGCCGATATTCAGTCCCAGGTCGAGTTAAACCAAAGACTCAAAAATAGTACATGATACCTCCTTGGTTAATTCTTACCATTATAAGGTAGGGATCAAGAGTAAGTGGAGCAATCCAGAGAAAGGAGTAGCACCTTCCCTTACACCTATTGAAACGGAGCCGTTGAGTCAGTCCAGACAACGATCAGCCAACTTAGTACATATGTACATATACATGTGTGTGTGTGTGTGTGTGTGTGTGTGTGTGTGTGTGTGTGTGTGTGTGTATTATACAACCAGTGAAAAAATGATCAGACATAAATCAAGGACAACCGATGAGAGATTATTGTATATTACATTTATTGAAAGATAAAAGAACAACATTTTAGAATCAGCAGCCAACTAGTTTCAAACATGGACCAAAATGTTTAGAGAAGCCTTAGAGTACATGCTCCAGAGGTCCACCGTTCATTTGAAGACACTGATGGATGAGGCGTGCAAAGTTGTTGGTAACGTGTGCACATTCCTCCTCGGTGATCATTTCAACATTTATAGTGATAGCTGTTGCTCTATGATATTCATATGTATTCATAGTTCTTGACCAAATTAGAAATCTGACTTCCGTTTGGAAATGTGTTGGAATTGAACATTCTTATATATGTAGCTTACCGGGACATTGGCCCAGCGGTTAGAGTGTTCGCCAATGGCCCGGGAGACCTGGGTTCAATCCCAGGTCGAGTCATACCAAAGACTTTAAAAATGGAACTTGATACCACCTTGCTTAACACTCAGCATTATAAGGTACGGTTCAAGGGTAAAGTGGAGCAATCCTGGGAATGGAGTAGCGCCCTCCCCTACACCTTGGTCTAGTAGCTATCGAAAAGGGAGCCTTCGGGTCACCCTCGACTATGGTCGACTAACTTATATATGTAGCTTAAACACTCACGAAAGACTTAGTTTCGTTATATTTCTTCACATAAAAGATGTCCTCCTGCATCGTCCAAGGTATGATTTTGATACATTTGATTGAATCTATCAAAATGCTGTTTCATGGCTAACATCGAAAACGAGAAAGAGAAAGTTAACAAGGAAAATCCGAAAGGCCATTGCTTTTTTTTAAACTAGAGTGAAACACCCTATATATATATATATATATATATATATATATATATATATATGTCTGTGTGTATGTGTGTGTGCATGCGGAAATAGAGAAGCGGGAGTGCTTGACTTCTTCTTCATCTGTATGTATATATTTAGCAACCCTTCCGTACGAGCAGGATGTGGCACAAGATCAGTTCTAAAGGGAGTTTAACCAGTCTTAATTCAGTGTTTTCTTTCTCTTAGACGAATTGACATACCATGGTCAGAGAGTCTAGTCTGCCTTTCTATTAACCCACCACTGAAGGAAATATAATTGGATTCCGACTTTCCTAAGTGTATTTGCGTGATGTGAAATGCAAATAGATTCAGCCAGGATTTAATCTCTTTTTTCCATGTCCATTTCCTACAAAGGTAACTATTACACAATGAATTCCTCCAATCTAAAAGTAAAGTTGGCGACCATAGTCGAGGGTGACCCGAAGGCTCCCTTTTCGATAGCTACTACACCAAGATATAGGGGAGGGCGCTACTCCTTTCCCTGGATTGCTCCACTTTACCCTTGATCCGTACCTTATAATGCTGAGTGTTAAGCAACGAGGCACCAATTACCATTTTTTGAGTCTTTGGTATGACTCGACCTGAGATTGAACCCAGGTCCCCCGGGCCATTAGCGAACACTCTAACCGCAAGGCCAATCTATGTGTATATAAATCATACCGTTATATATTATGCAAAAAAATATTGTCTTTCTAACTCTCTCCCCCACTACATATATGTAGCCACATATTCTCATTCATAACATCTCATCATCAAAATCATATATATTCTTAAACCCTTGTGAATTCTTCATGTTTCCTTTTCATAGAACAATATTTGCTATTGACTTTTTACATAATCGTATGACAAAACAACTTATGAGATCAAGCTAGGCATTAAACTGCATAGCAATACACACCCATATTCAGTGTCACCCATTTCTTAAAAAAGAACCTCCCCCAAAATGTCCATGTGGAAACCAATACTCAATGAAGCACATTTTGATAGAATGCACAAAAGTCAACCACACCAGGAAAAAGTTTTATAAGGCGAACATGAAGAAAATATCTTTTAAAAATTATTCTCAAAAATATAATCAACTTCTTAAAAACAACTGGCCTCCTATTAAAGATATAGACTACGTTACCAACACCTTCGACCATCAAGTTTATCCAAACAAAAAGCTTTGACCTATTTTAAAACACTAATTCCGAACTATTTATTTACAATTAATATTTATATATATATATATATATATATATATATATATATATATATATATATATATCAGAATTTGACACTCAGTGACCCTTAAGAGGTTAATTTGCCATAGATCCTAAACATCCCCAACCTAAAAATATGAGTTTACAAATCATGTATATAATATATGTGTAACAATGCTCAGGCATTAAATAACCTATAGAGGTTGATATGCCATTAAATCCAACCAACCAACCAAATCATTTATGAGTTCATCCAAACAATTTCTCATGAAAAGTCAATTTTCTTATCGACAAATTTACTGTATAAATATACTTGCCCACACATATGTCAATTCATACACATATAGGCACGTCCATTTGACAAAGAAAAATGCTCAATTACGCAGTGTTTTAGCTCTGACAGCCTGAGGTAAAGTTCAATTTCTATAGCTCAGGAAAGTTCGACTTTACCGCTCTGTTACCTGGTGAAGTTCCCGTAGCGTTGCAAACAACGTTCTGGGATGGAACATCGTAGTAATCAAGTTTGAACACCAATGCAAGTAAAACTGATTTCGGGATATGATAACCCAGAAAGGTTTTAAATTCCATCAAAAAAAAACCACCCCATTCGGGTGGTTGTTTTTATACAACTCCGTCTCTCTTGCTGGTTAAGACTCCTCCGGCGAGTGTCCTGGGGATGATGCTAAAAAATCTTATGGTTAAGCGTCATCCCTGGGGTTCTGGGAATATGGAGGATCCCTTCATTACCATTGCTCCCCGATCAACACTTACTTGGACTGTAAGCATCTGACAGAGTTCTAACTATGGGTCCAATAGAACTATTTTACCATTTTTAAACTGTGCTCAGACAAGTGACTTTTGTTTGTTAGAAATAGAACTCTTGGCTGCATGTAAAATGTGACTGATGTTTTATTGAATTGTTTGTGATACCCTGTAATACTTGGACTCATTTATCTGCGTGCAAATAAAACTCTTAACGTGGAATACTTGAAACAGTTTATTCATGTACAAATAGAATTATTGGTATAGCTTAGAAATCCTTGGAACCATTTTACTGTGTACAAAGGAATGAATTGTGTTAAATAGAAGGATTAGAGTTAAATATCAATACTTCAAAATATTTAATTGTGTGCAAACAAATGATTGATAATGAATAAAAATATTAATATTAGATTGTAATAATTGAAACCATTTAACATCGAATAGATAATAGCAATAATTGTGTACATACACATTTTTCTCACTTATTTAATAATCTCCAAACTATCTTCTTACAAATGATATATGTATAACAATTTAACTGTGAGTAAACAAATAGCTGTATGTTAAATTGTGTTACATATCCATATTTGAAATCATTTACCTGTGTCCAAACAAATGATTAATAGAAAATATGTTGTATACCCATCTACGTGCCCGTGGTGTAATGGTTATCGTCGTAGGAAATGGACACGGCGACACGAGTTCAAATCCTGGACGAGACTGATTGCATTTCACATAGCACTAATACACTTAGGAAAGGTATGAATCCAATTATTCTCCCTCCAGCTATGGGTAAATAGTAGGGCAGACTAGATTCTTCAGCCTTGGTAAGGCAACTAGTCTTAGAGAAGGAAAACTCTGACTTCAAACCTGTTAAACTCCGCTTAAAAATTGACCTTGTGTCATATCCTGCCCGAGCGGAGGGGTTGGGTAAATATGTTGTATACCCATCTACGCATTTCATTTAATGAACGAACCCACTTCTCACACTCTATTCTCGAAATGGTTGATGCTTCAGTGATGTGTAAGAGATGGGTGGAGACAGACTGCTATCTTGACCCAACTTCTTCTCTTGACCATAGCACGCTGTGTTACCTTCAAGAACCCACTTAGCACTTCTTCCGCATCTTGGCTAGGAGTTGCTCAACCGGGAGTCGCTGAGAGCCACAGCCCTCAGTCTGCAAGCTGGCCCTCACTCTGTCCTTCCTGGGTCCAACCAACTCAACGGCTGCCGGCATCTGCCTATATTCCTTCATAATGCCCATTTGCTTCCGCTTCTTCTTCCGCTTATTTACACAGGTGCATCTCTGATTGACGGCTCGGTCAAGGGTCAATATGTAACAAATAGAAGAAGTCGTGTTTAAATGCTTGAAACAATTTGTTCGCAAAAAGATGACCTCAGGCTTGTTTAAAAATCTTATCTTCAAAATGTGTTTACAAATCATGAATAGAGGAAATATATGTATAAAAAGGTCTTGACATTAAATAACCTACAAGAGTTGATATGCCATAAACCCAAACAAACAATTAAAAAACAATAAACCAAATGGTTACACAAACACATTCTAACGCATGCGTATAAAAGAAGTTGCAGAATAACACTGTGCTAAAATAGCTTAGTTTTATACAAGGTCATAAATAGAGGACAGTCAGTGACAGTCATTCTCAGTGGGCTTATAATCTTGGTTCCTTTTTATTACACCAGAGAAGATGTTCTAGTCATAGAGAAATAACCGAAATCCCTCCAGCAATAGATAGATAGACAGATAGGTAGAGAAATAGATGAAAACGCAGAATGTTTACGTGACATGACCGTAAGTCAATGTAATAAATTTGTTAGTCACTTAAAAATGAAAACAATATTAGACCAGCACATGTTCTATCTAAGGGTATGAGCATTCCTTTCATTCTTCGTAAATATAACTTCAGTCCTGATTCATATTTTACCGCAATCCAGATTGATAGTGGCCCAGTTGGCTGGGGCTGTAGAATACACCGATTACATCTCTGCAGAGAAGTAAGACCACCCAACGAGTGTCCAGGATATGACACTAAACAATCTTATGGTTACGCTCCAGTTACGCTGAAACTTTGGGGAATGCAGGGTACCCCTTCCTTGCCTTTACTCCCAGGTCCACTCTGATCCGGAGTGGTAGCACCTGAGAGGGTCCAATCAAATAGAACAAAACTGTGTACTCATTCTAAGCTGAATTGATTGAAATAGAACTGTTTTAGCATTTAAACGGCGTATTTATACTAAACCGGATTGTTTGAAATAGAACTGTTAGGAAATTTAAACTGTGAACTTTTCTTAAACAGAATTGTTTGAAATAAATCTGTTTTAGCATTTAAACTGCTTAATTATGCTAAACTGGGTTGTTTGAAATAGAACTGTTTTGACATTCGAAAATTTACTAATGCTAAACTGAATTGTTTGAGATAGAACAGTTTATAAGTACAAAATTAATTTTTCCTTTAAATAACCTCCACTGGTTGATATGCCATATAACCTCACCAAACTAGATTAATAGGTTAGGTTTCTTTCTTATTAACAACATATCAACTGCGTGTCTGGTTCGTCTTACTTAGATAGTTTTCGTGATGAGAGGCAGGTGGCCGTATTGTTGGTGCTTTGTTGCCACCAGGACTTGTTCAATTTTGCTCCCAACTTTCTTGTATTCGATCTATATATCTGTTGAAGTTTATATACATACGTATATATATATATATATAGGTATGTGTGTGTGTGTGTGTGTGTGTGTGTGTGTGTGTGCAGGACACTGCTGGAGAAGCAGGGAAGAGCTCATAAGTGATGTACTCTTATGGACCCCCACACATGGCCGTTCAAAAGTGGGACGACCAGCTCGAGCATACATACAGCAGCTCTGTGAGGATACGGGTTGTAGCCCTGAAGACCCGCCAAAGGCGATGAACGATAGGGAGAAGTAGCGAGAGAGGGTCAGGGGTATCCATGCTGGTGGCACGACATGATTATATATATATATATATACATATATATATATGCCATACATTACGGCGTGCAAGTCGGTCTGGCATATAAGTCGACCTCAGTATTTTTAGCGCAGAATTTTGTGTTAGACCTATCATATAGGTCAATTTCAAAACACTGTAACCTGCTGATAATGAACAAAATTTGAAGAAAGACCTTCAAGAACTTTTAAAATGTGATCATCTTTTTATTGTCAAATCATAATTTTAAGTATGTTTATATTGCTGTTTAGCTTAATAAATGTGTATAATTAAAATTATGGAAGTGCCCGTGGTTTAATGGTTATCGTCGTAGGAAATGGACACGGCGACACGAGTTCAGACCCCGGACTAGACTGATTGCATTTCACATAGCACTAACACCGTCGGGAAAGGTATGAATCCAATAATTCTCCCTCCAGCTATGGGTAAATAGTAGGGCAGACTAGGTTCTTCAGCCTTGGTGAGGCAACTAGTCTAGGAGAAGGAAAACTCTGAATTCAAACTTGTTAAACTCCGCTTAAAAATTGACATTGTGTCATATCCTACCCGAGCGGAGGGGTTGATAAATAGGATAATTAAAATTACAGAGCAGTATCTTAGAATCAATTTTTTAATCATCAATAAAATAACCTTCAAATATCCTTAATTTAGAATACGCCATATTCGTACGGTACTAATCTGTTAGATATATTCAGCAAACACGAGTTTATGTGAGAAATGTTTGTGACAGCCTTCTGGAATTCCAGTAAACGGTGTATGTCGATAGATGTGAGTTCTGTCCAACTGGTTGTTAACTCAGTGGTAAAGGTTTTGATTTTTGACCTGCTATATCAGTCGACTCCAAGTTGCGTCGAAATTTTTGGGGATTAAAAAATTGACTTGTACCCTGCAATTTACGGTATATATATATTGGGTGTTTCAAAAAATCTAACATCATTTGAGATATATTGGGCGTTTCAGAAAAATCGATAACATTTTGTAATCTAATTACTTAAATAATTATCATTCCAATGGTCTCATATTTTGCAAAATGTGTAGAAACAACTATGTTTACTGTTTGAATGCCTGGGAGGAGCCCGTGGTCAGCAGGTAATTGCCGTAGGAAGTGGGCTCGACAACACGAGTTCAAATTATGGACGGAACTGCTCGGATTTTCCAAAATGCTATTACTTTTATGAAAAGTATGAATCTGATTTAATTCTCTTCGGCTATGCATAAACAGTTGGACAGATGGGCTTTTCAACCTTGGTATGGCAACCGTTCTGGAAGAAGGAAATCTCTGAATTAAAACCTATTAAACTGTGCTTAAAAAATTGGTCTAGAGTCACATCCTGTTCGTGCGGAGGCGTAAATATATATATACAAACTATTTAAATGTCTTTCTTTTTTAGTGAATCGATTACTATACTTGAAAAAAGTAGCGAACATGAAACATTAAACATTTGAATTTTGATTTGTCTATATATGCAGTTAAAATCAGCGATAATGTGAAGAACTTATGAAGCTTTAGATGATTAAACGATTTAAGTTTTTAACACCTATATATATATATATATATATATATATATAGATGGAAACTTGGATAAATCAAACGCTTAAGT
>OY757927.1:65925113-66095113 GCA_963585895.1 Sepioteuthis lessoniana | reverse complement strand
TCTCTGTGTGTGTAGCCACACGCGTACATACATGTACCCTCGTATATATATATACTTTCAAGGGCTGGGCTGTCTGGCATTCGTGTTGGATGGGGTAACGAAATCAAATGAAGATTCGAGGCTGAAAGGCCCCCAACTTCGGTTGGGCCACCCTCGAGTTGGGGAGCTGCTTTTTTGTCCCCCCTGCACCTTTTGTATAGCACTAGACCTCACGGTCTAGTTCAAGCTATATTCTGGCATACGTGCCCGGATCTAGATTTCGGTCCGTGATACTGCTTGACTCATTGGACCCACATTGCACTTGGTGGGTCAATGACGAGCAGGGTTCGAGTCTCGGCTTTCCGACCTACCCCCTTGATCCCCACTTTAATTGACCTTGTGTCAAGTCCTGTCTGGTGGGAGGCAGCGACAAATAAATAGATATACACTTACAAGGGCATTGGGTGGCTTTTTGTCCTTTGTTATTTGCTTCCCTTTTACGTCTCGTCTATGTAAATTTTTTCATGGCAAAATTATCAGATATATTAATCAGAAATCCACATATACCCAACAATGCCTTCATTTTACTTTCAGAAAAAATATGTAGAAGTATCACAACTATCTAGTTGCTGTTTCAGAATATATTTCAGAAACTTCAAAACGAAATTTCATAATATACGTATGTATAGCACTCCATCTAATTATTTCGCACCTTTATTTCTTCATTCTTTTAAACATCTATATCAGTAATATCCAGTCAGCATCGGAAGACAATGGGTGTGGATTATTCATGCATTGAATATTTTCTGGAATTCCATATAAATCTATGAGAGTGCCCGATGAAAGGCTATTGTTTTTATTCCTTTTCAGGTTTATATAATAAAGCTCGCATACACGTAATATAATAGCCGATTTCGGTTCATGCTTTTGGGTTTAGTTAGGCTGAGAACCTTTCGGCTCAGCACATGGGTTAGTTAGGTGCAACCTTGATGCAGGTGGTAATGCGTGCGCGCGCACAGAGAGAACATGCCACTCAGAGATGTCTCAATAGCCTGAGATGAGGAAACGGTGACAAAGTGCAGGTGACATCATGCACCGGAAGCGCGTGGTGGATTTTGGGAATTTGAAGAAAGTTAAGAGAGCTGAAGCTAGACGCCAAACGAGGAGAATCGACTTTTGGAATTCGCCGAAGCAGGCGAACTTGCGCCCTAATGGTACCGCACACGATGGGGTCCGAATGAATAAGACATCATAGCAAGATTGTGTCACTCTCCTTGTGTCGAAACCTTTAACTCAAAAGTAATAAAAAGGTTTCGTACCTGAACAAAGAAGTCGTTACGTGTTTTCGAATTTCGAGATTCCTGTGTTCTACGTTATGTATATGTGTTACCAACATTCGATGTCCATTTCACCCATTTTTCACATGGCCATATTCGTGTATCTACCTATGTAACATATGGAGCGTATACTAATTTAACTGGAAGAAAACTCAAACCTGGTTGAATTGTCATTATAAATTTATTTCGGTGAGGAATATTATTTTACTCTTCGTCTCTGCAGATGACTTACACTCTTAATCTGTTTTTCATCCTCAAAGTAAGCGTGTGATTCATCTGTAAGGTCAACGAGAATAATAAATTTCTCTGCCGAAATAAATTTATAATGACAATTTTACCAGGTTTGAGTTATCTTCCAGTGATATATATATCATCATCATCATCATGTCGTGCCGCTAGCACGGATATCCCTGACCCTCTCTCGTCACTTCTCCCTATCGTTCAACGCCTCTGGCTGGTCCTCAGGGCTACATCCCGTATCCTCACATCGCTGCTGAATGTATGTTCGAGCTGGTCGTCCTGCTTTTGCCTGGTCATATGTGGGGGTCCATAGAAGTACATGACTTATGAGCTCGTCCCTGCTTCTCCAGCAGTGTCCTGCATATCTGGTTCGTCTATCTTGGAGTTTTCGTGATGGGAGGCAGGTGGCCGTATAGTTGGTGCTCTATATATATATATATAATGGTTCCTAATTTTCCACAATGAAATTATCAAAATTATTGATCTTATTTTATTCATGATTAATTACACTCTCTATGTGTGTGTGTACATACATATATATTACACGTGTACGTTTGTAAATTACAGTGAATCTGAGCATTAGTGTATGTGTATGTATATAATCTAGATTTAAATTGGAATATTCTAAAGACTATACACGACCAACTATCGAATCTTGTTTGCTATGACTGTTTCCTTAGTTTTTTTCTTTTTATGCCTTTTTTTAGTGGGGACCTATCCAGCCTCATCATGCTACAGAGATGGATGCTATCTGGTTACAGCGTTTATTTACTGGTTTACAAACCCAAAGGATTATATATATATATATATATATAATATATATATATATATTATATATATATATATATATACATATATATATATATATATATATATATATATTTACCAACCCTTCCGCTCGGGCAGGATATAACACCGGGTCAATTTTTCACTAGGGTTTAACATGTTTGAATTCAGAGTTTTCCTTCTTTTAGACTAGTTGGCTAAGTTTGAAGAACTCAGTCTGCCCTGCTATTTATTCTTAGCTAGAGAGTAAAAACTGAATTTGTATATATATATTTGTTTTCTAATTCCTTCGTTGGTGTGTCCTCAATTTTTCCTTTTAATAATAATTTATGGTCAATTGACGTATCACGTGGTCCGCTTGGTGGACGAGTGCTCTGAAGCACAGTCTAACGTAAAGTTGGACGGGTTTCGATCCCGGCTTCGAGCGTCCTGCGTGTGTAGCCACACTGAAGAGTTCTGATAGAACGAAACAGTCTGTCTGTGGATGACTATATATATATATAAAAAACAATATTTCGTTATGTTACAGTTGTCAATCTTATGTAAAACAATATTTTTGTGGCCAGTTATTTGAAATGGGAGTCTTTTCTATCTGTTCTCTCTTCTATATCCTTCTCATTCCACCAACTCTTTCTTGTTTGATGTAAAAAGATACGAGTCCTAATTAAGAAGACGTTTGATATACATTATAGGAAAAATTCTGTCAATACAAAGGTATTCATAACATAAAAATGGATTTGGTGTGCAGAGTTCGCACCCTAGACCAGGCTGTTTGCCTTTCTCTTCACGCTATTTCCCTTGGGAAAGGCATGCATCCAGGTATTTCCCTGACCCATCTCAGCTATGAGTAAAAATCAGTCAAACGGGGATCCTTAGTAGGTCAACAATTCTAAAAGAAAGGAATTACTCTAAATTAAAGAAGCAAGGATTGATGTTCTGCAGAATCCTTGACGTAGAAATGCATCATTCTTCTGTTATCAGCCCATCCAAATATGTGATTGGTCCCCAAAAAATAATCACCACTATAAGTAAGATAGACTTTAGCATTCGGAGTCCATAATTTAATTTTACTTATTTTCAATCTGAGCTCGGTATAATTTTTCCGGTAGTGAGTCGGAGAATCTATTTTTCTATTAATATCATTTTGCTTCATATATATATATGTGTAAAAACACACACACACAGACACACACACACACACCACTCTCTCTCTCTCTCTGTCTCTCCAACATATATATATGTTGGGGAGGAGGGAGGGAGAGAGAGTGTGAGAGAGAGAGAGAGAGTGTGTGTGTGTGTGTGTTTAAATATATATATATATACATATATATATATATATATATATATTAGATTAATGGCCTTTTAAGGTTGAATAGCTCCGCCATTCCTCTTATTTGGCCATTGCCGAGGTCAAGCAGGAAGGAATAATTTTCATCTGAAGTCGCTGGGAGGAATGAATTAATAGCTTTCCAAAAAAAAAAAAAAAAAAATTACCATGAAGTAAATCCACAAAGATTCTCCATAATTTTAATTCAAGTTGTCGTGCTTTTGACTGTTAAGTCAACCGTGTCTCCTGCAGAAAAGTAAGACCCGCCAAAATTCTAAGTATGACACTAAACTGCATCTGATAGTAAGGTTTTATTTCAACGGATCTGGAGAGTGTGAAGTACTCCTTTCCTTGCCATTTGTCAGAGTCCCACTCTAACCTGGAGTGAGAGTACCAGTTTAATTTTCCATATATAGATTAAACAGAACTGTTCAAAAATTGTTCGTATTCGACCGCGCGAAAAAAAAAAAAATCTTCAGAAACAACTACATAAAAATATAAATATGTATAAACAAGAACTCCTAACGTCTCGCCATAAAATAACCTTTGATGGGTTAATATGCTATTAAACTCTGTCAATTTCTGAGAAGACTTGATAGAACAGGCTGCCTTTCAGAACCTCGTCTCACATGGACTATGCTTTAATTAAATCGACCACAAAAACTAATTAGACAGGTTTTTTACATGCTGTATTTATACCTTTCTTTCTTTCTTTCTTTCTTCTTTTCTTTTCTTTTTACTTTAATTCCTTACAATTTTAATAAGGGAAAATACATCATCTTAGAATCACAAAAATGAATAAATAAATAAATAAGGAAACAAGATAGCGATTTTGGCAATGCTGTGGGAAAACCTGCATCTGTACAACTAAGGAAGGAAGTTAATGATGTGTTGCTGTTAGATTCACAAATGGACCCCTAAATTTGGCCTTGAACATCGAAGCTTTGAGAAGAGAAAGAAAACGAAACGTACCACTGTCACCACAGCCACCCAGGTCCCCTTCTCAGTACACGTACATCAACTACATCTGAGACTTTCGGAACATTGAATAATCCCTCTCCCCCCGAGTATTATTTCATGGAGCTAGTAACCATTCATCCCTGCTGTACAGAATCTCTTTCAGTCCCCACCCACTGATTCATATAGGCTTCATTGCGTTGGCAATTATCTAATCAGATGCTCCAGCCGGCTCAAGCACTGAGGAATTGAGTCGCAATTACAGTGAGGCGGCTGTACGGAAATAATGATGTGATAATGCGTTGATAAAAGGCTGGGAGGGAAGTAAGAAGGGAGCGTGAGTGTTGTAACGGAAAGGGGGTTGAAATGCTCGTTGAGGGTTGGGTGACGAGAGGAAATAAACAATAAATGTAGTTTTTTGCGTGTTTATTTTTTGGTTTTGGTTTTCGTTTTGTCTTCAAATGAATAAAGACAAAATGATACTTAGAACTGAATAGAATTGTTCCATGCATTGCTTATATCTTTTCAATCAAAATTTACATTGTATTTGATTAGGGCAGTTCGTTATGTAATTAGATAGATAGATAGATTGATCAGATAGATAGATGCAAACACACTTCCATTGGGATTTGAATTTTAAAAAAATGTGGCAATCTGATCAGAATTCAATGCTATAATAATTGTTGTTGAGTATATATATATATATATATATATATATATATATATATATATCGAGAGAGAGAGAGAAAGACAGACAGACAGACACATACACACTGGTGTGTGTATGCGTGTTTTGTGTACGTATGGGCGCGTGATAATGTCCGGTACTACTCGTAGCTATTTGAGCAAACAGTTAATTTAATCGTGTGCGGTTGTTTACGGCTAAATTTCTAAAACTGTTTTTTAATAGAATTAAATTTTTAAATTAAGAAATCATTTTCTGTCCTTTTAAAAACACAATTATCTTACTCTATCAGCTAAGGTTTTAATAGCCAATGAGAGCTAAGTGAATGTCCAATATCCTTATATATCGATTCTTAACAAGATTTCAACGAATACAGAAAACTTAATTTTTATTTGACAATTTAGTTGTATTCAAAACGTTTATCGGAAATTTAGCAGTGAGAATAAAATATGACTAAATACTTATGTTGAGAGTAATAAGAACTGCATCAAATTTTGTAATGGTCTTTGTTGTAACTCTCAAATTCAAGCAATTGAAAATTGGTTTACTATTCAACTATCTATGAACTGTTGTTTGTGCACAATTAAATGGTTTTACGCATTATTGTTTAATACTAATAATTCTGAGTTTTAGCTGACTGACTTTTCTGTTAAAATGACATTTGTTGTTTATTTGATACGAAATCCTGTTCGTACAAACACACACACACACACACACACACACACACACACACACACACACACACACATATATATATATATATATATATATATATAATCGCCAACTAACTACTTTATAGTCTACGGTATTTAAAAAAGAGAAGAAAACTAGGAGCCCCAATACTTCTGCTCAGTGTAGAACTAGTGTTCCCTCCTCTGCCACTTGGCGAAAGTAAGTGACAACTCGAGATTGAAAGTGATTTTGCAACCGGACGCGAAGATGTTAAGGCGTGAGCTGAACACAAGCCTCCAAAATACAGCCCCCAAATATGGGTGAGCTCCGAAAGAGTTTCACAGCGGTCTTGGGAAGACGAAACCAGCGAAGAAGCATGTTAGAAAAACAAACAAGAAAATACTGAAAGAAAATGCAAGGTCTTTGTCTACTCTCTCTCTCCTTCCTCCTGATATTTTGTTTTTCTTTGTCCAGCTAAGGCGGTAGACGCAGTTTTCGTACACTGTATCTTTCTCCCGGTGACTACTAAAAAGTAATGTTACGAATAAAATTTTGTGTTAGTGAAATAAGACAGAGTATAGTGTGTTCGTCAACGGCAAGTTTACAATAAGGTCCGACTACTACTTACGACTTAGAGAGAGTAAATATATATATATATATATATATATATATAATATATATATATATATATATATATATATATATATATATATATATATATATATATATGTGTGTGTGTGTGTGTGTGTATAACTGGACGAAGAAGAATTGAATTCATACCTTTCCGAAGTGTATAATGGCATTGTTAAATGCAAACAACCTGTCCAGGATTTGAACTCGTGCCGCTGTGTTCATTTCCTATGACGGTAACCATTCTGCCACCAAAGTCTCCACACACAAACACACACACACACACACACACACATATATAATGTAGATGACAATATATTCTCCCCACACGAGGGGTTGAGCTCTCTAGCAAACAAATTAATCCTTGTCACTCGCGTAATGCAAAGCTCTTAGTATGAATTCAGCTCTCGGTAACCGTTAAGCGTATATATGTAAACAAAACAAGAAAGTTATAAATATGATTTAAAACCCTTCGCTTAGGCTCAGTCTCCTCATGGCTGTGTGGTAGAATTCCCGGCTCGCGTAAAAGTCAGCAGGTTTCGATCCCAGCATCGAGCATCTTGCGTATCTAGCCACGCAGAAGAATTGTGATACAACCAAACAGTTTGCTTGTGGATGACTATATATATCACCTGAAAATTAAATTGGATTCCCTGTGCAAAATCGTTGCACAAACAAACACTAAATTTATTAAGTTGAATTTTGAAGAAATATATATCCAGAAATTAATAACGACTGCGTATTTTTTTTACTATTGATAAGGATGGTTACATAGCCAGATACGGCCATGTGCGAAATGGGTAAAATGGACATCGAATGATGGTAACAAATATACATAACGAAGAACACAGGAATCTCGAAATTCGAAAACACGTAACGACTTGTTTGTTCAGGTACGAAACCTTTTTATTACTTTTGAGTTAAAGGTTTCAACATAAGGAGAGAGACACAATCTTACTATTCTGTCTTTATCATCTGGCCCCTATCTCGTGCGGCATACATGGCGCGCAAATTCGTCTCGCCTCAGCGAGCCCCAAAAGTCGATCCTCCTCGTTCGGCGTCTAGCTTCAACTCTCTTAACTTTCTTCACATTCCCAAAAATCTCCCCGCGCTTTCGGTGCTTGACGTCATTCGCACCCTGTCACCTCGTTTCGTTTCGGTCTATTGTGACATCTCTGAGTGACACGTCCGCCCGCGCGCGCACGCATTAACACCTGCATCAAGTTGCACCTAAGTAACCCATGTGCTGAGCGGAAAGGTTCTCAGGCTAACTAAACCCAAAGACATGAACCGAAATCCCTCGGTTATTATATTACAGGACGACAAATTTCTAATTCTTTACAAGATGAGAAAGAAAACATAACTATTAAATAACTACATTAAACGTGAAAGACAATTTAATTACACTTGGCTACCAAAAATACACGCATTTTATCGAATTTCTAAACTCTTATATTGGATGAAAATAATCGAATACAAATGATGCAATGCACTATACACAGAGAGAAACATAACTAACAGCACTTCAAAGGAGAATCAGATATCAGGACAAGACACCTTACAATCGAATCCTCAACTGACTCTTCATTGATTGATTTTAATGGCTTAATAAACTATCTGAGACTAGTTTATGCCTAGAGGTTTGAGTATCTCCTTCATATTTACATTTTATAGCTATGTAACTGTTTTTCATTTGTGTAGCTGGGGTTTTTTTTTTGGTGTTTTTGGCCGGTACTATACAATCAAATTCGAATAATTTTTATTAACTTCTTTTGACGCATAAACAGAAGAGTAAATCTTATTTTCACTTCGGATCAGAATCTAGCCTGGGACTAAGGGCAATTAAAGAATGCTCCACACACCCCAGATCTCTAGAAGTGGGTCCTCACCGTTAGATGTAGTTTATTGTCATACTTCTGAGACCCCTTTTGGGGGATGATATTTACTTGTCTAGAGATGATACATTCAGCGTATTCTACATTCGACCAACCGAACGGGATTCTCTCCCTTGTTTTGGTGTGCACAATATCTGTAGTTTTCTAGTGAAAGCAATGATTTCATGAGATGGACTTCTTCAGCGCATGACGTGCCGGAGGTTTCCGAAGTTTACTTTCAGCAGTCAACTGTTTGACGACGGAAACTCCGTTTCTAGAACCAATAGACAATCTCCGAGTGACTTGAGCTTCGCGCGACATCCAGCAAAGATTTGGCATCGGATAAGCACTTTTGATATATTTCAATGAACAGATCGTATGGTTTGGTTTTACGGCATATCAACCATAGTAGGTTATTTAATGCCACAGCCATCATTCCAGAACAGTTATGGTACTATTAGATACATAGCTGGGAGGATAAAGGTGTTCATATCTTTCCCTATGTTATTTGTCCGAAAGTGAACGTAATAGCGCGAATGGAGTTCGATCTTGCAGACTACCATTCTGCAGTCCAGCGGTTTAATCATTACACCACGAGGACATGTCAGTTTCGGTTTGGTTTGGTTAGGTTTTATGGCATATCAACCATTGTAAGTTAATTAATGCCAAATCCTCTTTAAACAAATATATTAAATATATATGATTTGATTTGGTTAGGTTTTATGACATATCGACCATTGTAAGTTAATTAATGCCAAATCCTCTCTAAACAAATATATTAAATATATATGATTTGTAAAACCATTTCATTGATAATATTTTTAAACGAGACTGAGTTTACTTTTAACGCATTTAAATTGTTTCAAGTATTGCTATTTTACACCAATTGTTCTATTAGATATTACTCATTCCTTTGTACTCAGTTAAATAATTTCAAGTATTATATATCTCTAACAATTCAGTTAAACATTGGTCATTTTTTACACACAATTAAATGATCAAACAGTTCAATTTCAAATAATTTAATTCAAATAAGTAAATAAATAGACAGATTTTTTTTCTTAAAATAAAATATGTTGACTTATCGAAATATTTCTGTTGCTGAAGGTCCTGTGAGTCATGATATTTTTTTTTTTTTTATACATAAGGATTCATGATACCAGTCATTGAGATTACATACCTTTTTGAGACCAACTTCTAACCCATAACTTTTTGTCTCCCTGCCCTCTTTCTTTATTTCTTTTATTCATTTTTTTTTTTAAACGAGTAAGAATCCATTGAAAGAATATTTTTGTGATATTTTTCTCTCCATTATGTGATGGCTATCTGAACAGGTTGGTTTCCCATATGGAGTGACTAACTGAAAAAATTTTGCAGAAGCCAGTTTTTTCTTTCAAGACAGAGCTTTCTATTAAATGATGGTTCTCTGATGAGGTTGGTTTCTTATATGGAGTGTCCAGCTGTAATAAATTTATAATAAAAGGAGGTGCCCACGGTGTAATGGTTATCGTCGTAGGAAATGGACACGAGGACACGAGTTCAAATCCTGGACGAGACCGATTGCATTTCACATAGCTCTAATACCCTTGGGAAAGGTATGAATCCAATAATTCTCCCACCAGCTATGGGTAAATAGTAGGACAGACTGTTTCTTCAACCTTGGTGAGGCAACTCGTCTAGGAAAAGGCAAACTCTGAATTCAAACCTGTTAAACTCCGCTTAAAAATTGACCTTGTGTCATATCCTGCCCGAGCGGAGGGGTTGGTAAATATGAATAAATGTATAATAGACAACTGGCAGTCCGTTGAGAAAGAAACAACAAACAAGTAGACTCATGAAGAATGGGAGATTAATAGACAAAGCTGATAAAGGAAAAAAACATAATCAGAAAAGAGATAATGAAATATAGATGTGAGAATGAGAAGAAATGGAAAAAAGGAAAGAACAGAAGGAGAACGAGAATGAAAAGCAAGAAAAAGAAAAAGAAGAAAAAGATTGCGGTAAAAAGTTATTGACAGAAAGAAAGAAAGAAAGAAAGAATATTAGAATTTATTACAAGAAAGAGAAGAAAAAGATTGTGGTAAAAAGTTATTGACAGAAAGAAAGAAAGAAAGAATATTAGAATTTATTACAAGAAAGAGAAGAAAAAGATTGTGGTAAAAAGTTATTGACAGAAAGCAAGAAAGAAAAAAAGCAAGAAAGAAAGAAAGAAAGAAAGAATATTAGAATTTATTACAAGAAAGAGAAGAAAAAGATTGTGGTAAAAAGTTATTGACAGAAAGAAAGAAAGAAAGAATATTAGAATTAATTAGAAGAAAGAGAAGAAAAAGATTGTGGTAAAAAGTTATTGATAGAAAGAAAGAAGGAAAGAAAGAAAGAAAGAATATTACAATTAACTGCAAAAAAGAGAAAAGCATAAAAGAAAGGGAAACAAATAAATTTAATGTGAAAAAGAAAAAAAAAACCAAGAAAGGACCGAAGTGAAAAACAGCAATAAATAAATAAATATATAAATTATGAATAAAATAAATTTAAAGGAAACATGAAATGTACATTTCTTTCTGTCCGTTTAATGGCGTAAGTAATGGTTGTGTCTGCACGGCCGTTGTCTTGCCTGCGGCGGTCTTTCCAATCGACTAACCATGTCCCCACAGTTTGAGGACACAAAGTTGGTTAAAGTGATAGTTAACACACAGACACTGGGTAAGTAATAGCCTTCACAACCTGTCCAGAACCCTGTCCATAAGTGTATCACCATACCAGGCTAAACTAAGATTATATAGAAGGAAAGAAAGAATTGCACTCCGTATAGAAAAGACAGGCTAACAACAAGAGTACGCTCGGGTGCGTTGTCCGGACTTGCTACCATGGAGATAACTAGCTCCCCACTTCTTCCCATTGCGTAGAAAACCATGATGTGATTTGTGTTTTAAGGGTTCCCGAAAACCAAATAGCAGGTGTGAAGGATGTAAGAGTATCAACATTGGTGGACAGTGAAAAAAAAAAGACGACGACTAAAATCAGGAGAGCATCATGGGAGAAAAAATTTATGAATTTAATGGTACACATATGTTGAATGTGATCATTTAGAAAGCAATATTTGTTATTCGGAATATAGGTCGTTTTTTTTTTTATTTTCTCCTTAGATACGCATTGAAGATGTTCGATAAAATTAATTTCGAGGAAATAATTGTGAAGTTATTTTGTATTTACACAATGGATCTTGGTAGAATTTGTTGATGTTGTTTGTTTTGATTTAGTTAGTAGTCGGTTTTGGGGTTTTGTTATCACACTCCGTTAGTTTTCCTCTCAACCACATTTAATTCGTTTGCTTCTCGGTCCGTGAAGGCTGCAAAAGAATTACTGAAGGAAGGAAGAAAAGAGACGAATATAGGAGATACCTTCTGAATTTCAACTTTATTTTAGGGCTTTCACACGGCAACTCTATAGCGAGAAATATCTTCCTGGACTATTTGAGAATAATCGTTTCTCCCAAATAAGGCGTTGAAATGTGCTAGTTGTTTTCTGTGGTTGACACTTCCAAATTTGGTGTTTTTAGTTGTGGGTACCTGGTCATTGGTCTAATGAGTAAAGTGTTCGCCAATGGCCCGGGAGACCAGGGTTTAACCCCAGGTCAATTCATACCAAAGGCTCAAAAAATGGTACTTGGTGCCACCTTGTTTAACATTAGGCACTTTAAGGTAAGGATCAAGGGTAGTAGTGGAGTAATCTAGGGAATGGAATAGCGCCCTCCCCTATATCTTGGTGTAGTAGCAATAGAAAAGGGAGCCTCTTTGTCACCCTCGACTAAGATCACCAACTTTACTTACTTACTTAGTTGTGGGTGTAAGTTCATTTAGTGCTTTAAATACATTCTTTCCAATTCAACAGATCACTACTGAATGAAGCCGACTTTCCTTCTCGGGGTCTTAAAACTGTTTCAGGCATGCGCAGTTCCATCTCCAAGTCAGGGGCCTGTTGAAACTTCTACACATCCCAAATTTACTTTATTTTCTTTTACTTATCTCTCTATCTCCAACAACCCAAACATTCCTCAACGCCAGGATGTGACACAAAAATAGTCTTTTATTTCATTCTTTTTTTCTTGGTTTTATTTTAGGAATTATTTTGTTTACATTTAAAACGGATTACAACTGATATGAATTCAGAGTTTTCAAACCGGTTTCCAAACCAAGGTTTGACGAGAGCAGGCTTCCCTTACAATTTACCCATAATTGGAATAGAACATTTGGCTCCATGCTTTTCAAAGGATATTAATGCTATGTGAAATACAAACAACCGTCTCCGGTATTTGAACTCTGGTCGCCAACTCTCCTCCGTCCAACGATGAGTATTGCACTACAGACGCCATTAAGAATACCACAAGGATTATTCATTGTTTTAATCAATTGTGTATTCTTAGAAATCCCTTTTATATTTTTGAATAGGTCAGTTTTTTTTCTAGCTTACGTCTCTGTTGGCCGTCTTTTTGTGGATTTTATTTCGTAGAGTAAGTCGACACTCTTAGCACATTTACGCTTGAACAATTCAGTAAATTTCTTTTTCTTTCACGTCCCTTAATCTGCGAGTAACGTCAGATTTTGAAGACCAGTTTAAAATAATGGCGCCTAACTCCCAGAATTTCGGTACTTGTATCTGTCACCATTTGAAAGTAAAGTCACCACATCTTTGATTGAATAAGACAGACACTTCTCTTGCGCTAATTTTATTAATGATCCGTTCAAGTTATTCTATGACATTTTGGACAAGTGGAAACGACTCAAAAAATGATCACTCATAAAATAAGCAAAAATGAAGTGTCTTTTTTATTCCGTTATACATGTTTAAAAAAGAAAATGTTGCATATATATATATATATATATATATATATATATATATTCATATATATGTATAAAATAACTTACAAAAGTTGCTATGCCATTACCCAAAGAGACCAACTCAATGGATCGTAATTTTCCTATTATGGATTTATTTCAGTGGGTTACTAACATTGGCCTAGCAGTTAGAGTGTTCGCCAATGGGCCGGGAGACCTGGGTTCAATCCCTGGTCGAGTCATACCAAAGACTCAAAAAATGGTACTTGATGCCTCCTTGCTTAACACTCAGCATTATAAGGTACGGATCAAGGGTAAAGTAGAGCAATCCTGGGAAGGAGTAGCGCCCTCCCCTACACCTTGGTGTAGTAGCTATCGAAAAGGGAGCCTTCGGGTCACCCTCGACTATGGTCGCCAACTTTACTTTTTACTAACAAGCAACCTACCTCTTCAAAAAGCGACAACGCACACACACACACACACACATATATATACATATATATATATATATATATATCAGCAAGTTGTGCTAATAGTACGGAGTTTCCTAACTTTCTCTCGCCATTCGTCTTCATCGCTCCCGGAAGGTCCTTTCGATTGCATCCAGTATCCGCACAGAACTGATGTATGTAAGCCAACACAGGTGCATCCTTAGGTGGAGAAGTTAACCAAAGAACGTCTCTTATGAGTTCCTCCTTACTTCTCCCTCAATACACAGCATGTCTTGTTCGTCTTAATTAGATGGCTTATGAGATGGAAGGTAAGTGGTCATACAGCTGTTGTTTCGTCGCGTGTTGCTTCCATGATTTGTTTCAATATAGCTCGTAGCATTCCTCTGCAGTTCATAGCAATCTTTTCTGCCTTGCGTTTTGTCAGTGTCCGTGTGGTGCATCCATAGAGTAGTACTGACATAACAGTTGCTTGGAAGAAATCCAGTTTTTTTATCAGAGAGATTAGATCTCTTTATAATCGATAGCCTCTTAACTACGGTCCAGCTTTTCCATGAGTGTACGTTGTCATCCTCTTCAGTAGATTTTTTAAAAATATTTGCTCATCTGATTTCAGCTCCAAAAACAATATCCATAGAAAGAATACATCTGAGAGATACGAGACAAGATAGAGAAGAAAAGACAAACTGAATGTAATCTGCCTTTATTTAAAAAAAAAATACCAGGAAAAAGAGATTAAAGAGATTAAGTTTATCGCAACGAACTACAGACCGAGCAATGATGGCCATTGACCAGTCGCCTGGGGCGATAGAATACACCGACTGCTTCTTTGCAGAGGGGTCAGACTCCCCCAACGAGTGTCCTGGATATGATACTAAACCATCTGAAGGTGAGGTCCCAGTAATGCTGGAGCTTTGGGGAATTGCAGAGTACCCCTTCATTGTCATAGCTCCTAGTTCTACTCTGTCCTGGAGAGGTAGCACCTGAAAGGGTCTTATCAATACGTCAAAGAGAACTAAATTGTGTACTTAAGCTAAATTCAATTGTTTGAAATAAAACTATTTTTACATTTAACTATGAATATCGCTCATTTGGCTTGGGTTGTACAATACACCATCAGCTTCTCTGCAAAAGTGTAAGACTTCCCCACCGAGTTATGATACTAAACAATCGGAAATCGGATGGTGACGTTCCAGTAATGCTGGAACTGTGAAAAATGCGGACTACCCCTTCGTTGTCTTCACTCCTAGGTCCACTCTGTCAAGGGGTAGTAGCACCTATAGGGTCTGAAATAGAACCGTTTTTAAGTAGATCTAAACTGTACTTATACTAAACCGAATAGTCGGAAATAGAACTGTTTTTTCTTATTGAAGCTGTGTACTTATGCTAACCTGAATTGTTTTAAAAGAACGCTTTTGACATTTAACTGTAAGCAAAAACTCAACTTATACTAAACTGAATAGTTTGAAATTTAATTCAGCGTTAAATGGCCCGAAAAGGGTAGATACACTGTACATTACCAACCAACCAACCAACCAACCAAACAAGTATGACCCGAGATAATGTAAATATGTCTACAGATTAGTACAATCGAAAGATCGACCCCAAAAAGCTAAAACACAAAACACAGTAAAGAAAAAGTTACCAAAACTCAACAACATAACATCAATGTTAACTTGCCCAGTCGGCTGTGGGTGTAGAATACACCGACTGCATCTCTGCAGAATGGTAAGACCACCACCAACGAGTGTCCTAAATATGACATTAAACAATCTGATGGTGAGGTTCCAGAGATGTTGGGGCTTTGGGAATGCAGAGCACGCCTCCATTGCCTTCGCTCCCCGGTCCACTCTGACCTGGATTGGTAGCACCTGATAGGGTCCTATCTATGGGTCAAATAGAACTAAAATGCGTACTTATGCTAAACTGAACTGCTTGAAATTGAAATGTTTTGACATTTCAACTTCGTACTTATGCTAAACTGATTTGTTTAAAACAGAACTGTTTATTTGTATAAAAATGGATTTGGCATTAAATAACCTACAAAGGTGGATATGCCATAAACACAAACAAACAAACAAACAAACAAATAATAAATATATCAATGGACAATATCGCTGAACTAAACGATATAATCTTTGCAGGAACAAAACTTATCAGTGACAGAGTTAGTATTCCTCAAAAGAAACATAACAGAAATACAAACCCAGCATGGAATATAAGACCAGAAGAACAAATAAAGAAACTTCGAATACAAGAGAATGCATGAATAAAGGAAAAAATACACAAGAACGCAATGTACAGAAAATACCGAAAAAGACAACAGCAGACAAAAAGACTGACATAAAACCAAAACATTCAGTCGAAAGAAGGGAAACTCAAAGGATACCGGAATAGAAGCAAGCAATACAAACAAAACAAGACCTTCCAAAATAACGACAGAAAATCCTAGCTGCAGGTCAACGGGGAATTCCTAAAGACAAATGAATAACCTTATGCAAAGGAAACAAAACTTTTCTAGAGTAAGATATAGGAAAAGAAAGAGTTGGTTGTTGGTTGTTTGGGTTTTATGGCATATCAATCTTTGTAGGTTATTTAAGACCAAATCCATTTTTATTCTAATAATCAGTTCTGTTTCAAATAATTCAGTTTAGCATGAGTTCACAGTTTAATTGTCAAAGACGTATCTATTTCAACCTATTCAGTTTAGTCCAATAGTCCTAATTTAAACAATTCAGTTCAGTATAAGTATAGATTTTGTCTTCCTACTGTTAAATATCAAAAACATTTCCATTTCAAACAATTCAATTAAGCATAAGTATTCAGTTTAAATGTCAAAGTAGTTCTATTTCAAGTAATTCAGTTTAGTATACGTAGGCAGGTTAGTTCTATTTGACCCATGGACCCTATCAGGAGCTACCACTTCATGACAAAGTGGACCCGGGAGCGATGGCAATGAAGAGGTACTTTGCATTCATCAAAGCTCAAGCATTACTGGAACCTCACCATCAGATTGTTTAGTGTCATAACCAGGATACTCGTTATAGTGTTCTTACCCCTCTGCAGAGAAGCAGTCGGTGTATTCTGCAGCCCCAGCCGACAAAGAAAAAGGAAGGACAAGAATTAAACTGTGTACTTATGCTAAAATGAATTGTTTGAAATACAACTGTTTATATATATAAAACTGGATTTGGCACTAAATAAGCTACAATGGTTGATGTGCCATCAAACCTAACTCACAATGACTTAATTCGGCATTAAATGACCCAAAAAGCGTTGATACGCCATAAAACAAAGCAACGAACCAACCAACCAAGCGTAGAGGTGAAAATTCATGCTGATTGGTTTGTTTGGTTTGTTGGGTTTTATGTCATATCAACCTTTGTAGGTTATTTAACGCCAAATCCATTTTTATGTAAATAATCTGTTCTATTTAAAACAATTCAGTTTAGCATAAGTACACAGTTCAATGGGCAAAAACATTTCCATTTCTAACCATTCAAGCAGTTGTATGTAACAATTCGGTTAACTGTATATACAGTTTTAATGTCGAAAAACAGTATTACCCCTCTGCAGAGGTGCAGTCAGTGTATTCTACACCCCCAGCTGACTGGGCAATACATAGAGTTAAATGTCAAACAGTTTTATTTCAGATAATTCAGTTCAGCATAAGTACACAGTTTAGACGTCAAAAACAGTTCTATTTCGAGCAATTCAGTTCAGCACTAGTACGCAGTTCCAATGTCAAAACAGTTCTATTTTAAACAATTCAGTTTAGCATAAATACGCAGTTTAAATGCAAAAATCAGTATAGTGAAAGAAGCACGGTTTAGTTCTATTTAACCCATAGATAGGACCCTTATCAGGTGCTACCACTCCGGGCCAGAGTGGACTGGGAGCGATGGCAATGAAGGGGTACTCTGCATTCCCCAAAGCTCCAGCATTGCTGGAACGTCACCATCAGATTGTTTAGTGTCATATCCAGGACACTCGTTGGGGAGGGGGTCTTACCCCTCTGCAGAGAAGCAGTCGGTGTATTCTACAGCCCCAGCCGAAAGGGCAAAATTCTTGCTGAAGTAAAAATTCCAGTAGGCATATTCCTTGTGTTATTTAACAAAAATATAGAACTTTCCATCTGGAGGATTTACCTGTTCCAGCATGGTGACCGAGTAAATATAAAATGAAGCGAAAAGAAAAAAAATACTTGGACATGACTAGAACTAAAAAAAAGAAAAAAATGCTGGACATTGATACCAATTGTAGTTGATACTTGGAAAAAGACTAGGAGAATTGAAAATCAGAGGAAGAATAGAGACGATTCAGACTACAGCATTGTTAAGATCAGCTTCTAAGAAGACTCCTGGAGATTGGAGGAATTTTGCTGATGAGACTTGTTGTCACTCAGACTCTTGTGAAAGACCATGAGCTTGCGCTGGTGCGAAAAACCAGCAAGGAGTATAATAATAATAATAATATTAATAATAATAATAATAATAATGCGGTGACAGAGACGAAACGATCAATCACATAATAAGCGAATGTAGCAAATTAGCACAGAAGGAGTGTAAAGCGAGACATGACTGTGTCGGCAAGGTGATCCACTGGGAAATGTGCAGGAAATTTCAATTCGACCATACAAACAAATGGTATATGCACAACCCGTCGCCTGTCCTAAAAAATGACTCGCATAAACTCTTATGGGACTTTAACATACAAACGGATCACCTCATCCCGGCCAGAAGACGAGACCTCATAATAATCAACAAAAGAAAGAGAATCTGCTAAATTATTGACTTTGCTGTCCCGGCGGACCACAGAATAAATCTGAAGGAAAGTGAAAAGAAGGATAAGTACCACGACCTTGCTAAAGAATTAAAAAAAACTGTGGAACATGAAAGTGACGATTGGGCCAATTGTGATTGGTGCTTTAGGCATAATAACAAAAGGATCATTAAAAGGCCTGGAGGACTTAGAAATTGGCGGACGGGTAGAGACAACATTGCTGACGACGGCCAGAATACTGAGACGAGTCCTGAAGACTTAAGGAGACTTACTGTCACTCAAACTCCAGTGAAAAACCATCATCTAATACTGATGTGAAAAACTCTAGAGGAGTAAAAAATAATAATAATAATAATAATAATAATGGGGAATCATAGATTGACTCAAGATATCCAATGATTTACAAAAAACAAAAATACTTTTGATACATAATAATATATATTCAAGAATAATAGTAATACTTTTGTGGAATCAAAGATGGTATCCAGATGTCTACATGAGATAAGCTTTGGAGTAAAGATCTGTAAAAATAGTTTTGATTCATATGTTATTTCTCGATACTTGTAAATGCGAGAAGTATATTAATTTTTTTTTGTTCACCTCAGGGTTATCAAAAGTTCGATTTTGCATTTCTCTCTGAACGACATGTTTAACTATATAGACTGATGTATTGCAGTGTAATAGTGTCTCATGAGTTATATATTTTAAGGTGAATGATGCATTCAATAGGGCGGCAATAACGTCACGAGTTTTAATCCATTCTGTACATGAAAAATCAAAAATAGATTGACATGTTCAGACAGATTAATACCATATCGACCATAAATAAATACAACTCTACTACTTTTAAAAAAATATTTATTACTATTTTCTGCTAAATTATTATGTCTTGAGAATAACATTAAGTTGAGTTTGATTATAAGACTCGAATCTGGGAGTTTGGGTAATGTGGAATACACCTTTATTAACGTTATTCTCAGGTGCTAAATTGTAGTAGTTGAACCCATTTACCGGTGACCAAATACAACTATAAGAGTTAGATAGAAATACATGAAACCATTTAACTATGTGCAAAAAATGATTAATATTGTCTACTTTTAAAAAATATCTATTACTATTTTCTGCTAAATCAATATGTCTTGAGAATAACATTAAACTGAATTTGATTATAAGACTCGAATCTTGAAGTTTAGGTAATGTGGAATACACCTTTATTAACGTTATTCCCAGGTCCACTTTGACCCGGATTGAGGTACTTTTTAGCGTCGAATCTATAAGTCAAAAACAATATTTACTTCGAATCGTTATCAAAATCAAATAGAATTATTAGTGCTAAATAGTAGTACTTGAACCCATTTACCGGTGACCAAATACAACTATAAAAGTTAGATAGAAATACTTAAAACCGTTTAACGAAGTGCAAAAATGATTAATATTGTCTACTTTAAAAAAAATATTTATTACTATATTCTGCCAAATTATTATATTTTGAGCATAACATTAAACTGAATCTGATAAAAAGACTCGAATCTAGGAGTTTGGGCAATGTGGAATACACCTTTGTTAACGTTATTCACAGGTCCACTCTGACCCGGATTGGTAGTACCTTTTAGCGTCGTATCTATAAGTCAAAAACATTTACCGGTGACCAAATACAACTATAAGTGTTAGATAGAAATACTTGAAACCGTTTAACTAAGTGCAAAAATGATAAACATTGAAAAAGATATTAAAAAGAAATTATCATTGCTAAATAGGAATATCATTTAGCTTTGTGTAAATAGAAGTATTGGTGTTGGATGGCCATGTTTGAAAGCATTTCACAATGTGCAAAAAAAGAAAAAAGATTAATATCAAATGGAATCTTAAAAGAATCATGAGTGTTAAATAGATATAACTGATCTTATTTACTTATTAACAAATAAAACTATAGGTGGATGACAGAAATACTTGAAATCATTTAACTATTTCCAAATAGAACAATTGCAGTTGGATCGCAGTGCTTGAAACCATTTAACAATTAGCAAAGATGATTAAAATTAAGAAGATATTAAATAGAATTATCAGTGCTAAATAGCAATTGTTGAAACCATTTAATTGTGTACACACTATAAATATCGATTCTTGAAATAATTTATCTGTGTTCAAACTCATGAGTTCTTTCTCGTTGAAAAATAATGCTACCAACAAAATATTCATTTACAAATCATATATATATATATATATATATATATATATATATATATATATATATCTAAAGATGGTTGTTGTAGGTCCAAAGAAAGAATGAGGATATATTTAAAAAAAGATGATCCACGGAGAGATTTGTATTTTTTAAATTTATTTATTTTGTTCTTACATACGTGCTATAAACATGTATTACATACGTGTTATATATATGTATGTTTCCAGCTTATTGCTTTCGTCAGAGAACATGTGTGGCACAAGGCCTTTTAAATAGGGTACTCAATGAGACTTGAAATCACTCCTGTTTCCAGTATAAATGATTCTTGTCTGGTTGAATTTGTTTTTATAAGGGTTTTTGTTCCCCCTTCTTGGACTATGTTTACTTTAGTCTTCTTTATCCTTCTTTGATATTTGATCACACATACACACACACACACACACACACAACTACAAACATATCAAATATCAAAGAAGGGTAAAGAAGACCAAAGTAAACAGTCCAAGAAGGAGGAACAAAAACCCTTATAAAAACAAATTCAACCAGATAAGAATCATTTATACTGGAAACAGGAGTGATTTCAAGTCTCATTGAGTACCCTATTTAAAAGGCCTTGTGCCACACATGTTCTCTGACGAAAACAACAAGATGGAAACATACATATATATAACACGTATGTAATACATGTATATAACACGTATGCAAGAACAAAATAAATTCAAAAAATACAAATCTCTCCGTGTACCATCTTATTATATATACATATATATATATATATATATATATATATATATAAACAAGGGTTGGTCTTAAGTTAACCTTGGCGACTTTGTGAAATGTTGAAGTCATTCATAGCTGAGTACGTGCGTAAGTGAGTCAGTGTTTTCTCTCGGCTGACTGTTAAAATTACGTATGTGCTTTGCTTCTCTCAATAAGACTCGATTAGTTCTCTCCGCAGTCCAGACGCCAACTAAACTCGTGACGACAAACCCTGTCGTTATACGCATATTTCTTCATAATCTAAATCTATTCCCACGATGAAAATACCTCCCAAATAACCTATTGTCCAAATCAAGATCAAGGGTCATTTCCTCTACACTTACTAACTCGAAAGAATGTTCAAATAGTTACAACCTATCGAGCTGTTAACTTCAGCTGCTTTTAACATCCATAACATGGTTCGAACACTTGCTATACGAGGTCATATCTGATCTTCTCAAAAATGAATGTTCTTTGAAAAAAAGATACAAAATTCTAATTTTTCACATTAGCTCAATCCAGACAACAGAGAAGAATATTGTAATTTTGATAATCTCAAAAACAAGTTAATTTTGTTATATTACATTTAGGGGGTGGCCTTGTGGTGTAATGGTTAAAGCGATGGACTGCAAAGTCGTAGTAAGTGAGTTCGAACTCCACGAGCCCTATTATGTTCACTCTTGGACAAATACCCCAAGGAAAGGTATGAACCCGCTTATCCTTCCAGGTATGAGTTAAATAGTACCAATACTGTTCTCGGGGAATGGCTTTGGCATTAGATAACCTACAAAGGTTGATATGCCATTAAACAAAGAAACCATTACATTTAGTCAACTTTGACCCAATGAAAACTATTAGATTCTATTGATAAGATATAGGAATTAGATTTGATATTGAAAAATATGCTATGTTTATAGTAAAACAAAAAGAAGGACACAGGGGAAATAATATCAAATGAGTATGTATCAGTCAACTTCCTTGAGAAATTATATTGAACGAGAAAATAAACTAAATTGTTATAATTAATTTGCGAATTAAACTGGAAATTTCTTTACTCTCTTGGTTACGCTATTGCGCTAAAAACAATCTCAGAATTGCTAAGTTTATTGTGCTACGGTATAGCACACAAAAATCATTAAAGATCATAAGATTCGTTGTTCGATAAGATGAAGTTTATTTTTTCGAAAACAAATATTACATGCATTCAATGTGTTGGTATTATTGATTTCAGAGCTCTACAGGTTAAAATATGCTCTTTAAAACGTACATCTTAAAGGCCGTCAAATATGAGAAATGGGCTAAAATGCTTATTAACGACTGGAAAGTAAATAGCCGTCTGGAAGATAAATAATAATAATAAAAGAAATAAATAAACAGGAATAAACATACAAAAACACCAAAAACAACACCCTTCCAAAAAAACAGGCCACTTAAGAGAAATATCGTTTGAAATAAAAACTGTCTTGGTGATCAATATTTATCTCTGATCTGATGGGAGAAAAAGTGAAAGGGATCAATAATTATCTTTGATTTCAAAGAATAAAAAAGTTTGATCACGTTTTTATAGCCCTTTCTTTGTCTCTCTCTCTCTCTCTATATATATATATATATATATATATGTGTGTGTGTGTGTGTGTGTGTGTTCCTATGGGTGTGTCTGTATGTGCGTGCACATTCTTCTGCGTGTGGCTTGTGGTTGGCTGATCTGTAATGATCTCAGCTCTAGGTATAAGTTCTTTGGCTCGTTGCTGAAGAGGTGAGGGGTGAGGCATTATATATTTAGATCTATGTCTTCTTTTTTAAAATTGTTTGTATGTTTTCATTGAAGATATTTAGGAACTAATCTCTCCCCCCCCTCTCTCTCTTCCTCCTCTCTCTCTCTCTTCCTCCTCTCTCTCTCTCTCTCGCTCTTCCTACTCCTCCTCTCTCTCCCTCCCGTTATCTCTCACTCTCCCTCAGACCATGCTCATTCTCCCTCTCTTTTTCTTATTTACAATCAATTAACGTCATTCTATCTCTCACTTTCTCTTTCTTTTTTTCTTTCATATGTTTGGCTTCTTTGTTTAATGGTATAACAACCTTCGTGGGTTATTTAATGCCGGAGCAATACTTGTAGAAGTACAGTTGTGTTATTTATTAAACCAATAGTTTGGAGTATGTATAGAGATTTCTTTCCTTTCTATATGTTATATAATTAAGGAATGATTTCTTTTATATTAATCATTTTTCGTTAATTATATTTCATCATTCAGTTTGGTTGGGCTTCGAACTATTCGGGTCTTAGTTGCACAGACATTGGGTACAGTTTAACGCCCATGCGCAGAGGATATGATAATCACAATTGTCATAATAAACACCAGATAGGAAATGAAGCTGGAGTGTGAATGACGCCATGACGGAAGCGATGGTCCTGAGAATTTGAAGATTTTGAAAAAGAGTCAGTTGGGAGTTGTCTTTGGACCATGTAGGCAGACAATTGGGTTGTCTGCCTTTGAGGCAGACAGTTGAAATTGAGTTCCGACCATGGTGTTGAGACATTGAGATTGGACCACGAGATGGGCCGAGCGTTGGGGTGTTGTTAGCATAGTATGATACGAAATACTTTTAAGAATTGTCTATATCCTCGTGTCGAAAAACCGAAGTCAGAAATTAATAAACGGTTCGTACCTGAACAACGGAGTCGCCTGTGTATTGGAGGTCCCCGCGGACTTTCTCGAAACCTATGTATGGCGCTAGAGCTTGTTGTCTAGTTCAAGCCATAACCTGGCATACGTGAAACTGCTTGCGTCATCCGGCTCACATTGCACCAAGTGAGCCGATGAGCAGCATAGACCAGCAGGGTTCGAGTCTCGGCTCGTTCCCGACCTTCTCTTCCCCTTTATCCCCATTTTAATCGGCCTTCGGGCTTTTGACCTTGCGTCAAGTCCTGTCTGGTAGGAGGCACCGACAAATAAACGGAATCGCCTGTGTATTTGAGTCCCGTTTGTTTCTACCTGCATTTGTACATGCATCTGTATTTGTATTTCCCTGTATTTGTGTTTGTATATGTAACGTTGGATTGATATAATTATTATTATGGTTGTGAGTATGCAACATAAAGAGTAATAGCCCGAAAGTGAATGAAATAGCGGGATTAGAATTTTAACTCGCTGTCCAGCATGTTTGCCAAAACGTCATGGAAACTCATTTATTTTGCTTTGGTTTGGTTTGGTTTAGTTTCTTTGTTTTATGGCATATCAACCTTCGTAGGTTATTTGATCTTAAAGCCATTTTTATAGAAGATCAGAGGTCCTGGAGAGAATCGAACTCAGTATTTGCTAAGTCGGCTGGGGCTGAAGAACACACCAACTACATATCTCAAGAGGGACCTCCAAAAGAGTGTCCTAGATATGACACTAAACAATCTGAGGGTGAGGTTTCAATAATGCCGGAGGTTTGAAGAATGTGGAGTACCCCTTCATTGCCGGCGCTCCCAGATCCACTCTGGCCCGGAGTGATAGGGACCTATTAATGGGTCAAATAAAAGTAAACTGCGTACTGATGCTAAACTGATTTGCTTGAAATAGAACTATTTTGACATTGAAACTGTGTGCTTATGCTAAACTGAATTGCTTGGAATGGAACAGCTTTTGTATATTAAACTGAGTGGTTTGACATAACTATTTTGTCAAAAACTATATTCATACTGAACTGAATTGTTTAAATTAGAATTATTTGACTAAAACGAACAGCTTGAAAGAGAAATGTTTTTGACAATTAAACTGTGTACTTATGCTAAACTGAATTGTTTGAAATAGGACCGTTTATTTGTATACAAATGGATTTGGCATTAAATAACCTACAAAGGTTGATCTGCCATAAAAGCCAAACAAACATGTAAATAAACAAACGAACTCAGTATGAAGGATCTGCCCTGGTATACCATATTATTATTTACTGTGTCCTCGTGGTGTAATGGTTAAAGCAATGGACTGCGGAATCGGAATAAGCGAGTTCGAACTCAAGTCACGCTATTCCGTTCCCTTTCGGGCAAATACCCTTAGGAAAGGTATGAACCCTCTTATCCTTCCAGCTATGGGTAACGCTACTGTTCTTCTAGGAGAATGACTTTGGCATTAAATAATCCACAAAGGTTGATATGCCATTAAACAAAGAAGCCAAACTAAACCAGCACTCATTCAGTGAATTTAGTTTGGTGCAAGGCTAGAATTATAGATCGTCTATTAACAATAAGATTTAAAAATAATCATCAACCTCTGAATGCTACGTTGTCACGTATTAAGCTTGCTTAGTTATAGAGCAAAGCCTGAAGAATACTGAACCCAGTGAGAATCGAACTCGCTAACAATGGTCTTCCAACATATCTCACTGCAATCTATCTATCTATCTATCTATCTACTTTCGTCTAGTTTGGTTTAGTTGGGAGTCTATGTTTAATGGGACCTCAATACTCGTGGGCTATTTGATAAGAAAGCCATCCTTTATAAAAACAGCCATGATACTATTTAACCCATACCTTGTAGATAAGGGGTTTCGTACTTTTCCCAAGGGTATTTGTCCGAAAATGAACGTTATAGCGCGATGAAAATTCAAAATTGCTGGAGATCAGGGGACTAGTTGAGTGCTCGTTTATTATCATTACTCACAGATCTACTCTAAAAAGGACTGGTAGTAGCAGTTAGGCTCGCATTTATGGGTCAAATATACCTGTTTAAAAGTCATTCGTATTTGATAGGACCATGTTCAAAAAATGTTGGGAAACAGCAATACAAAAAATATTATTACGAACACACAATGGAGGTAATTCCCTCACCTCTTGCCATAAAATAACTTTTTATGGATTGGTATGCCTTTAAAATCTATCAATCACTCAATCTGGAATCTTTCGAAATATAGTCGACAATATGTTCTACTAAAAATACAAAGCAATAATTTCTGCAAATAAATCCTGATTTTGTTTTTAAGATGTTTGGGTATTCCTTTTGTTGTTAGCATCACCTCCATCAAGGCGTGCTAATAGCACAGATATCTTTGATTCTCTCTCACCATCTGTCCCTATCAACCATCGCTCTAGTGTTCGTACAGAGCTCACGAATGTAAATTTTTGCTCATAGGCTAACACTAGTCCGTTGATAAACCGGAGTTGGAACTCTCTTACAACGATGTCGCAGTCCAGCACCTTTGCCACGACGCCACGAAGACTCTTATTTGTATTTCATAACTGAACATTCAAGCTTCGTCAAAGTTATTTTACTGAAAGTAGTCTAAACTATTAAGACTTGTAGTATGATTTTTTTCCAAGCCATGCTGTGAAAAATTTTATGGAATTAATACATAGTTGTACCTCTACACGTATTTCTTACATACTTTATTATTTCAGGCATGGATGGATCTAAAGCATTTTTCTTTATTGAAATTTTTCCAAATTTCCCGAATTGCCGTGAATAATTCTTATTTGTGTATAAAGCTTTTCACCAGAAATTATCTCTTGGATTGTTATATTTAATTAATATTTTATGTAGAGAAAGTATTCGGCTATACACTCAAAGGAAAACATTGTTTGCCCAGTCGGCTGGGGCTGTAGAATACGCCGACTGCACCTCTGCAGAGAAGTAAGACCCTACAATGAGTGTCCTGATATGACGCTAAACATTCTCATGGTGAGATTCCAGTGATGCTGGAGCTTTGGGGAATGAGGGGCACACCCTTATTGCCATTGCTCCCAGGTCCACTCTAGCTCGGAATGGTAGCACCTGATAGGGCCCTATCCATGCGTTAAATAGAACTGCATACTTATGCTCAACTGAATTGCTTAAATTAGAACTATTTGAGTAAACTGAATAGCTTGAAATGGAAATGTTTTTGAGAAGTAAGCCGTACTTATATTTAAACTGTATGCTTATGCTAAACTGAATTATTTCAAACAGAACTGTTTTTTAACGTTGAAACTCTACTTATATTAAAACGGATTTGTTTAATCTAGAACTGTTTTGACCTTTAACTGTGTAAAGTAAATGTGTTCTTATACAAAACTGAATTAGCTGAATTAGAACTGCTTGACTAAACTGAATAGCTACAAATAGAAATGTTTTTCACATTTAAACTGCTAACTTATGCTAAACTGACTGGTATGAAATAGAACTATTTTCATAAAAATGGATTTGGCATTAAATAACCTACAAAGGTTGATTTGCCATAAAGCCCAAACAACCTGAACCTGAACTGGAAAACATTGTGTATTTTAGCTGTTATTATTTTTTTCATTTTACTGCAGAATATATAACCTGCGTTAACATATTATTTTCCTTTAATTTTAAAGGTATGTTAACTCGTCTACTGTTATTTTATGTGTAGTGGTTAGGGAATTGTATCCATTGCAAATTCATACTTACATTTTTGGTATAGTTGTTTGGTGAAAGTGTTTTTTCTTTCTTTTTGTAATATAAGTAGTAAGTAATTTGGCTTACCGTAATCGAGGGCGTCTCGAGGGCTCCTTTTTCAATAGGTACTACACAGATGGGTTGGGGATGACACCACTCCTTTCCCTAAATTGCTTCACGTACCCTTGATCCGGAACTTATAATACATGGCCAAATACTAAACTAAATTAGCTAAATTAGAACTGCTTGACTAAACTGAATATCTTGAAATAGAAATGTTTTTCACAGTTAAACTGTACTTACGTTTAAACTGCGTACAAATGCTAAAATGAATTGTCTGAAATAAAACTATTTTCTTAAAAATGGATTTGGCGTTAAATAACCTTCAAAGGTTGATATGCCATAAAACCCAACCAACCAATCAACCAACCAACACATGCACACACACGCTGTGTAACATTTATCATCGTTGAAAATGTACATGGCAACCCGAGTTCAAATCCTGGACGAGACTGTTCACATTTCACGTAGAGCTAGTAATCTTGAGAAAGGTTTGCATCCCACTACACAAGAATGCTGCGAGCAATAGTGAACAAGTCCTGGAGGCTACACCCCACAAAAGAGCAACTATACGGCCACCTGCCTCCTATCATGAAAACTATCCAAGTTAGACGAACCAGACATGCAGGACACTGCTGGAGAAGCAGGGGTGAGCTCATAAGAGATGTACTCAAATGGAGCCCCACATATGACCGAGCAAAAGCAGGACGACCAGCTCGAACATACATACAGCAGATACGGGATGTAGCCCTGAAGACCTGCTAGAGACGATGAACGATTGGGAGAAGTTGCGAGAGAGTTTCAGGGATATCCGTGCTGGTGGCACGACATGATGATGATGATCTATCCTCTAGCTCTGGGTAAACAGTGAGGCAGAGTGGGCTCTTTTAAATTGGTTCGGTAATCGGTTTCCATGAAGGAAAACTCTGAATTCCAACCTGTTAAACTCGGCCGAAAAATTAACCTTTTGTTACATCTTGCTCACGGTGGAGGGGTTGGGTAAATACATATACACATATGTCCTTGAGGACTTATGAATATTTTGTAAGTTATGTGTATCTTGAGAAATAAATGAACTTTTGTTGTATAGTCGTAATACAAATATAAGCAGAGACATAATCAAACATAATATGCGAACTTCAATGAACGAACGAATACACTTCTTTATAAAAATATATCTCTCTCGCTTTATTCTCGAAAGGGTAATGTTTCTTGTGTGTGAGAGATGAGCTGGAGACAAGGACAGACTGCAATATTAACCCAAGTTCACCTCTTGACCATAGCAGCATTTCTTTCTCATCTTGGCTTGAGGTTGCTTACCCGTGGGTTACTGTGGGCCGCACGCTGACATCCTGTCTCCAACTAACTCGAACAGTCTGAGCACCTGGTAATATCATTTTCTAGCGTGCACCTGCTTCCGCTGTTCTTCCGATTATTTACACAGGTGCACCTCTTGATTGACGGCTCGGTCGAGGGTCAATATATAACACTTTTTCTTTCAATCAAGAAGCGGGAGTGTTTTTCAAATTGCGAAAAGGATATTAACTGCAAAATTATCCAATCTGTTTTTATGGCCATTTCATTACACGAGTCTGCGCATAAAACTTTTAATCACTGTCACATTTTGCTAACTTTCTAAGCTATGCCTTGTTTAACTCATTGCTATCGTAGAAGATTATACTCAGATCAAACTCATTTCACTCGCCAACCATCTCTTCAAGAATTGCCCGTTTAAGCAATTTTTATTACTTGTAAACTCGATACTAGTGACATGAAAATGAAAAATAAAATTAGTAAATAATGAACAAGCACTAATTGATTTAAACGGTATGTCAACCCGTAAAGGCTGCTTTATGCCTATACTTTAGGTAATCTTGTTCGATGTACGTTCATATTCATATTTTTCTATATTTTTGTAGATTCTTTTTTTGTACACGGTCCAATTATATGCAGATTATTTCCAAGCAGATTCGATCCAGAGATGGGACCCAAACAAATACTACGTCTCCGGTAAGAGTGGACCTTGGTGTCATGGTTGAGAAGTTGTACTCACCATTCCCCACAGCTTCAGAAATGGAGACTCACCAGTGGATATAGTTTTGTGTTATAACCCGGTGAGGTATATTTGGGAGTATATTTTGAATAAATATTTTATTAAGTGGATTATTAAAAAAAAAACAGTGTAGATTTTTTTCAAAATGAGAACAAGTTCTAATCCGGTTAAACCGTATCAACATGATTAAACTTTAAGACCTCAGGGCCCTGTATTTCTGCCCACTCTACTTCGGATTAAATTTATTGGGTGATCGGAATACCCGTCAGATAATCTCCACTTATACATTGCTATTGCCTAGCAATGATACAGGCAATCAGGTACTTGAATAACATATTTCATTTTACATTCACATATGGCGGCGCTATTTTTGTAACGGTTAGGAAATTGAATCGGTGACCAGAGTTCAAACCCTGGACGAAGCTGTTTACTTTTGATTTTGAGCTAATGACCAAAATATGCATCCATCTGTTCTCCCTCCAGCTATGAGTAAATAGTACGACGAACTAGAATCTGTATCCTTGGTAAGGCAACTAGACTTGGAGAAGGAAAACTCTGATTTCAAACCACTAAGATATTGACCTTGTTTCAATTCTGTGCATAATTGGACGGGTTGAGAAAATGCATAAATTCTTTTTTTGTCCTTCAAGTAGCCTAGTGATACCATGTTTAATGGGTCCTTTCGGAAGAATTCTAAAAAAAAACGGGAAAAGAGATTGGAGGAACTAATAATCAAACTGAGAATTGAAACCTTTTAGACAACAGCATTACCGGGATAAACAAGAACGCTTAAAAGCATTCAAGAGACCTGATGAGTTGAGTAAAACAATCTGTTGTATGAAAAGGTAATTTGGTTTTGTTTCTTTGTTTAATGGCATATCAACCTTTGTCGGTCATTTAATGCCAAAGCCATTCTTCTAGAAGAACAGTAATGGTACTATTTAACGCATAGCTGGGAGGATAAGGGTGTTCATACTTTTTCCATGAGTATTTTTCTGAAAGTAAACGTAATAACACGATCGGAGTACAAACTCGCTTACTAAGATTCCGCTGTCCATCGATTTAACCATTATACCACGAGGACATCCCCATGAAAATATAGTATAGAGAATAATGGTAAAGGTTGTAAAAACTCACAAAATTTGTTTTGTTTTTGTTTTCTTTTTCTATTAATGAAAACAAATTTCTGGATCAAGATTGAAACCTTCATTATTTTTAATTCCCAAGCACATGAAAAATGTCCTTGTGAAAAAGTATCGGTAAGTGGATTCAATTAACTTCCCAAGTCATGTTTGACATAAATTTATTCCATAGTAAGAATCCAAAAGAATCGAGCATTCTCTTTTTGGAGTGCCTCAGGTACCAAGTGATAAACTTAGCCCAGTTAAGCAGATATTGCTAAGTAATAATTGCACGAACACCCGATGAGCCCGCCCAAGGGCATGTAATTAAAAAAAATATGATAAAAAGGACCAGCTCAATAACTTTTTTAAAAAAATTGGCTCTTTCATTGTATTGTCATGAAAGAGGATGATGCCTCTCTGTTCTACATAGTTGGTCAAATATATTGTAATATGCCACTGATACGCTGGAGTTGAAAGTGAAGTTATGCAGTGACGGTCTCTCATGAATATACACCCTGTCGGTAGGTATTAGAATATACTTTGGAGATGCCCGTGGTGTAATGGTTATCGTCGTAGGAAATGAACATGGCGACTCAAGTTCAAATCCTGGACGAGACTGAATGCATTTCACATAGCACTAATACCCTTGGGAAAGGTATGAATCCAATAATTCTTCCTCAAGCTATAGGTAAATAGTAGGATAGACTGGTTTCTTCAGCCTTGGTGAGCAACTAGTCTAGGAGAAGGAAAACTTTGAATTCAAACCTGTTAAAATCCGCTTAAAAAACTGACCTTGTGTCATATCCTGCCCGAGCGGAGGGGGTGGTAAATAGGATTAGAATATACTTTCTGTATTTCCTGCAGAGTGGTAAGACCCTTTCCCCAACAAAAAATGATCTATATATGACACAAAACTACATCTGAGGTTTGTTTCTTTGTTTAATGGCATATGAACTCTTTGTACGTTATTTAATGCCAAAGCCATTCTCCTAGAAGAACAGCAGTGGTACTATTTAACTCCTAGCTGGGAGGATAAGGGGGTTCATACCTTTCCTAAATGTATTTGCCCGAAAGTGAACGTAATAGCGCGACTGGAGTTCGAACTCACGTACTTCGATTCCGCAGTCCATTGCTTTAACCATTACACCCCGGGGACACCCCGAGAAGAACAGTAGTAGTACTATTTAACCCCTAGCTGGGAGGATTAGGGAGTTCATACCTTTCCTAAGGGTATTTGCCCGAAAGTGAACGTAATAGCGCGACTGGAGTTCGAACTCACGTACTACGATTCCGCAGTCCATCGCTTTAGCCATTACACCCCGAGGACACACCCACTACATCTGATGGTGAGGCTTTAGTTCTAGAGATATTGATTCGGATTGGTTTGGTTTCAATGGCATATCAACCTTCGAGTGTTGTTTAATGCCAAAATTATACTTATATGACAGTGGTGGCGATTTTTAATTTAAAACTGGGAGGGATAAGGGAGTTTCAAGCTTTTCAAAAGAGGAAACGTAATAGAGCAAGTTGAATTCCAAATTTCTGGAGATCTGGGGACTAAGGAGTGCCCGTTTGTTATCATTACTCACAGATCCACTCTAACAAGGACTGGTAATAGCAGTTAGGCTCCCATCGAAAGGTCAAAGGAACCTGTTTAAAAGGTCAAAGGGACCTCGTTCAAAAAATTTGGGGAAACAACGATACAAAATATATAAATATGAACGTACAATGGAGGTAATTCCCTAACCTCTCGCCATAAAATAACTTTTTACGGATTGGTATGCCTTTAAAATCTATCAGTCAATCAATCTGGAATCTTCCGAAATATAGTCGACAATATTTGTCATGTTCTACTAAAGATACAAAGCAAAAACTTCTGCAAATAAATCCGGACTTTGCTTTTGAGATGTTTGGGTACTCCTTTTGGTATCTGCTGTTAGTATTACCTACACCAAAGCGTGGTAATTGCACAGATATCTTTGATTCTCTCTCACCATCCATTTTTATTGAGTATCGCACTAGATGGCATGCGGTGTTCGCACAGAGTATATGAAATATAAGTTTTTGCTCGTAGGCCAACACCGATCCATAAATAGAAGTTTATACGACAACTTCACAATATGACTTAGTCCACAATTCTCTAGCAGTGTATTTGTCTTACTGCATCTTTGTACAGCGACCATCTAGCTTTTTCTCAAAGTGAGCAATTGGTGTACCCATATAATAGTACCAAAATGACTAAAGGATGCAAACAATTTCAGTTATATTTTATAAATAAGACCTGATATCCATGTGGCTATAAACTTTTAAATAGCAGTACATTCTTAACATGTACGGATGTTTATATCACTGCCAGTAGATAAGATATTGCTACCGATTGAACTGATATACTAAATTCAGAGGTTCGTCATTTACTGAGATGGCCCCACCTATATAAAAATACGCGAACTCTGTTTTATCTGAGTCTACCAAGAGACGGATTCGTCTTGCTGCCTGCTCCAAGCAATGTAATAGAGATTTGGCTGGAGCAGGTGTTAGCTTACAGCTCCAATAACGGTAACAATCCAAAGAAGAACAAAGAGAATATTATACCCGATTTGTACATCGTTATACATGCTAAATAACTGTTCTCGATTTTCTTTTACAAGTTTATTGGAAAGCCATACTCCTCCCCAAGATATTTGCATGATGCATTGAAGTTACTTTTTTCCTCGTTTTTAATTCTCCGGAGCTTTGACGTGAATAAAACTTCAACAGATGCTTTCAAAATATAATTATCCAAAATGTTTTGCATTCAAGAGTGATGTTTAGAAAAAAAAAAGATCATTGTCGACCTTTAAAACATTGCAAAAAATATCTCTGGTATTTGCATACAGCCATTGTACCCGATTATACAGCCCAAATCCTCTTTGCATTGGGGGTTGTTTTTTAGGCGTGAGGGGCTTCGACAAAGTTTGCGCGATGACAACAATGAGACTTATGAAATATGTATGTCTCCCATGGGATTAAATGTCACCAGATGAAATATGTCAAAAAGATATCGAGACTAATACCGTATTTACTAAGATAGAAATGAACACTGAATGAAATAATTTTTCTCTATCATAGAACTCTTTATAAGCATTTGAAACATCCTACAAGCCTGTCCTTTATCTTTCTGTCCTTTCATATTTCGAGTCATTCTTTTATTGCGTTGTATGGTGGTCAGATTACTGAGGTTACTTCTTCTTGAGTACGACACAAAAGACTTGGTAATTTGGACTTACACCTTGATTCAAGGAAACTGACGAACGCATTGCTTATAATCAGTTCACCCTGTCATGTTTCTAAGCCCGATTAGTAAAAAGATTCAACTGACTAGAAATTGTATCCCCTTTTCGAAATCAGTTTGATCCAATTCTACCAGAGGCGCGCTTAGCGTAACGCTTTTCTCCGAAGGAAATTGGATCGGTGATTCAAGTTCCGATCATGGACTAGGTTGTTTGCACTCTACTTCACTGATGCACTTGGTTCATCGCCTTGGTAAGACAACTAGTCTAAGAGAGGAAAATCTCTGAAATCAAGACAGCTGTACTCCGCTTATGGGGGTGCTCGTGGCGTAATGGTTATCGTCGTAATTAATGGAGACTGTCACCAAAGTTCAGCTCCTGGACGGGTTTGTATTACACATAACGCTTGGAAAGATATGGATCCTATTATTCTCCTTCTAGCTATTGATAAATAGTAGGACAGACATGTGTATGGCAACCAGTCTAAGAGAAAGAAAACTCTTAATTCAAGCCTGTTAAAATCCGCTTTAAAAACTGACCAAGTGTCGCATCCTTTTTGTGCGAAGGTGTTGGGTAAATCGATATTCTGCTTAAAAGATTGCCATTGTAGAGCACTTGTCCGTAGTGGGAGGAGTTGAGTAAATCTGCAAACAGTCGGAAAAGGGTCCGGGAACACCAGAAATTATGAAAACCCAAAGATGAAATAAAATATACCTTATTATCCAGTCATTTGAATTTTTCCGATTCTGAAATAAAGGAATAAACGCATTGTAAGTTTAGTTTAGAATATGCTGGCTATATCCCCAGAAGAGGATTAAGACCCTGAGTAAGTCTGCTGCATATGATACTCAACTGAATCTCATTCCTTTATTAGCCTTATTCTTACAGTAGAACATACTGACTGCATCTCCGCAGAGGGCCAAGACCTGTATATGGCATTAAACCATCTGATGGCGATGAGATTTGGGGAATGTGGGGTAATCATTCATTGCCATTGCTCCCAGGTCTACTCTGCCCCGGAGTAATAGTACCTGATAGGGTCAAACCTATGGGTCAAATAGAAGTATACTGTGTAATTACGCTAAACTGTCTTTAAATTTAACTGTGTGTAAACAAAAAATGTATTTAAACCCATGACTTTGTAATCAAGACCGTTCTTAAGCTGAAATGAATAGTTTGAAATTAAGTGAAACCATTTAACCGTGTGCAAAAACGGTCTAGGGACTTGTTTAAAAATGTTATCTTCAAAATGTGTTTACAAAACATATCTAATATGTATAAAAAGGATATGGCATTAAATGACCTACTATGGTCCATATGCCATAAAACCAAACCAAACCAAACTTAACAATCACTATCTAAAACCACTAATTTTCATTTTCACACAGTTAAATTATTTCAAGTAATATAAAACGAACAATTCACTTTAGCATCAATTATTTGCACACAGTTAAATTGTTAAACAGTTCCTCAAAGTTCCAGGACAAGATACTCATATCATATGGTTGAGTGTCATATCCCGGAATCTCATTAGAAGAGGACTTACCCCTTTACAGAGATGCAGTCAGTTTATTCTCCAGCCTTAGCTTGACTGGTACTTCCATTCTGAGTCAGAATGTACCGGGGAATAATGGCAATGAAGAGGAAGTCTATACTCCACAAATCTCCTGAATTAGAACTCTGCCATCAGATACAGTTTATTGTCATAGCCAGCATACCCACTTTTTACGGCTGGGTTGGCTTACGTCTCTTCAAGAGAGCCAATCAAGCATTCTAATACCCGATGACAGAGTGGCAAATACTGATTAGACTCTTTCTTTCTTTCTTTCTTTCTTTCTTAAACAGATACATCACTATAATCGTCGTATTTGTCGATTTATAAACGGGTTTAAACTCCGAATGTCAGGTGAAGGGTCTTCGCCCGATTTTCGTATCCCTTCTCAAAATCTGATCATTTAAAAAGTTTCATATGAATTCACATCCTAATCAAATCCTAGTATTTTACGTTTTAAAATCTTAATAGATTTGTCTAGATACATGCATAATTATGCGTCAGCCCTGAATTTTCTTCATGGCTGGTGCAATTTTATATGTTCATATTTTAAGTATCTGTTTAATCAAATTTATTTTTAATCGCATATGAAATTTTGTGAGTTATTCAATGCAAAAGTCACTATTGTAAAAAAAAAAAAAAAAAAAAAAAAAAAAAGGGGTATAAGGGAGTTCATAGCTTTCCCTAAGGTATTTGACAAGAAGTTAATGTAATAGAACGACTGGAGATTCGATTGGTTTGATTTCTTTGTTTAATGGCATATCAACGTTTGAGAGTTATTTAATGTCAAACCGTATTTGTAGAGGAACAGCAGTGATATTATTTACCGTATAGATGGAGGAATAAACAGGTTTCACGTCTTTCCCGAGGGAATTATCCCGAAAGTGAACTCGTCCAGGAGCTGAAATTTGGTCACCGTGTCCTTTACTTAAGACGATGACCATTACGCCCCGATCACCTCCATAGGCGGAGTACAGCTGTTTTGATTTCAGAGATTTTCCTCTCTTATACTGGTTGTCTTACCTAGGCGATGAACCAAGTGCATCAGTGAAACTGGAGTTCGAACTCAGTTACTATGATGTTACAGTCAATCACTTTAGCCACAACACCACTTTCCATCATTTAGAACGACCGTAATATATCAACTAATAACAGAGTTGTTGTTGGTGGTGTAGAAATGTGTTGTATATTGACCTACGACCCGGCTGAGCTGTCAAAATACGAAATGCACCAATGTAAATAACAGGAACATCCAGTCGAGCAATATCAGAATTATAACCTTGACCGCGGATGGGTTGAATGAGTGCAACTGTGACGCCCACAAGAAGGTGGACGTTGAACTATTATATAACTCGGTGAAGACAGGAAGTCAGTTAGTTTGGAGGCCAGACTCGTTGGTGACAAGATGTGGTAGAGAAAGCCAGCACCCATCAGAGTGGGCCCCCAGGCCCCCGGTTGAGCAGCCCAGGAGGGCAGGAAAGAAATGCGGTTATGGCCAATAGAGTGAGGGTCAATATGTTGCAGTTCTCTTTGGTCTCCAACTCCCTCTCACACACAACCCTTTCAAATAAAGTGAGAGGTATATTTTTCTAAAAGAACCATGTCGCTTTATTATTATTGTGTCGTTTATTTGGTCAGAGCGTAATACAACAAGTGATTGCCACTTTATGTAATTTTGTGGTAATGTTTGCGGTTTCATTTAAGGGTCATTGCAGCAGTAGGATACTACCAGCCAGTGACCTGAAGCTGACCGTTGAACTCATATGATACAGGGTGATTTTCGGGGACGTCTTAGTGGGGGTAGAAAGTGCGTCTTAAAACCAGTCATATACGGTATATTCCAGTTCCATTCTATGTCAACGGCTTCGCCAAACGAAATAAGAAAATCAGACTGGTTTATTATGTACGCAGGTGATCAATACTTTTGTAATTCTCAATAAAATTTATAAATTTCATGATTTGCACAAATTGAAAAACAAACTAATGATCTGAAATGGAAACAAACAACTGCCAATTTTCTATTCTGTTTCCCAACCATTCGACACTACCATCCACTCAGTCCAGCATATTTTTATAAACTTCCTCAAGCAATTTCCTCGACTTTTGCTTTCCTCACCAAACAGTCACGAGGCTACAAACGATTTAATCTAACATTTCCGTCTGTCGATAAATCCGAGAGAAAAATAAAACTCCAGTTCAATGAACTTTTATTTATTTATTCATTTACTATTAATATCATCAGTATTATTATTTGAGAGAAAGAGAAGTTGAGAGAGAAAACGAGATAAGAAAAAAGGAGAGAGAAAGAAAAGAAGAAAGAGCAAGAAAGACAAAGAACGAGAGGGAGAAAGAAAGAAAGAAAGAAAGAAAGAAAGAAAGAAAGAAAGAAAGAAAGAAAGGAAAGAATAAAGAAAAAATGTGTAAGAGAGAAAGGGAGTAAGAGAAAAATAGAGTGGGAGAAACAAAGAGCGAGATGGAAAGAAAGGATCATAGAAAAAAAAAAGAGGGAGAGAATAAAGGAGAGAAAGAGCAAGAGGGAGAAAGAGAGAGTACATCAGATAGAAAAGAATATTAAAAAAAGTGTGGAAGAAAAAGGGACGGAGAAAGAGAGCTGGAAATAAAAAAAGAGATCTACAGAGAGGTCGAGAGAGTGCGTGAGAGAGAAAGGAAGAAAGAAAGAAACAAGAGAAATAAAAGAGAGGGTTAGTGAGAGAACAGAAGGAAAAAGTGAGAGAGAAAAGGAGAAAAAGAAAAAAGAAGAGAGAGAAAAGGTGAGGGAGCTTAAGGAAAACAATGAGAAGTAGAAAGAGACAGCACAAGAAAGAGACAGAGAGAGAGAGGGTAATCTGAAAAAGAGGTGTAAGAAAGAGCAGGAGAGACAGACAGAGAGAGATAGAGAGGGAGGGAGAGAGAGAAAGAGAGAGAGAAATATTGGGTTAAAGAAGAAAAGAGAGAAACAGATAGAGTTAAAATAAGAAAAAAGGACAGAGAGCAAAAGCGAGAAGGAGAAGGACAGACAAGCAGAATAAGAGGGTGGGGGAGAAAGAGAGATAGTGTCAAGGGTCATGGAGAGAGAAAGAGATGGAGCGAAAATAAGAGAAACAGAGAGCAAAAGCTAAAGAGAGACAAAAAGAGACAGAGAGAGAGAGAGAGAGAGAGAAAGAAAAAGAGAAAGAGAAAGAGAGAGAAATATGAAGTCTCTGCTAGTCTTCGTTACAAGGAAAAATATATGGAAAATGTTTTTTGTTTTTTTTTTATCCGGAGTTTTTTTGTTTGTTTTTTATTTACGTGTCTGTTTCGTTTGCCGAAAGAGTTTTGAAATCCGAGACTGGAACATCAGCATTTTCAAGCAAATCCATTTTAAAGTTAAGTCCAAAGAGAAACAAAATATAGCAGAAAAAGAAAACAGAAAAAAGAAAAACAGAAACAAAAAAACAAAAAACAATAGAAATATATTTTCTAAATGAAACTTGAAGTTTGTTGAGGAAAATTTTTTCTCAGTCACTCTCTCGGAAGAAAGATAGAATTTAGACAATGAGTAAAATCTTTAGCAAAAATAAGTCAAGACAATAAGTAAAATGGGACAAATGAAAAATAATGACGTGTGGAATTTTTAAGTTAAATGAAAAAATATTTGGCTTTATCCTATAACTCTCTTTTCACAAATATTTACCGTTTTTAGATATACACTAGTGCATATGTGTGTGTGTGTGTGGTTTACTTTGGTTTGGTTGGGTTTATGGCATATCAACCATTGCCGGTTAATTAATGCCAAATCCTGTTTATAAATATATATTCAATATAGGATTTGTAAACACATTTTGTAGGTAACATTTTTAAACGTGTCTGAGCACTTTTTTTTAACTTTGTTAAATGGTTTCAAGTATTCTTATATAACAATCACTTGCCCACTCGGCTGGGGATGTAGAATGCACTGACTGCAGCGCTGCCATGGGGTAAGATACCCCAACGGGTGTCCTGGGTATAACACTAAACAACCTGATGCTGAGGTTCCAGTGATGCTGGGGCTTTGGGGAATGTGAAGCAACCCTCTATTGCCATCGCTCCAAGGTTCACTCTGTCCCGAAATGGTAGCACCTGATAGGGTCCTATTCCTATCTATCGGTTAAATAGAACTAAACTGCATACTTATGCTAAACAGAATTGTTTGAATTAGAACACTGACTAAACTGAATAGCTTGAAATAGAAATGTTTTTAACAATTAAACTGTGTACTCCCACTTAAACGGCGTACTTATACTAAACTGAATTGTTTGAAATGGAACTGTTTTTGACATTGAAACTGTACTTACGCTAAACTGAATTATTTAATATAGAACAGTTTTAACATTTAACTGTGTGTAAACAAAATCTATACTTATTCTATACAGAATTAGCTCAGTTTGAATAATCTCAATAGCTTGAAATAGAAACATTTTTGATAAACCAACTGTGTACACATGCTAAACTGAATTGTTTGAAATAGAACTGATTATTTGGATAAAAACTGTTTTTTCGTCAAATAATCTACAAAAGTTGATATAACATAAACACAACCAACTTATATAACAATCACAATTTAACATCTGTCATTTGTTTGCTCACATTTGAATAGATATACATGGTATGCAAGAGATTACATTGTCGGTAATTTCATTTATTAATTAGTTAGAACTAATTTTTTAGTTACTTAGAACTAATTAGTTTGCATGCTAGTATCGCTATTGTCAAATGGTTTCAATGATTGCAGTATAAGACTTATGATACTATTCAACTTTACTCATTCATTTTCACACTAATGGTTCCAAATGTTGTTATATATCACTAACAATTCAATTAGATATCAAACAGTTGTATTTGACCCATTGATAGAATCCTATCAGGTGCTACCACTCCAGTCCAGAGTGGACCAGACAGCAATGGCACGAAAGTGTTATTCCATACTTCCCCGAGCTCTATTGACTAGAGCCTCACCATCAGATTATTTAATGTCATATCCAGGAGATACGTTGGGGGAGTATAACCCCACAGCAAAGATGCAGTCAGTGCATTCAACAGCACCAACCGACTGGGCTGGTGTGTGTGTGTGAGTGTGCGTACCATAATAAACAAAACTTAAAATACAATGACAGCAGGCATGGGTGGACATTTGCCTCGTCATTTCCGCTCAAAAATTACGTCAATGCTGTCATTGGAGGTGTAGGGATGCTTCTCAGTCTTCGTGCCTAACAATCCCTTTGTAGTATTGCGAAAACACAATCCAGAATTATGTGTGCTGTATTTAATAGCTACCCCAGCACAACAGTTTTTTTTTAACAGTCCCATCAATGTCTGTGATGATTCCGATATCAAAAACTTCTACAACGATCTCTCTTCCCTTGAACGATAGATTCCCAAAGATAACGTGCAAATCATCGGTTGAGACATGAATGCTGAAATAGCTGAAGATAAAAATAATAAATTTAGCTTCCACAAACTGGGAAACAAATGGCGAGTATTTTGCAGATTTTTAACTCGAGTACAAATTTAGTTTTACTCGGTCGCTTTGTTTAATGGCATATCTACCATTGTGACTTATTAATGCGAAATCAATCCATCTAAAAGGACAGGGATGGTCCTATTTAACCCATAGATAAGAGGTTCATACCTTTCCGAAAGTGAACGTGACAGAGCGACTGGAGTTCCAACTTGCTTACTACGATTCGGCAGTCCAAGGTTTTAACTGTTACACCACGATGACAACCAACTCGCGAATAGTCTTTCATGCCAAAACAATACATTCGAAACAAAGGAAGGGAAAACTGTGGACCTATACCAACCGAAATAATTCTAAAACACAGCTAGAATATATTCTCATAAAAAAAGTGGGCAAACAACATTCTAAACAGTAAGAAATACTTCACTTTTGAAGGAATATCTTCCGATCACAAAATCGTCGCGGTAATGACACGCTTGAGTTTAATTAGGAATAAGAAACAGTCACACTCTCATTATGACTGGTCCTCTTTTACCAATAGAGATACTAACAATTAATACGCGGAAGCATGCCCGCGTGGAAGCAGCAGCAGTAGGTATAAAAACCAAACAAAGAGCCAAAACTAGAGTTCCATGAGAGTCACTAATACTTAGGAAAAAACGAGTTAACTTTTTAAACGTATCCTTACACAATAAAAGAAACCCAGCAAATTCCAAACGGCTGAATCTTAAGAATGCCCTGAAAGAACTAAATAGCATACCAAAAATAGCAATAATACATTCAAGGCCAAATTGATAAAATTAAAAATTCAGTTAACTATAGAAAATCAGGAATAGCATCGCAGATGGTAAAAGAAGGGATAGGAAGGAAGAGAACATCGAGAGAAAAAACTAAAAGTCGTCTGACAAGAATAAAGACTTTTGATGCAGAAAGAACATTACAAGAATCTGCTCGATAACCCTCCTGAAATGACTGACAAACTTATCCAAATAGTTATTAATGGCCAACAAGTAGTCAAAATGGGAGAGTCTTTAAAAGAATTTGACGCAGTATTTAAGAAAAGAATAAAAACAGAAAAGCCGCCCACATTGTGAAATATTCCCTGAAGTTTGGAAGTTAAGAAAATTTGATGATATTCTTCTCAAATTAAGCAACCCTGTCTATAGACAAACCACAATAAAGAAATGGACAAAAGATTGCATTCTTTCCCTTCCACAGGAACAAGACTTCGGAATCACTCCGAACTACAATGACATAATTCTAAATGATAATGCTGCTAAGCTTTATAATGCTCTGCTTCTAAATCTTATCCGTCACGAAATCAAGAAAATCTCAGAAAAACTCAGAACAGCTTTCGAAATAAACGCTCCACAAACTCACAAATTCTGATAATCTGTCTATAATTCGGAGTACGAGCAAAGAATCTTGAGGCAACACAACTGCTCGTAGATTTCTCCAAAGCATTCGAATCCAGACACCAGGCAAATAATACATGCATATGGTATCTCTAAAGAAACTGTTACCGCTAAAATAATGCATTACAAAAGCAAGAAAACGATAGTTTGCTCATTTGATGTAGACACTGACTTCTTAGAGATAGTCACTGGAGTCACTGCCTTGCCTAGAGCAAGCAGCGAGCGGGAGCACTGGAATCTAAGTGACTGCAAATAAGACTGAGTACACGTGTTTTAGATAAAAAGTAGCCATCTTCACACTAAGTGGCAACAAGCCTGTAAAATTGATTGACATTTTCACATATCTCGGCAATAAAATCTCATCCTCTGAAAGTGATCTCATCATGACGAAGACGTTGAATCATATTGACACTTTATCGATCAAATAGAAGTTATATCTATACGATGAAATAAAGCAGAATGTTTCCAAGCTGTAGCTGTGTCCATACTTTGTCCATACAACTATATGGATGCTAAGGAAACCCTTAGAAAAAAGGCTTGATAAGAACTACACAAGAACGCTGCTTGCTGTCTTAAACACTCAACTAAACAACAGCTGAACGAACACCCGCTTCCCATCTCACAAACCATATAAGTTTAACGAAAAATAAATGCGAGGCACTGATTGAGAAGAGAGGAAGCACACATAAGTGACGTTCCCTAATGGACTCCTACTCTTGGACGTGCCAGCGTGGGCCAACTAGTATAAACTAATATACACTCGGTGCTACGCATGATACAGCCTAAAAGATCTACATGGAGCGATGGATGATAGGGACAGATCGTGAGAGAGAGAGAGAGAGAGAGTCAGAGAATGCCATTCAATCTGCTCAACTCTATGAGGAAAAACTGAAACTAAATCATACCGTACGATATTTTCATATTGTACACACATATATATATATATATATATATATTGTCATCCACAGACAGACTGTTTCGTTGTATCACAACTCTTCAGTGTAGCTAGACACGTATGACGCTTGAAGCAAGGATCGAAACCAACCCATCATTACGTTAGACTAAGTTTCAGACCACTCGGCTAACAAGCGTACCACGTCGGCAAGGGAATTATAAGGTATTATGTAGCAACAGCAGACGCATCATTCGTTTGTTTACATTTTATACCTTACCGGATACCAGAGTGCTCAATTCGTTCGAAGAGTTTTGCATTATGCGAGCGGCAGCAGACAATATTTCGATGTAGATTTTTCATGTCAACATAGTTGATTTAACAAACCTATTTTTCACACACACACACACACACACATATATATATAAATATATATATATATACTCTAAGACTGCTTGATTTGATTTAATATCGTTGCTAAACTTTGTTAAACAAAAATATCAACATTCATTTCTTATAATATTTATTTTTGTTGGGACACATTAAATTTAGACGACGAGAGAAAATTATTGATGGTATTATTCATATACAAGATGAAGCATTCGAAAGCAATGTTCGACTTTTATTAACACTGTTCTGTAACATTACTGTTAAGCTAATGTTGTGAAAATATCAGCTTGTCACTTGATTCATAACAGAATCCAAAAGACATGAATCGTTGTTTATTTAGATATGATGAAAGGAAGTTCGAGAAACGTGCTTTTACGTTTTTAATTATCTGCTTAATTAGCTTTTTTACCCAAGTTTTTTTTTTTTTCATGTTGCAGAATTTCAGCCATCTCGTCTAAAGCCGGCAAAAATCCGTATCAAAACCTTGAGGAATCTGTACAGGTGGTATCTGATACTAAGACGGAAAAATGAACTCGCAAGACGCCCCAACTTGGAAAGGTTCCAACATCCTCTTAAACGTCCGCCAATATCAGAATAAAAGTTGTTTGAATTTGAGACAACATTTTCTTAAAGAATTTTAAAATCAGAAAATCACTTTCTGATAGCATCATCGAGAAAAGTTTGATAAGAAGGAACATTTTGGCTGTAATTGAAGAGAAATCTGGTGCCAAGAAACTTATTTCCAAGGATGCGGCAGATGGAAGTATTTCTGCGAAAAATAACGCCAAAGACATTCCAGAATAATTAAGTTCCAAACTTGTTCAAAAAACGCTTGAAGAGGTTTCTGTCTGAGAGGAATCCAAGAGGAAGTCGTTTTAACAATTTCCTCTATTCCAGGATTTTGTTCTGGCAAGTATTCTTTATTCTCAGGAGCGACCTGTCTGCGTCAACATTTTGTTTTGGCTGTCAAGGTACGAGGGAACTTGTGCCGGTGTTCCAATCTCGTGACAGATATCAACTAATTAGCATACAGCTGTCTACTTTGCATACTCTTAATATTCATTGATGGTAAGATTTCTTTGCTTTATGGTATATCAACCATCATGGGTTATTTTATGCCCGTGTATATTCCGTTCGTGGCCCATGTACGTCGTTCTGAATTTTTCTACAAGTTTGGATTGAAATGCATGAGTCTTAAACGAACTCATCATCGAAGAAAATTGCGAAAACAAAAAGTTTGAATAAATATTAAAAGGGAATCGGTGTGTATGACTCTCTGTTATATAGCCATCTACAGCATCATGCAGCATCATAACGACACAATAATAGACAGATGCACGATGATAAAGACGCAGTAATAAACGACGCACACAGAAAGACGCAGGAAGACTTCTTTATAAAATATTTTACCTCTCACTTTATTTGTAGGGTTTCGAAAAAGGTTACTCAAAGTTTGCATGTGAGAGGGAACTGGAGACTGAACATAACTGAAATATTTTGACCCCAAAGTTATGGCCGTCAGCGTTGTGTCTTTCTCGTTCTCCATGGCTGCTCAACCGGAGCACTCGTGCCCAATCTGCTGGGTGCTGGCTTTCCTTACTACATCGCGTCTATCTCCCTCTCCAACTATACTGCTTGTCCTCAACTCTACTCGCCCTCTCCAACCGTCCTCAATTCGTCAGCCTTATATTACCTTCAAACTCCCACGCGGTGATATGGACACGCCTCCGCAACTTCTTCCGATATCTAGCGACCGGGATGTGTCACCTCTGCTAACTTTGGAATGCCCGTCATCGAGCGGAAATAACTGTCATGCAGTCCAGAGGTCACTCTCCCCCGGTGCGTCAGTCTATGAGAGTATAATGGAACTTTTTTTTTTTACCTCGTCCCATTTCATCAGCCAATTTCCGCCCACGCGATTTCCTCTCATAACTGCCATTAGAATGTGTCACTTCCTTCCGGTGCATCACCTTGAATGGCATTTTTGGCCGGGTCAACAGGTCAAAACATAACATCTCCACAAAATGACGGTATGTGTGTTATATCGTCATCTACAGCATCATAACGACACAATAATAAAACAGACGCAGGAAGACTTCTTTACCAAAATATTTACCTCTCACTTTATTGCAAGGGTTCGAAAAGGGTCACTCAAGGTTTGCGTCTGAGAGGGAGTTGGAGACCAAATATAAACTGTAATATTCTGACCCCCACTTTTATGGCCGTCAACGTTGTGTCTTTCTCGTTCTCCTGATGCTCAATCGGAGGCCCTGGGGTCCACTCAGCTGGGTACTGGCTTTCGTTACTGCATCTTATCAGCAACTTTCTGGTCCCCAAACTCCATCGGGGTTGCCGAGGGCCCCCTCGACCGGGTGTGGCTTTCCCTACCACAACTCGTCTATAACTCCGTCTCCAACTCTACTGCAACTGTCACTTGAACTCAACTCAACTGAGTTATATAATAGTTCAACCCCCACTCGATCGCCCACTCGATCTTTGAAATGGCATGATTGATCGTCATCCAGCGGAAATAACAGTCATGCAGTTCACAGGTCACTCTCTTCCGGTGTATCAGTCTATGAGTGTACCATGGGATTTTTTAGCTTGTCCCATTTTGTTAGCTAATTTCCGCCCACGCTATTTCCTCTCCTTACTGCCATTAGAATGCGTCACTTCCTTCCGGTGCATCACCTTGAATGGCATTTTAGGCCGGGTCGAAGGTCAAAATACAACATGTGGAGTTTTCAACTTCACTTGTTAGACACCTTGCGAAATTACCTTAACTAAAAATAAGCCGAGAGCTAGGTTTTGGGGGCTTTATGTCGATCTCTCTTCGACGGATCCTCTTAAGAGACTATCTTTGGTGCACTCTGGCCATCAGACTCTCTGACCTCACTGCGTCCCTTTGTGGCTCTATCTGTCTATCTGTCCAGCAGAATGACTTTATTTGTATATATATGAACATTTCCTACATCCGGATTTTCGGCCACCCATAGACTGGGCATAAAATACTGCCAGACTGTATGACCCTGGGATTCTCTAAAAGGTGTAATAATAAAATTGAAACTCTTTTAAGTCGATGATCAACTTTATATGATCATCTTTACTTACACTGGCATTAGTGGCATTAGTGAATCCCGCAAAAAATACAGACGGTCACACACACAATCAACATGAAAATGTCTCGGCCCGAATATGGACATATACACATGTCCGCATATGGACATACACATAAATGTCTCGGCCCTCATATGGACATACACATACCTACGGCCAACTCACAACCATACACAAATGTATATACCCACATATATATACATGTACCCATTCATGTACAAGGCTCATTAAAAAAGTTTCCAGACTTTTTTCGTATGGGCACTTTTATTGATAGTACACACCTGAAACTCTAGTCCCCTGTGGAATAATCTTCCTCCGACTGCAATGCACTTGTTTTACCGTTTTAACAACTTCTGGAAGGCCCCATGAAAGTCTTCTTGTGTGAGCGTGTCAACGACCTTTGTCACAGCCTCTTTCATCTCCTCAATTGTCTCATAACGACAGCCTCTAAGCAAAAGGTACGAGGAGCAAGGTCTGGACTATAGGAAGGGTGAGGAACTGTCTTGATTCCCCATCTTCGTCAAATAGTCTGTGACAAGGATGGAGTTGTGGATTGGTGCATTGTCCTGGTGGAAATTCCACTGACCCGATTTGAAGAGTGCTGGACTCTTCCGACCGAATCTCTTCCTGAACTCCCTTAAAACCTCAACATAGTATTCCTTGTTGACTGTCTGTCCAGTGGGAACCCTCTGCATGTAGATCATGCCTGTGCTGTCAAAAAAAGGGGTGTAGGTGGATTTGCTCTGTCTGGCCATCTTGTGTCTGGGAGATCCAGTATGCTTCCACTGGGAACTCTGTCTCTTGGTCTCTGTGTCATAGCAGTAGATTCAGCTTTCATTGCAGGTCAACAGAGCATCAAGAACTGCAGGATCAGAACTGATCAGCTCGATCATCTCCCTGCTGTCATGACAACGTCTTTCTTTCTTTTCTCTGAGCACCCTTGGAACAAACTTAGCGCAAACCTCATAGACTCACTGCCTTTCTTGAATCTCTTATGCCACTCAAAAACTGATGCTCGATTTATGCAAGATGCTCCAAAAGCAGTCTGAAGCATTCCATACGTTTCTGTGGCATTTTTTCCAAGTTTAAAACAGAATTTTATTGCCTATCGTTCTTCTAAATTGTCGTCACGTCCAGATTGCATTTTTGAAATTCACCAGCTGTGACAATCAGGTTTTAGTAGGGTGTATTCCAATTCCTGCTGTAGCTGTTCATTTGAACCTGAAATCCTAAGAATTGGTCAGTCATCTCATAATATATATAGCAATAACATACTGTATTTTCAAGTGTTTACAACAATTGTAAATGCCTATATAAAAAATCTTGAAACTTTGAAAGCTCCTCGTACTTACACCTACTTACGTGTCTACACGTATGCACATACGTATTACTAACTCTTTATATACTACTACAGTGACGTCTATAGTGTTATATGCCGAAGCCATCCTTGTAAGAAAAAAGGAGATACAGTGTAATTCAGACCTATAGCAAGAGTATTAGTCCGAAATTCAACATAATATCGGAACTGGAGTTGGAGCTTGCTTACTTCGAGACAACATTCCTGTACTTTAGCTATTATGCTACGGGCATTCCGTCATTTCTCAATGTGACATGTGTTATATAATTAAGGAATGATTTTTTGATATTAATGATTTTTCGTTAATTATATTTCATCATTCAGGTTGGTAAGGCTTTGAGTCATTGGGTGCAGTTTTACGCTCGTGCGCAAAGGATATGACAATCACCCTTTGTCATAATACCCGCCCCAGACAGGAAATGGATCTGGAGTATGGATGAGGTCATGTTCAGAAGACATGGTCCTGAGAATTTGAGGATTTTGAAAAGAGTCAGTTGAGACTGGACCATTGAGGCGTGAGTTTGATTTTGACCGTTAAGTCATAGAGTTGGATTTTGACCGTTGAGGCATAGAGTTGGATTTTGACCGTTGAGGCCTAGAGTTGGATTTTGATCGTTGAAAGATGTAGTTGAGTTTTTCGGATCTCTACCGACTGATATCTTACACACCACAAGATTTGCCGCGCCCTGGGGTGGAGTCATCATAGTATGGTTAGCAAAAAATTTAAAGAATTGTGTCTCTCTCTTCGTGTCGCAATGGATCGAAGCCAGAAGTTAATAAACCCGTTCGTATCTGAAATAACAGAGTCCGCCTTTGTTTTGCATTTGTGTACGTATTGTATTACTGTTATTATTGAGAGATTATCATGACTATACAACACATGTTTGATGTACTAGTTATTGTCATAGGAAAGGAATCCAGTGACCCTGGTTCAAATCCTAGACGAAACTGTAAACTTTTAACTCCGCACGGATATCATTGGAAAAATACATTAATCGATTTCTTCTCCACAAGCTATGAGTAAATAGGGGAACACAGTGGGTCCTTTCGTCTTGGTACAGCAACCAATCAAGAAAAAAGAAAACATGTCACATCCTGCCGGTGAGGGATCGATTAGGTTAACGAAAATTAAAAGGATATGTATTTCCGAAAATCTGTGTGAAAAGTGTGTAGAACAATTGACTCAGCAAAGATATCCTCGAATATCACAATATTTTTTGGCATAGAATTTCTTTATTTTTAAAGGTATTCTAATATATATATATATATATATGTGTGTGTGTGTGTGTGTGTGTCTTTGTGTTACTTAGATGACATTCCCATTTTTTTCTGCTATGAATAAGATAAAACACAAAACATTTCTTAATAACAAAACATTCGGGCTTCAGAGGACACATCTTAACCAAAATAGATTTGAATATTTAAATTAATCCCATGAATTTTTCCAAATCCAAGAGGACGAATATATGAACAAAGGGGAACATCCTATTATGTGTTCAAATTCCATGGTTTTTGCCTGTGTTTGTTCGGTTTGGTTTCTTTAAATAACCCACGAAGGTTGATATGCTTAATGGCATATCAACCTTCGTGGGTTATTTAACGTCAAAGCCACCCTTGTAGAATAGTAAGGAGACTATTTTGCCTATTGCAAGGAGATTAAGGGGGTTAAGGGAGTATATGCCTTTCTCAAAAGTATTTGTACAAAAGTGAACGTAATAGCGTGACAAAAAAAAAGCGAGTTCGAACTCCAATCGTGTTGTTACACTCACTTTTATACTATTACCCTAGAGAAAAGTATCAATAACCTTCTTATATATATATATATATATATATATATATATATATATATATATATATTAAAAGGGTGTACATATCTTTCTAATGGGTATTAGTCCGAAAGTGAACGTTAGAGTACGACTGGATTTCGAACTCACAACCTGCAATGTCATAGTAAAAGACATTAGCCACTTCGCAAAGGTGACTTCTTATATATATATATATATATATATATAAAGAGAGAGGGGAGAAAATAGAAAGAGTGAGTTCTTTTTTTAATGGCATTTAACTCTTTGGGGATATTTGACAAAACCATCCTTGTAGAAGAATATATTAGTTAGTATATAACCCGTAGCCGGGGTAGGGATAAGGATGTTCGTGCCTTATCCCAATGGTATTAATTTATATCAAATATAAGAACTAAAATGTTTATATGGGTGCTTTTTTTTTTCTTTTTTTTTAAATGTCTATAAGAAATGCAAAGTTTATATGTATGCTTTTTTTTTTTCCTTTGTTTTTTTTTTTTGTTTTTTTTTTACTATCTATAAGAAGAACTGCAAAGTTTATATGGGTGTTTTTTAGGTTTTGTTTAATTTTTTTGGACTGGCTATACGAATTGCAATGTTTATATGGGTATTTTAGGGGGCTGTTTTTTTTAACTGTCTATTAGAACTGCAGTGTTTATATGTTGTTTTTTTTTAGGTTGTATTTTTTTTTTTTGGACTGTCTATAAGAACTGCAGTGTTTATATGTTATTTTTTTAGGTTGTATTTTTTTTTGGACTGTCTATAAGAATTGCAATGTTTATATGGGTATTTTAGGGGGCTGTTTTTTTTAACTGTCTATAAGAACTGCAGTGTTTATATGTTATTTTTTTAGGTTGTATTTTTTTTTTTTGGACTGTCTATAAGAATTGCAATGTTTATATGGGTATTTTAGGGGGCTGTTTTTTTAACTGTCTATAAGAACTGCAGTGTTTATATGTTATTTTTTTTAGGTTGTATTTTGTTTTTTTTTTGGACTGTCTATAAGAACTGCAATGTTTATATCGGTGTTTTTTTTCTATTTTGTTTTTTTTTTACTGTCTGTAAGAACTCATGTAAACGAATAAAGCAGTGAGTGGATATATTTATTAATTGTAAATCAAACAATAATGAAAATTGCTTTGAATAATGCCTTTCTAAATCGACAATAAATTATATTAGAATACACAATATTGAACGAAAATACGTAAGCGTACAAAGCACACATGAAAACCACTCTACCCACGGGCACCTAAACTAACTCAAATGTATCCCTTATTATATAAAACACTTTGCGATTTTATTTGCATGTAGATTCATCAGTCACAAAATATGGTCAAGATACGCAATAGTGAGAAATATTAGCTGTTTCCATTCTGTGTTTTTGTAACAACATTCACGTCCAGGTGCAATACATTAGCAATTTTGTGTAACTACTAAGTAAAGAGAAATTCCTTTTTTCAAATATATATATTTTTTGTCTTTTTGCGTTTATTGTGGTGGTATTATAACGAACACGAATTCTTCCTTTTCTCTTTCTCACGTTGGTTAGAACTCCTATGCAGAATGAATTGTTGAAGCAGTTTGGTCGATGCTAGCCTTCTAAAAAGAAGTGGACTATTCACCGTATACGACACTTTTGGGGACCACATGAAAAGGTATATTCTTAGGGAGAAAGATAAGTGACAGGTTAACAAAAAGATAGTTTAAGATGTGAGTTTATATCTTACCAAACCCCAACACCCCGGGGGGTATGCGACACTAAGTCAAATTTTAAGCAAAATGAAGCTGGGTTTTCGTTCCATACACTGATCGCCTGACCAAGGCTAAAGGAAAGCCTATTTTACTTTTTGTCAACTGCAGGAAAGAAGAATAGATCGATTCAGCCATTACCAGAAAACATTTGCATGTACGTAAACGCAAGAAGCTTCGTCCAGGAATGAACTCGGGGCACCGATGAGATTTTCCTACAACGATAACCATCATGTTAAGTATGCTTCTTAAATGACCCGATTGAGTATCAGCTTTTTGTTGAGTATGGACTAAACTTTCGTGAGGTTTTACTAGAATTATTTTACTTTAACAGGTTCCCTCATATATATATATATATATATATATATATATATATATATATATATATATACGAATATTGATATAAGTAAGATAGCAGATGAATATATATATATATATATATATATACACACAAACACACACACACACACACGCGCGCACATATATATATATATATATATATATATATATATAGGTCTGCTGTCATATAAGTATTCGTTTATCCAGTCATTGTATACATAGTATGTTCACATTGATATGTTTATCTATCGAACATCTCTCTCTCTCTCTCTATTTATATATATATATAGCCATAAATTTCCTTGCCCAATCAGCTTTGGATTTAATATACACCGACTGCAACTCTGTAGAGAGGCTAAGACCCATCCGTGTAACGAGTGTCCTGAATATGTCACCAAACAATCTGATGCTGAGGTTTCGGTAATAATAGAGCTTTGGGGAAGGCAAAGTTTGTCTTCATTGCCATCGTTCCCTGATCCACTGCTCGACATTTAAACTGAGTTCACATAAGTGGCTTCAGCTAAATTGAATTGTTTGAAATAGAACAGCTTTATCACTAAACTGTGTATATCTACAAAATGTGTTTAAAATCATATATTCAAGATATATGTAAGAGCAGGATTTGACATTAAATAACTAATAATGGTTGATATGCCATAAAACCAAGCAAAACCGAACTAATTCCCATAAGTCAGTCATAAATATGCATTAAAACATCAACTACATATTCCTAACAAAATTTTGTGTTTTAAATACAATTCTCTTTGACATCAATAAGCAAAGGTTTATTGTACTACTTACAATTTTACCGCCATTTAGCATTGTGGCGGGAGTAATTTTTCATCATTCGATATTTTAGCATATATATATATATATATATGTGTGTGTGTGTGTGTGTGTGTGTGTGTGTGTGTGTGTGTGTGTGTGTGTGTGTGTGTGTGCTATTTGGCTTGTACTGTATAGCTGGGATGTTTTTTGTTACATCGACGTTTTCTATTTTTTTCTTGACGTAAAACATTTTGATAAGCGCCAGTGTGTAACGGAAGGAGGTCTTTTAAAAACATAAGTGAATTGCTTCGTTTGAAAAGAATAACACTAGTCATTTGGTTGAATAAATAACACATCTAGACACGTTCAGTGGTCGTGTCTAACATAACGTGTGCTTTTTTGGTATTATCGTTGCAGAGAGGGAGAAAGAGACAGGAAAGAAAAAGAGAAGAAGATAATGAGATAGAAAAATGAGAAACTGGGTAAAAACCAAGAAAAAAATTGCTGAATAAATAATTAAAGAAATTGAGAAAGCAAAAACAAGTGAGGAGAAAGGATAAAAGCAATTTTGGAAAGTATGTTAAAAAGGAAGAGAATTAGATATTTAAGGAAAAGTAAGAAGGAAAGATATACTGATATAAAAAGACGAAAGGTTAAAGGATTGAAAAATGAGGGAAGCAGAACAAGGATTCGAAAAGATATTAGGAGTGAGAAATTAATGGCCAAAGAAAGAAAGAATGTAAAAGATACGCGGTTCGGATTAAAGGTGAACAAGATGACATCATATCTGCTGTTGATGATTTTTTGACCAATGGGATCCGAGCACTGCAACTCTAATGGAAGAAATGTGTGGCTCACAGGAGGGACGATGCTAAAAAATACTTGGTCACATTGGATGTGAGTATATTCGTCAGGCTATGAAATTTTCAGCCGACTCTCGTTGAAAGAAAGAAAGAAAGAAAGAAAGAAAGAAAGAAAGAAAGAAAGAATATATACAATGCAATAAACAAAAAAAGAAAGAGAGAAAAAATGAACAAACAATGAACGAATGAATAAATAAATACAAATTAAGGAGCGAATCAAAAGAAAGAAAGAAAGAAAGAAACTATTTGTCAACTGTGAAAACCAATGTCATTTATTATTACGCCATTTTACACTGAAACATAGGAAGTTGAGGGAACAATTCTTTTTATTTTTATGCATTTCTTCAAGTCAATTAAAATAAAATCACTGCTGAAATAGAAACATTTTTATTTTGTAAATGGTAAATATATTTCTTATTTGAAGATTAAGTTTGAATTTTCTTCTTCCCATTGTGTACGAAGTCAACCTAATTAATCTATAAGATTGTCAAAAAATGCACCCCCAAAAAGCCTTCCTTAACAACTCATGTTATCCACATCTTCAGTTGTTCTATAAAACCAAAAAACTTATATTTAAATATTAAACTTAGGTAAATCTTTTAGTACACACTTAAGAGTCAATCTTACTATACTATAGTATCAATCTGCCTCAACAGAATGTTAACCCTTATCGGACGGTGTGGTAGCCAAAACAATAAACACTATATCAGCTACTACTTATGTGAAATTTAATTAGTTCAAATTATGAATGAGATCATATGGACATGGCTACACAGAGGAAACATAAAGAGAGAAACTTAATTGTTCTAGATAATATTTAGTTTGGTTCGGTTTTATGGCATATCAACCATTGTAGGTTATTTAATGCTAAATCGTGTTTATAAGTATATTCTTGATATATATGATTTGTTTTTATTTGTTTTTATGGCATATCAACCATTATAGGTTATTTAATAGCAAATACTCTTCTTACATATATATTAAATATATATGATTTGGTTCCACTTGGTTTTATGGCATATCAACTATTGCAGGTTATTTAATACCAAATCATATATATATATATATATATATATATATATATATAATTTGTTTTGGTTTGTTTTTATCGCATATCAACTTTTGAAGGTTATTTAATATCAAGTCCTTATTATACATATATATTAAAGATATATATTTGGCTTGGTCAGGATTTATGTAATATCAACAATCAGGTTATTTAATGCCAAATCATCTTAATAAATATGATATATCATTTGAAAACGCCTAGGTTTTACGTAACATTTTTAAACGAAGCAGAACTTATTCTTTGCATACAGTTAAGTAATTATACATTATACATAGGATTTGTAAGTCAGTAGTTTGTTGGTAATCTTTTAAATGATTCAGAGCTAATTTGTTTGCCTACAAGTTTGACTTTTATTTGCAAATAGTTAAATGTTCTAAGGCAAGTAGTTCTATTCAGTCTTAACCATTGGTTAGCACTCACATAAATGTTTTCAAATATAACCATCTCACATAAATAATTTTCTTTGCGTACAGTTAAATGGTTTCAAGCATCGCAATGTAATATGGCCCAGTCAGCTGGGGTGTAGAATATACCGACTGCACCGGTGCAGAGATGTAAGATCCCCAGCAACATGTGTTCTTGATATGACACTGAACAATATGATGGTGAGGCTCCAGTATTGCTGGAGCTTTGGGGAATGCGGAGAACCTGTTTATTGCCATCGCTCACAGGTCAACTCTAGCCTGGAGTGACACCAATTGATAGGGTTCTATCTATGGGTCAAAGAGAACTAAACTGTGTGTTTATGCTAAACTGAATGTTTCGAAATAGGACTGATTTGCCATTTAAACTGCGTATTTATGCTAAACTGAACTGTTTTTATATTTAACACTGTTTAAATAAATGACATGTTTAATTGAATTGTTCGTGATACACAATAATGGATTACTCCACATTCCTCAAATCTCCAGGTCTGGAGTTTCACCATCAAATGGTTTAATGTTATTATAAGAACACTCATGAGGGGTGGTCTTACTCCTCAGTAGAGATATGGTCGGTGTATTCTACAACCCAAGCCGCCAGGGCTGACCGTTGTTAATGGTCCCAAACAAAGACATAAGGATGTATAAAGTGATACCTTGACTATAAAATCTCGGGAGGGTAGAAAGTATAAGCAATATATATATATATATATAGACAGAGAGAGAGAGAGAGAGAGAGAGAGAATGTAAGAAAGACGGTCACCTACCACCTTCCCCGCAAGCTATCCAAATTCGACAAACAAGACATGGTGGACTCTCCTGAAGAAGTAAGAACGAATTCATAAGCGATGTACTGCTGAGGACCCCTTCAAACGGACGAGCAAGTATTGGGTGACCAGCTAGAACTTATATGGAACGGATATGTACGGATACAGGATGTAACCTTGAAGACCAACAGGAAGTGATGGACGATAGATGCGAATGGCGGGAGAGGATCAAGGAAATCCGTGCTAGCGGGATGTCATTATGATGGCGTTAGGACGCTGTCATTACAGCTGTATAGAACTCCATTACTGTATTACATTAATAGCTATATTATATACATATCTTCATTTAGTTTAAAAATTTACTAAATTAAGCTTTAGTCTTGATACTTTTCTAGACTCTGTGTGGTGGGTGCATACAGGTTTTCTAACAAGATAGCTTGATTTATGAGAAAATATACTATGTACATTTGATTTATATATATATATATATATATATATATATATATATATATATTGGCAGGTACGATACTTGACACGGTACTTTATTATGGCCTTGTTTCCGGGACTACAACATGCGTTTCCATGTAGTTTGTTTACCAATCTCATCTGTGCTCACGTTGTCTTTGAAAGAGCCACAGATGGGGGATGACACAATCTATCCAGAACTTCTGACGGTCGGGGTGGTTCCTTGGAACGACTGGCATGGGTTTTGGCAACTCAAAGACAAGAAAAACTTTCTCTTAACAATTAACAGTTATTTTATATAACACAATGGTGTAACAATGATCTATACGAGGATCATTAAATAAGTTTCCATACTTTTTTGAATAGGCACTTTTATTGATAGTACACACATGAAACTCTAGTCCCCTTCCAAGTAATCTTCTCCAGCTGTAATGCACTTGTTGTACCGTTCCAACAAATTCTGTAAGGCCCCATGGAAGTCCTCTTGTGTGAGCGTGTCAATGACCTTCGTCACTGTCTCTTTCATCTCCTCAATTGTCTCAAAACGACAGCCTCTAAATTTTCCCTTGAGCTTTGGGAATAACCAAAAGTCACAGGGAGCAAGGGCTGGACTATAGGGAGGGTGAGAAACTATGTTGATGCCCATCTTGGTCAAAGAATCTGTGACAAGGATGAAGTTGAGGACTGGTGCATTGTCCTGCGGGAAATGCCACTGACCCGAATTGGAATCTCTTCCTGAACTCCCTTAAAACCTGACATAGTAGCCCTAACCCTAACCCTTTGGCCAATCAACTTTGGTGTATTGACTTCCTTACTCCTCCCACACCTCTCATCATCCCTTACAGACTCCCTGCCTTCCTTGAATCTTTTATGCCACTCAAAAACTGATGCTCGATTCATGCAAGATGCTCCAAAAGCAGTCTGAAACATTCTTTACGTTTCTGTGATATTTTTGCCAAGTTTAAAACCGAATTTTATTGCATATCGTTCTTCTAAAGTGTCGTCATGTCCAGATTGCAGACAAACTTCGCGCAAATCTTCCGCATCTTCAGTTCCTCGCGAATAATTGTGTGTACAGTTCCCATACTGACATCAAACTGTGCATTTATTGTCTTTATAGACACAGTACGGTCCTTATCAATGAAATTCTTTATTTGGCCAATCAACTTCCTTACTCCCACCTCCCACTTACTTACTCCCATACCTCTCATCATACCTCATAGACTCCCTGCCTTCCTTGAATCTCTTATGCCACTCAAAAACTGATGCTTGATTCATACAGGATGCTCCAAAAGCAGTCTGAAGCATTCCATACGTTTCTGTGGCATTTTTTCCAAGTTTAAAACAGAATTTTATTGCATATCGTTCTTCTAAAGTGTCGTCACGTCCAGATTGCATTTTTGAAATTCACCAGCTGTGACAATCAGGCTTTAGTAGGGTGCATTCCTATTCCTGCTGTAGCTGTTCATTTGAACCTGAAATAATAAAAATTGTAAGTCATCTCATAAGATATATAGCAATAACATACTAAATTTTTAAAAGTTTACAACAATTTTAAATGTCTGTACAAAAAGATTCTGGAAACTTATTGAATGTACACGTACAATAAATATAATAAGAGTAGGGAATTGTTGCTTCTGTTATGTTTGAGAGGCGGACAATTGAGATTTTTGGCTGGTGCTATTTTTGTATTTTATTCAATTTTTCGGGGAATTGAGGATTTTGATGGAGAGGCTTTAGTTCTCGGAGAGATTTATTTATTCATTCTCTGGTCTTTAGTATTGACACTGGATCTCTTCTCTCATCTAACCCTAAAAAAACATTTATTTTTATAAAGGATTTCCCCAGGAAAAAAAATTCCTGATTGACTAGCAATCACAGATCATTTTGTATACTTTTACTATTTTTTGACTGGTCAGCTAATCAGATGTTCTTATCAACATCTTTGAGAAGAGTATCCATTCCACGTATAAGATTTTGATTGGTCATCAAAATCAAACCACAATATATAGGCTTGGTAAATTAAAGATCCCAGCCCACGCCTTGTGGGTGAGAATTTCTTTTCAATTTAACCAAAACAAAAATCAAAGATCTCATCCTGTGACCCCAACAGGTGGACAATAAGTGTTATGATTTACATTAGATCAATGCACGGACAAACCCCGAAACCTGTTTACCTTTCCTTTTGACAATCTGAAATTTTGATTTGTCCTGACATGATAAAATTGACTTTTCAATTTCTTTCAAAGTATATAAATCTTTTTTGTTGTTGAAAAAGAAAAATTACATTTTCCAAAATAAAAAATGTATCATACTTTCCATAAGGTTTTATTACTAGAGATTACCTCATATATATATATATATATATATATATATATATATATATATATATATATATATATATATATATATTTCTTTAAGAAAAAACAACGAAACCAATCACAAAGGATTATAAATTTATTTCCATCCTGTTACGCATTTTTGAAATTTCCAAAAACACGAAAAAAATTAACAGGACTTCTTCAAATCTTTTTGATTTTTTATCAAAAAGATCTGAAGAAGTCCCGCTAATTTTTTTCGTGTTTTTGGAAATTTCAAAAATGCGTAACAGGATGGAAATAAATTTATAATCCTTTGTGATTGGTTTCGTTGTTTTTTCTTAAAGAAATTATTGCTCTGTATTATTGGTACATTGAGCTCTTTACCAGGAAAATTTAAATATTCATTCATGAATAATTTCTTGTCCTGATGGAACTACTCCTAACTCCGGTTTAACTGGACTAAGTATACACTATATATATATATATATATATATATATATATATATATATACAAAAATTGTGTCACAGAATGAGTTAAAAAAGGGCTTTAATAACAGAACAAGGTTAAAACCCAAAGTCTTAGATAATAATTCTGTATTACTCCTGTTTCTCTGAGTCTCTGCAGATCATCAGGCGGGAAAATGTGATGACACATGAACGCTGGATTATTATACATTTTCGTCTGTTTTTATTTGGAAATATTGTGGTATTTCCCTGCGTTCTATATTTTCCTATTATAAAACGTTTTTATTTATAACATTTACTTTTACTTGTATATATATATATATATATGCAGATATAACTAAACGTTATCAATAAAAAATATATATATATACAAACACATACATATATGTACAGAAAAAAACACGCACACACACACACACACACACACACACACACATATATATATATATATATATAAGCGATGGATACATGTGTTGTACGTTATATCGTTAACAGCGTAATTTTGATCGGAAATTTTTTTGTATAATACTTTATCGATGTAATTAATATTCATTATTGAATTATTTGCATTTGAAAGAAAGGAGCATATTTGAAAAATAAAAATAAATTACTGTTGAGGGAAATAAGTGATTAGGCTAAGGAATTATTGATGTAAATATATAAAGTCACGCGAAGCATTTTACTGATTTCACAATTTTTTTTTCTTTTCGTCATTTTCTTTTTTGGACGTGGGGGAAGATTGCTTTTTTTTTGTTGTTGTTATTGTTATTTTTACTTTTGTTCTTTTTTTTTTTTTTTTTTGGCATTTTGTATTTTGTATTGAAAGAAGCAAGAATTTTCCGGCAATAATGATTAAACGATTAACATCTGCGACGTTTTGTTTATCCCGGAAGGTAAATGACAAATTTATGACTGAAATGGTAATTCTTTCTGATGCCCACAATACGGTATTATTATTATTATTATTATTATTATTTACTCCTTTAGAGTTTTTCACATCAGTATTATTATTATTATTATTATTATTATTATTATTATTATTATTCATATCATCAATCTCCTGTTTTGTTTTCTCTGCGTATTTCTATTAGTTAAGTTTTTCACCAACAGTACCAGGTGTCACTTGCTGGTGATCAAATGATAAAAGACTCCTCATTACTTTCTTCTGTATTATTATTTATTAAGCTTTGATTAGTCTCAGACACAAGCCTCAGGTTGCTTACCGTGCCAACTCTTACTGAGGGGGTTTCCCTTCCAAATATTATTGCTTAACTTCGGCAAATTAGCTCTCACTTCATTATCCCAATTTTTCTAATGTTATTATGTTGGTTTCGTTCTTGTGTTTTTTTTTTTGTTTTTTTTTTGTTTAATGGCACATCAACTTTTGAGGGTTTGTTAATGCTAAAGCTTTTTATGTAGAAGAGCAACAGTGATACTCTATGATTTCAGCATTACAACTTTACCAATCAAATATTACATGTGACCTAAGGCAACCGTTAATTACCTTTTTACCTCAGGCAAATAATCATGTTGTGATATATTTTTAAAAAGATGTTAATAATGTTGTACATTGATTGTACTTTTCATAATGAGGTCTTTGAAGGCTTGCCTCCCATCTCTTCTATCCCACGTTTTGGTTTCCTTGTTTAATGGTATATCAACGTTCATCGGTTATTTAATGCCGGAACCACCTTTGTAGAAAAACTGTAGTGGTTCGATTTAACCTATACCATGGTTCACCTGTTGTTATTTGTAACTCAGCATCAGCGTGGTGTACACTTTACTTGGAAAAGGAATGAACCCGCTTATCCTACCAGCTATGGGTAAAACAGTACCACTACTGTTCTTCTAGAAGGATGGATTTGGCAGTAAATAACCATGAAGGTTGATATACGATTAAACAAAGAAACAACACCAAATCAGCATCAGGTCTTTGATTCTGGATACTATTTTCATTCTACCAACACTTGAATATCTATTCTGTCTCTTTGGTTGGCTGGATGTTTGATATTAGTTGTCTGAATAACTGGAACAAAGCATTCTTCAGGTGATTCAATATAAACTCAGAAGCCTACACATAAAAGATACATTTTTATCATTCAGGGTTTTCAGACTATTGTCTTCATCTGTATTGTAATATTCACAACGTTGCGGCCGATATTTCCTCGGGCCTTCTTTAGGTGTTCCTTGTCAAGCTCGGAACTTCAAACTACGTCTTTTATTTAATCCAAGGGGGTCTCTATGTCCTGCTGAACACATAGCGTAATGGTTATGGGTGTTGGTTCCCGAAGCTTCTAAAGAGACAATGATATGAATGTTGCGGGTTCTACCCTGACTGCAGGCGAGTAACAATACAGGAATATTTAACACTAGTACCCGATTATTGTTAACGGAATCAGAGAAAGTGACCCCGTGGATTAGATAAAGGACGTGTAGGGTTCTGAGTTTAACAAGAAACACCCGAAGAATGCCGGTGGACACATCAACCGAAACGTTGTGAATATGATAATAAAGATGAAGACAATAGTCGGAAAATCTTGAATGATAAAAATGTATCTTTTCTGTGTAGCCTTCTGAGTTCAACATGAATCACCAGAAGAATACCGGAGGACATATCGGCCGAATCGTTGTGAATATAACAGTACAGATGAAGACAAAAGTCCGAAAATCCTGAATGATAAAAATGGATGTTTAAGTTTATGGAAAATCAGTTGATTCTTCATGGTAACTCTTCATAGATATTACACTCAGTGAGGATCAATTCCTTTACAAATCACAATTTTCCATTAGTAAGGAATGATATTTACATTTGAAACTTCCTCTGATTCCGAAACATATGTATATCAAATATATCAGATGTTTATCGTTTGAGTTTTTTTGTTTAAAAGGATATCAACCTTCGTTGGTTATTTACGGCCTTTTAGAAGAACAATAGCGGTACTTTTTTTTATCCCGTTTATCCCCATTTATCAAACATACATATGAAAGGGACAGACAGTTCCGTTGGTTGGAGCCGTAGAATACGTTAACTTTTCACGCGGTAATTGGACCGAAAGGAACATGAAAGCAAACTAAAGCGCGACCGGAGTTCGAACTCGCTTAAAATGATGTCAAAGTCCATTACATTAGCCACTTTCCTCTCGATGCTCACTCCGATATTGTTTAAATTCTTTCTTGGATGTTTAATTCCAATCCAATGAGAGTTTTTTCATTACTCTCCTTAGTATTCTAACAAATATTAGTAATGCTGTTTTTTTATTAGAATTTGGTTACACTACGGACTAAGGAGTTACCCAGCAATAGAACATTACTTAGAAGTTACCCTTTTAATATTGATCAAGCTCATGGCGGCTTAACTTCCGAATTCTTTTTTTTTTTCTAAAGCTATTGACTTGATTTTTTTATTTTTTTCTCAAATGTCTATGTCAACGGACCTAAGAATATGCAGACTGTAACTTCTGTAAAGGCGTAAGATACCTTTCCCTGAAAAAGGTATGTTCTAGGTAAGACGCAGAACTGCATTTCATGGTGAGTATCCAGTTCTGGAGATCCGGAGACGATGGTGCGCCACTATTACCCATCTATGTAATGAGCATGTTCATATCTACGTAACTTTGTTGATTTATCATTCAAATCAGTGCTTCTATTTTTCTAACAGTTCAAATCTATTTAATAATAAATGACAGCATGTCTTTTAATTCTCCTCAAGAGTTTGATTTGATTAATGCTGTCGTTATTTACGAAGCATTTGCAGCCTTGTCGGCAGGGAATAAAGAATACACAAACTGCATTTCTTTAGAGGGGTAAGACGTCTTGGCGTCACTAAACAAACTGCTTGTCCTGGAGCTTTTGTAGAATGTGGTGTACACATTTATTGCCATTACTCGCAAATTACCTCTTACCCGGAGTGGTAGTACCTATTAAGATCCCTTCTATGGATCAAATGGAACTGTCTAATCTTTTAGAGTTTTGGGGAATGCGGAGTACACCTTCATTGCCATCGCTCCCAGGTCAACTCTGGCTTATAGGGATAGCAGTTGATAGGGATTCTATGGGTCAAAGAGAATTAAACTGTGTTTTTATGCTAAATTGAATTGATTGAAGTAGAACTGTTTTGATATTTAAACTGTGTACTCGAGTTAAACTGAACTGTGCATAAATAAATAACTGATGTTTTATTGAATTCTTAGTGATACTTAGCAATACTTGGAACAATTTAATTTTGTTGACTAAACTGAATAGTTTGAGATAGAAATGTTTTGGGCCTTTGCATCGTTAAATTGCACTGAATTGTTTGAAATAGAACTGTTTATATGTATAAAAATGGGTGTGGCATTAAATAACAATGGTTGATATGCTATAAAACCAAACCAAACTAAAACAAAGTTTTTATCAAAATGACATAATTCAGCATTAAATGACCCGAAAAGTGTTGATATGCCGTAAAAGATAAAAACTAACCAATCTAATCCTTTATTTGGGATAATTATTATTATATGGATTTATTAGCATTAATCGGCAATACTTAAAACGTGTGGGCAAAAAATGCATTCTGGATTGCTTAAGAACGCTACCTACAGACTACTCACTTAGAAATCATATATATAATGTAAATATATAAGTAGGATTTGGGATTAGATAACTCCATAAGGTTGATTTGCCATAAAACAACAAAGCAAGCTTTTTTTTTAAATCTCAGTCCAAGGCTGCTCACAGTACCTGCTGTCACTAAGTAGTCACCCATTGAAGAACTGAACTGGCTTATCGTTGCCTAACTTCTGTGATCTGATTGAAACTGGTTCTTACTGTGATCTGATAGAAACTGGTTCTTTCAGCATGACTTGACAGTAAGTCGATTTCATTAATTCGGTTATCTAGACTAACGATACTTAATCTTTTATTTGATGAATCGCTTGTAACAAAATTTAATGTGCTTATATTCAACCCCAGGAGTCTATATGGACCACTGCGAAAAGTCTTGAACTAGACGGTTGCATTTCTTAAAAAAAATTAATTAATCGTAAATCTATAAGGAAAATATATAATTAGATATACAACATTTGTTGGCGATCGTATTCGAGGGTTACCCCAAAGCTACCTATTCAATAGCTACTACACCGAAGTGTAGGGGAGGGCGCTACTCCTTTCTCTGGATTCCTCCACTTTACACTTGAAACGTACCTTATAATAAGTGTTAAGCAAGGAGGTATCAAGTACCACTTTTTGAGTCTTTGGTATGACTCAACCTGAGATTGAACCCCGGTATCCTGGGCCATGGGTAAATAGTCTACCATTAAGTCAATGGGTCGGTATATACAGCATGATCGACAAATATTAATATGAACAATTAGTATATATATATATATATATATATTTATATATATATATATATATATATATATATATATATATATATACTCTTCTCAATGGGGATTGGGCACTCTCGCGAAGGAATTTACGGCTGCCGGTCGCATAAAGTAAAGCTCTTCGAACGAATTGAGCACTCTGGTATCCAGTAAGGTATAAAATGGAAACAAATCAATGCTACTTCTTAATACCTTATAATTCCCTAACTGACATGGTAAGCTTGTTGGCTGAGTGGTATGATACTAAGTCTAACCTAAAGTTGGGCGGGTTTCGATCCCAGTTTCAAGTGTCCTACGAGTCTAGCCACACTGACGAGTTGTGTAGCAACGAAACAGTGTGTCTGTGGATGACAATATATATATATATATATATATATATATATATATAGAAATACAGAAAGTATTGACAAGAGTATAAAAACGTATCTAAACAGATGAAATGCACACACATTATTCTATGAACAAGCAGTATATGAAAGAGGTTCAAAAAGGGTAAAGTGCTGACCTTAGATTGATGTTCATAGTCATGTAGGCTGAACGTTTAAATAACGAAGCAGATGATAACATTTATCACCGAGAGAGGATTACAAAATATCAAGCCTTTTACTGTTCCAAAAACAGGGGCAAAAGAAACCGACATAGATTCTTTTTCAATACTTACTTAACATATTTGTTTCGAAAAATCAACTGATATAAAGTTGTCCGTACACAACAGAATGAATTTTTTCAAGATTTGCTTTATGGACTTAACTGATATGAATCCATCTAATAACCAAGCCAACATGTTGGCTGCTAGTTGTTACTTACCGACGCCATTTTGTGTTTTGACTAATTTTTTTTTCTGGAATTGTTTGAAAGCCAAACTATCGACGTTTTCTGACTGCTGTAATGAAACAAAATAGCATAAAGGTGAAGAATACGCTTCGATGCATTCAAAAGCAGGTTGTTTTGATTTGTTAAGAGTTATTTAGCAGGTATTTTCCAACGTCTTCTTTCTGGGTAGATTTCCAGTGATAATATAGAATATCGACAAAGTGTTGCTAGGATTTAGATAATCATTAAGCTTACCATTCTATGTTTGTCTTTTAGATTTTGCTGTTAGAATTCTTAGAATAGTTTAACGGGAAAGTCTTCGACTTTTAAAGAAGCGAAAAGAAATTTTGGAGCGGTGGAATATACGATTTGGCAAAGGTGTGAAAGGCTCGAAAATGATGAAAACAGGAATGTTGTAGAGAAAAAGACGAAAGCAAAATGGTACGAGATAAAACGTGCAAGGAAGCATAAAGTCAAGAATATATTGGCTATATATATATATATATATATATATATATATATATATAGTGTTCAGGGTTGTGTGTCTGCAATCTCTCTCTCTCTCTCTTCTTCTTCTTCTTCTTCTTCTCTCTCTCTCTCTCTCTCAAGAATGAAATTGCCTTTAGTTTTCATACTACACTGATGGCCAGTATTTTTTTATATATCAAACGCTTTTAAAACGACATTCTGTTCCCTTATATATATATATATATATATATATATAAGCAAATTTACCCAACGTTTTCCGGATATGCTAAAGATTATTATCTCTATCTATTTACAATTTTTGCCGCAAGGGTTGCCAGTATAGGATTTTTGAAGTATGGGGCTAGCTGAATAATGTGTCCTTCTTCGATAAAAAAAAATAGCAATGTGTTTTGTTTATTGTCATTTTACTTATACGGAACGTGACAGGATATGATGATAAGTAGACCCTAGCTACAGAAAATGAACTCTCAATTCAATTTAATGAGAACTTATGCTACTTAATAAAATGTTTCAAAGCATGATACTTATGAAGACGCTCTTGCAGCAACCACTTTGATTATTTATTATAAAGGATAAACAAACTAAATTTTATTGTCCAAGAAACAATCGTAAAAGTATTTCAAGTCATCTTGAGTTTTATCACACATTTCAATCCACTCTATCACAAGATTTGACATTAATAGAAATGCTAACAAAGTTTTTCAAATGAAAAAATAGGTAATTTTTGCGTTGCTAATTTCAAAAATGCATAGTCTAAAAGACAGCTCAAGTAATTTTAAGTTTTATTAAATTTTAAAATATTACAATCACAACATTTTAATTTAATGGTATTACTGTTTTTTCAGGGTTTGGTTTACAATTTAATAACAAGCCCTTGCTGCATCACCAATTTCCAAAATCAAGATTCCTACAAAATTATTTCCTATCATTTTAATGGAACTACCATTACTTTTACTGGCATTTTACAATTAAATAAGTTATTTCTGCATTGCTATGTCCAAAATTTAAGATTGCCACAAATTTATTTAATTTCATATTGAGATTCATCAAAATGTTGAAGTTTCCCTGTCCTCATATTTTGTTTTAATGAAAAGACTGTTAAACGAACTGAGATTTTAAAATTAAAGCAAATTCTGTATATCTAATCTCAAAACTTTGCTACAAATGTAATTCCTGTCATTTTGAGTTTCATTAAAATGGGGGAATTTGAATTAAAATATTTAAATTTTGTGTTGACTGCAGTATAATAGAATGAATTTTACAATTTATTCATATCCTTCTGCATTGCAAATTACAACATTATACAGGGTGGAACGTTAAAATTGTCGTCCTAAAGAAAACAACACTACAGTTTTATTTTAAAACTTTTATGGAAAAAATCAATTCAGGTAACTTGATTATGTAGTACATCTATTCAATAACTTCAGCCTCAATAACTGCCTCGATACGGATCCGGAACTGGGAGCATGCCTTTTCCACAAGCGCCGGCGGGTGGAGGCGAATACTCGCAGATGTCGGCGATTAGGCTAGCTTTGGTGTTGTGGGATGTCATGTTGGTGATGTTCCCGACGTATGACCAATCAAAGTAGTCCAGCGGGTTCAGGTCAGGGGAGGAGGGGGGCCAGTAAGAGAAGGGTACAAAGTCGTAGCACTCCTTCTGAAGCCAAGCCTAGGTCTCTTTGGACTTGTAGACCGGCGCCGAGTCCTGCTGCCATACCCAGGGTCTGCCACCGGCCAGCTGATTGCACCAGGGGATCACCACACTCTTCAGCACATCCAGATAAACTTTGGTGTTGACTTTCAAGCAAATTACAACATTGTATTGATAAAAAAACTACCCAACTCTAACTCATGTCAACTCGAGTTTCATCACAAAATTGAAATTTCACAAGTAGAATATAAAATCGTAGTTATTTTAACAAGGCTTTACAATCAAAAAATTCATTTCTACAATGACAACTTATAGATTTAAGATTGTCAAAAATGTATTGAATTAAATGAAATTCATGTGAATGTTGAAATCCCATAATCACAGTATTTTAATTTAATAGAATCACAGTTATTTTTACCGGGTTTTGAAATTAAGTTGTGATTCCTTTCAGCAATGCTAATTTTAAAATTCAAGATTGCCACAAATCTATTTTCTGTTATTTTGAGTTTTTTGGAAAGTGTTGTGGGAGCTTTACCCATCTTACCATTATGAACTCTTCTCACCGTTATTGGTACTGAGAGATTTCGCCGCCAGGGGCAGATCAATATCGGTCTGCACCTCTCCAGGTGCCGGGTAGCATTTCGGCCGGCCATGTCATCTGCGACACGGATCGGGCCGAGTGTGTCTCGGTACCTGAAGATTTCCTTCGGTCGCAGGGGGCCTTCCCCCCAAGCTTTTACCCTCTTCGGCGGGGGTTAGGATTATCGCCCGGTGTCTATGGACCCCCGTAATAAAAGGAATGCCGACGAGGCCGTAGGCATTTTTGGCCTGCGCCCGGACCCACCTAAAAGAGGCCTTGTGCCACACTTGTCCGTTAGTTGCGGCGGTCATCAAATTTATCCGAACAGTACGAGACTTCTTACCTTTGCTATGTAACTCAATCTTTCTTGTGTAATATAATCAGTTATCTAATATCCGTGTTTGTGTTTTCATTAGTGACCCTTTCCGGGGCCACAACGGAATGTTTGAAAATTATTTTCACAAGAAGTTTACATTTCGGTAATAAATGCTTTCTACCTCGTCAAATTCAAAATTCAAAATTGTCAAAAATGTATTACCTTTGACTTTTAGTTTCATCAGAATGTTGAAATTTCGCAATCGAATTATTTCAATTCAATGTTAACATTGTCATTTTAAAAGCGATTTTACAATTAAACAATTACTGATTTCTGCGATGCAAATTTCAAAAATCAAGATAACCACAAATGTATTTTCTATTAACTTTAAATTCCTGAAAATTTTGAAATTGCCCAATCACAATGTTTTAGATTAATGAAAACGTTGTAATTTTAATATGAGGTTTACAGTTAGATATTTTTTGCAATTTCAATTTATAAATTCAAGATTGCCACAAATTAATTTCATGTTATTTCAGGAAAATGCTGAAAATTTGCAGACAATAATTCAATCTAATGGAAACACTTTTATTTTTTCAGATATTTGACAATTGAATAATAAGTCCCTTTTGCGTCGCCAAGGTCAAAATGAAATCATTATCATTTTAATAATGGTTTTCATATTGAATAAGTCGATTTTCTATTGCTAATTTCAAAAATGTATAGTCTATTAAATAGCCTCAAAAGTAGCTTATTTCATCATCAGTTTTATAACAATGTAAAAATTAAAAAATAACAAAATTCAAATTTAATAAAAAAACAATGGGAATTACTCAGGGAATTTCAAATTAAATGCCATGTCATTTTTTCATTGTCAACTTTAAAAGTATTGACCAAGAAACTGCAACAGATGCAAGACATTTCATGTATGTTAACATTTTGCTGGAGCTAAAAATATCTCAAAATAAAAAAAGAATATCGCTAATCTAAAAATTAAAAAAATAGAAAAAGCAGTATAATTTGTGTATTTTTCTTAGATATAAAACTATTATAACAGAGAGTGAAAACAAATACCAGCTCAGTCGGCTTGTGGGGGTCTCTAGAATACATTGATTGCATCTCTGCAGAAAAAAAAAGACTTCAAACGAATGCTCTCGATATGACATTAAACAATCTGATTGGGAGGCTCCAGAAATGCTGGAACTTTGGAGATACAGAGTACTCCTTCATTACTATTACTGCTAGGTCCACTCTGGCTTGGAGTGGTAGTACTTGATAAAGTCCTATCTATGGCTCAAATAAAACCGTTAACATTTACACTAAGTGCAAACAAATTACATGCTACATTAAGTTCCTAGAAATAGAACTGTTTGATCATTTAACAATGTGTAAATAAGTGAGTTATTTTTAATTGAATTATTAGTGATACCAAACAATACTTGGAACCATTTAACTTTGTTGACTTATGCTAAATTGAATTGTTTGAAATAGAACAGTTTGATCCTTTAACCGTGTGTAAAAATATGACTGATGCCTAATTGATTTGTTTGTGATACCTAACATTACTTGGAACCATTTAACTTTGCTGACTTATGCTAAATTGAATTTTGTTGAAATAGAACTATTTGACCATTTAACTTTGTGTATGGACAAAAAGTGTTTACAAATCATATATTGAATATGTGTAAAAACAGGACTTCGCATTTAATAACCAACATTATCTGATATGCCATAAAATCTCACCAAACCAAACCAAACATAAAATCAATTACAGTAGATTATCTAAACACTGCAGCGTATATCACAATCATTGTTTTTCCTACAGGTACATATATTATTTATATCCCCAACTCAGAAGCAACCTATATATAATTGTTCATGAGAAAGCAGTCTTCTAAAAGCAATCCCACTATAAACAGTTTTTGACCTTGACTTATGGATAGATATAGCAAAGCTAAGTCGAATGTGAAACTGCATTCTCTAAAACCGAAATAAATATTTCTTATGATGTCGAGGAAATTATCAGAATAAAAAACCATCTTCTCCCTTTCCATAACCTGCACGTAAGATGGCTTTAATAATTTGTGAAATCAATCTCTAAACTCCATGTCTGGTATCATTGTAATGCTGAGGCTAATCCATATTTCCTCGTAACATTATTGGAGTTCCATTATTCAGTTCAAATATATGTGAATATAAATCTTGGTTGTTCCAATGAACTTAGAGCAGTTAATCATTTTATCTTGATCAACAACAGTGTCAATAGATATAGAGATATGAGAATATGCTGGAAAAAAAACACACAAAAGATAATTCACTTCATTTACACAAGAAACGTTGGGGGCTTGTTGGTTGGTTGGCTGATTGGCTGGTTATTTGGTTGGTTGTTTTGTTTTACGGCGTATCAACCCTTTGGGGGTAAATTAACGCCGAATTATATTTCAAACAATTCAGTTTAGCATAAGTATAGATTTTGTTTACAAACAGTTAAATGTAAAAACAGTTCTATTTTAAGCAATCCAGTTTATCATAACAACGCATTTTGTTCTATTTCACCCATAGCTTTGAGGGGTAACACCCTATCAGGTGTTACCCCACTGAGCCAGAGTGGACCAGGTCGCGTCAACAATAAAGGGTTACTCTGCATTCTCCAAAGCTCTTGCATTACTGTAACCTCACTATGAGATTGTTTAGTGTCATATCTAAGAATCCCATTGAGGGAGTTTTGTCCCTCTTTTGAGGTGCAGTCGGTGTATTCTCCAGCCCTAGCCGACTGGGCAAGTTGGGTGCCAGCACGACATTTTCACATAACTACTTTTGATTCTTGTAATGACGCAGACAATTAGAAAATACCGATGATTGCAAGACGTGAACTGATGTAACAAATATGCTTATTTGAGCTGAAGTAAATGTATCATTGATATCCAACATTACATATGCTTCACAAAGTTGCGACAAATTTTGGGCTTGCTGGTGGGATAATTGCTCTCCAGAAAAAAAATTGGCTCTCATATCTATGAAAAGAGATAATGATGAAATATGAGACCACTGGTGGAATGATTTCATGCAAACAGGATTCTTAATAGCTTTTGAACCTTTTTGGATAGATCGTTCTATATCTACCGATAGAAAATGTTTCTTTTTCATTTCTTTCTTTTTATTAGATAATGTTGAATATTTTTGCAAATAATTTTATTATTTTTGAATGTCAAATAAATTGATGAATATCAATATATAAAAATTGATAATAATAATAATAATAATAATAATAATAATAACAAAATACAAAATTTCATGTAAATATTTTAAATGTAAATGCATAACTAATTAAAAATATTTTTTGATTTTTTTTTTAAATTTTTAACTTAAGAAAAGTAAACATGTTTTCCCTAATCAATTTAATAAATGATAAAATATTTATAAGTAAAGTCGTCGAGAGTGACCCGAAGGCTCCGTTTTCGATAGCTACTACACCAAGGTGTAGGGGAGAGTGCTACTCCATTCCCTGGATTGCTCCACTTTACCCTTGATCCTGACTTTTTAGTGCTGAATGTTAAGAAAGGCAGCATCAAGTACCATTTTTGAGTCTTTGGTATTACTCGACCTGTAATGGAACCCTGGTCTCCCGGGCCATTGGCGAACACTCTAACCATTATACAAAAAAATTAGATAAATTTCATAAATAGTTGAATTTTTTCAAAAATTATTTTTTAAAATTTCCTGCCAAATTGAATGTAAAAAGATCAGAAGTAGGAGATATTCTAGTAAGGAGTACTCTTTTCTCATAGATTATTTCAATGTAGAATTAAAAATCATTTAATTACGAATATCATAAATTAAAAGAGATATTGATTTTTTAATTATTTAATTTACTATTTATAGGAAATAATGTCTTTGGGAGTAAAGAAAAGCAACCATCTTATAATAATTATATATATATATATATATATATATATATATATATATATATATACAGGTTGACTCAAAATGGATGCAACCCATTAATATGATAATTCATATTGCATCAAGTCATCTTTCATCTGATTCTTAAAAAGCAATCATATCAATTCAGAAAGGTCAAACCAGATGACATGGGCAGATATTGATTGACTTCATCCTACAGTGCACGTTCTTAGGAACATCATTTTCGGACTGCTTACGCCAGAATCTTTCATTGCATTCACATTGCCTATACATCTGCCGGATCTGGGATTTTTTCCTTTCTTGTTGAGGTTGTTTACTGACCGTGTGGCTTGAAATTTGTGTACCTAACGATAAATCTAGCTTTTCTAGGGATAATGGTTAAAGCTAAGTTTCCTTTGAAATTTGCTTTCGCAGTTTTGAAAGATTTTGCCTTTAAATGATTAGAAACATAACATTAGGATCAAGGATTAATAGTTGTTATAGTTTAGGATTTGTAAAGCTTAATAAAAAAGAACCATACATTATTATTAGTCGCCTTATTAACTGTCACATGTGTCCCATAGATAGATAGATAGATAGATAGATAGATAACGATGACACCGAAACGGAGCATTTTGAAATGACGGAAAACCCATTTGTTAAAATATATACTTCCCCTTTGAAAAATACTTGCGTAAATGAATCGAAAAAAACTTTCTTATTGATTGAATTAATATTAATCGTTTTATGCATTATATAAAAAAAAATTCGTATGTCTTATTCCTAAAAATTCATTTTATGTAATATTCAGTTTCGGGTTTAAGAAAAAAAAATGAAAATTTACTTTTGGCATGTTTGATATAAAAAAAAGTAAAAATCAATTTTACTGATCCCAGATAAACTTGAATAGAACTAAACTCATTCAATGACTTGTGATATTTTTCTCCAATGAGAAGTGAGATATTCTATCAGCTACCATATGCATGACTATGGAGGACAAACAAACTTCCTCTTATATATAAAAGTAAAAAGTAAAGTCGGCGAACATAGTCGAGGAAGACCCGAAAGCTCCCTTTTCAATAGTTACTACATCAAGGTGTAGGGGAGGGGGCTAATCCATTTCCTGGATTGCTCCACTTTACCCTTGTTCCTCACCTTATAGTGGTGAGTGCTAAGGAAGGTTGCATAAAGTACCATTTTTGAGTTTTTGGTATGACTATATATATATATACATCATCATCATCATCATCTTATCGCGCTGGTAGCACGGATAAAATATATGCATATATATATATATATATATATATATATATATATATATATATATATTAAAGCAAAGTTGGTGACTGTAGTCGAGTGCGACTCGAAGGCTCCCTTTTCAAAAGCTACTACTCCTGATAAATACCTGATAACACTGAGTATTAAGTAAGAAGGTATCAAGTGCCATTTTTTAATCTTTGATATGACTTGACCTGGGGTCGAACCCCAGTCCCCAAGGTTATTATAGAAAACTCTACTCACTAGGCCAATGGGCCGGTATGTATATATAAAATATATATCTACAAAGAAAGAAACCATTCATTGAAATACCTGCTTGAAATCTACCAAGTGAGGTACTTGAACGTTTTCGATAGCATATCTTAAATTTGAGATATATGAATTGTAATTAACTATCTTATTCAAATTTCCCCTTCCAATAGAAGTGAATTAGAATTTTCTTCCCTTACTGACATTAAATTGCAAAAAATATATACTGATACTAAGCACATTTTTACATTGTACCAATAGATTTGAACTCGTGTCACCGATTACATTTCCAACAAGGATAACCATTACGCTAAGCGCGCCTCCTACTTTAGCAATATCTGGGAACTACTGGTGTCGTTAATGCAGCAGTTACCATATTTACCCAACCCCTCCGCTTAGGCAGGATATGACACAAGGTCAATTTTTAAGCAGAGTTTAACAGGTTTTAATTCAGAGTTTTCCTTCTCCTAGACTAGTTGCCTCACCAAGGCTGAAGAACCTAGTCTGCCCTACTATTTACCCATAGTTTGAGGGAGAATTATTGGATTCATACCTTTCTCTTGCAGCAGTTACGTATGGAATCATACAAGAGAAAATCTAGTATATGAGGGTGTGCAGAAAATTCCTCAGCCTGAAAACTTCATGCAGTCATATCTGCTGTTGATAACTTTTTTGACCAATTGAATCAAAGCACTACAACACCGTTCACAGAAGTGTGTAGACCGCAAAAAGTTCTATGCGGAAACCACTTTTCCTTTCATTACACTAGGATATATTGGTTAGTCCTTGAACCTTTAAGCTGACCTTCGTATGTGTACATTGACAGGAATCACGTGATATTTGTGAGAACTCTTAAGTGAGCAGGAGAAAGAGAACGAGAGAGAGAGAGAGAGAGAGAATACAACCAATGAGCAGCAGGAGTTAGCATCATTACCATAATTAAAGGAAACGAAAAAGTAGGCGACAAAAACATTCTATGAGAAGCCAGCGTGCAAAAACAGTGAAGCTTCTATGAAATACCCAGCAAGTCGACGGAGGTTAAATGAATATTTTGCATGACTAAAACACATTGTGCGAAATGAACTGAAAAAAGAAAAAGCAAAAATAAAGAAAGGTAAAAATTCACAAAGGAAAAAAAAAATCAACGGAAATTGAATAAGAAAACGCCTAAGACAAAAGACTAAAGTCAGCAGAAATGACAAGTGAAAGCAAACAGAAAGCCCAAAATCTGTGAAAAAGAAAATACTTGTGCAAGTGACGAATAGAAAGAGAGATTGGAAAACGAGAAGAGAGAATGAGAAACGACGAGAACTTAAAATAGTACCCAAAAAGGAGGAGAGAGAGAAAACAAAACAGACTGGAATTAAAACAAGGTGAACCGATGAAGTAAGAAAACGTGAAGTGTATATTTAAAGAAAAGCGAGAGAGCTTGGTAAAAAAAAAAAAATACATGACGAGAGGTGGAGCGAGAACTAATGCGAGATGAGAAGGATCGAACGAGAATATAAGCAAGGAAAGCCACGAACGTGAACAAAAAGCAACTGGGTTGTTGGTTTGGTGTAATATGGCCAATGGGGGAAGCTGGGCTCGTAACTGTTCTTTTACACATTAATTAGTGTGTCAAGTAGGTTATAAAAATTGACAGGTGACTGTCAGTGATTAATTCTCATGAGAAATGGGGAGAAAATAGAAGGAAAGAAGGAATGAAGGAAGAGAAATGGAAAGAAAGTAAAATGGCGCATTGTTTGTCAAAAGAAAATGGCGGAAAACATAAGAGAAATGAAGCTAGTAAAAAAAAAACTAAATATATAAAAACAGAAGAAACAAAAGAGAAAACAGGTGAGATAAAAAAAGAATTTTATTAACTGAAAGAAGAAGAAGAAGAAGAAGAAGAAGAAGAAGAACAACAACAACAACAACAACAACAACAACAACAACAACAACAACAACAAGAAAAAAATTGCAAATCGCTAGTAAATATTCATTGGAGAATTTTATGAAAATGGAGAATGAAAACAGTATAATTATACTCGAAGCATTTGAAAAGTAAGGATTGAAAAATAAAAGAAAAAATATAACGAGAATTTAAACATTAAAAAATGAAAGCCAATTAAAACATGAGTTGATTTTTTAATAAAAAGAAAAAGAATGACAAATAAAAAAATCCGAAGATACAAAAGCGGTTGTGGTATTGAGTTTAACAGAATATCAAAATTTGAACAAAAAAAATCAATGATGAATGAAAATAGAAAAGAATACCAAGAAGAAGAAGAAGAAAAAAAAGAAAAAGAAGAAGGAGAATGAATTAGAATGAAAGAAAAATTAAACAATTAGAAGGCATTAATTTTGGAACGCCCTTTGTAGATAAAGAACGCGATCATTTAAATTGTTCCTTATTGTGCGAATTTGACTTTAAAATATTGCTACATTTATACCTCTCATTAAGCGATGGTTCGGAAGCCATTCTTGAAACGAAAACCGCTCCAAAATTAATGCATCTAATTGATTTCACGGAAACTACAATAGATACATAGAACACAAAAACAGTATTCAATAGAGCAAGTTTCCTGCTACAAATCTCTATTTTCTAATAACTACCATTTGTTACGCTATGTTGTCAGCGGCGAATAAGAGCCTGCGTGCCAGCCTCGTAAAATGGTCGGTCTTAAAGTAATGCTTCTTATTTTGTTATGTTATCCTTCGAAGGGAATGCTGGTGGTATGGCAGTAGAGAATAGATTGCCAATGATAGTGATTTGTAATTATAAATAGAAGGCATTATTTTTTAAGAATACTGGAAGAAATGCATAGCCAAAACTCGACAACGTTATTATACTCAGTTTAATTGGGTTTTATATAGCATGGCAAACTATGGTTATTTATAAGAACCCCCACCAACTAGTGTCATAGAGATGAGGATATGACACAAAGCAATCTGATAGCGAACCATCTGTAACTATTGCTTTAGGGAATGCGGAGTATCCTTTCATTACCATCACTCCCAGGTCCACTTTGAGCTAGAGTGGTAGCACCTGATAAGTTTCTATCTATGGATCAAATAGAACTGTTTGTCATTTAAACTGTGTGCAAAAAATGGTTTATACTAAACTGAATTGCTTGAAATAGAAGTGATTTATCATTTAATTCTGAGTAAATAAATGACTGATGTTTAATCGAATTGTTAGAAATAGAACTGTTTTATCATTTAACTATGTATAAACAAATGACTGATGTTTAATTGAATTCTTAGTGATACATAGAAATACTTAGAACCATTTAAATTTGTTGACTTGAGCTAAATTGTATGGTTTGAAAGGGAACTGTTGGATCCTTTAACTGTGTGTATCTACAAAATGTGTTTATAAATCATATTTTTAATATGAGTAAAAACAGGATTTGGCATTAAATAACCAACAATGGATGATGTGCCATAAAACCAAACTAAACTAAACCAAACGAACATGGGATTGAGGATTATTTAATTTTCAGTCAGAACCCGACGATACAAGAAAGATTCTCCACGGCGTTGTGGCTAATGTGCCAGACTCAAATATCGTATATAGAGAGTTCGAACTTCAATTGCGCTATTCCGTTCACTTTCGGACTAATACTCGTGAGAAAGGCATGAACCCCTCATACTCACTGCTATGAGTTGAATAGTACCACTATTGTTCTTTTATAAGGATGGTTTTTGCATTAAATAACCCATGAAGGTTGATATGACATTAAAACAAAGAAATCAAATTGACAGTACCTTACAGTAATTAATTGTCATTATTATCTACAGAACAGTATGTCAAGAGTTTCGCTAAGCTTTTCGATAAGTAAATTTGGTGACCTTAGTCGAGAGTGACCCGAGATCTCCCTTTTCGATATCTACTACACCGAGATGTGGGAGAGGGCGCTACTCCATTCCCTGGATTGCTCTTGATCCTTACCTTATAGTGCTGAGTGTTAAGCAAAGCAGAATCAAGTACCATTTTTTGAGTCTTTGGTATGACTTAACCTGGGATTAAACCTTTTTCTCCCGAACCATTGGTGAGCACTTTACTCATTAAGTCAATGACCTGGTACCCACAACTAAAAACACCGAATTTGGACGTAGAAAGCCCCAAAACTACTAGTGCATTTCAATGCCTTATTTGGGAGGAACGACTGTTCTCAAATAGTCCATTTCAAATAGACATTTCTCGCAATAGAGTTGCTGTGTGAAAGCCCTAAAATAAAGTTGAAATTCAGAAGGTATCTCCTATCTTCGTCTCTTCTCTTCCTTCCTTCAGTAATTCTTTTGCAGCCTTCACGGAATAAGAAGCAAACGAATTAAAAGTGGTTGAGAGGAAAACTACCGGAGTGTGATAACAAAATCCCCCAAACCGACTACTAACTAAACCAACAAATTCTACCTCGAAATTAATTTTATCGAACGTCTTCTATACGTATCAAAGCAAAAAATAAAAAATACCCTTGATCCCTACTATATACTGCTGAGTATTCAGCAAGGCGGCATTGAGTAACGTTTTTTTTTGGAGTCTTTGGTATGACTCGACCTAGGATTGAAACCAGATCCCCCGGGCCTTTGGCGAACACTCTAACCATCGTGCCAATATCTGATGGCTTTTCAATATTTATCACTTATACAAGTGATATGTATTATTAGATCATTTCAAATATTTTTGATATTATGATTTGCAAACAATGTGAGAATTAATTTTATTTATTTTTCTTTTTTTTGTAATTGTCTTTTTTTAATTGGATCACTATGAAATGAGGCTTCTTAATCTGTAAATTAATTTTTATTTATTGCGGACTTTTTGTCCTCATCTTGGTAGGGTTTTTTTTTGTGTGTTGTTTCTTCTTTCACTACGTTTCGGCCAAATTTCACCTCTGGCCTTCTTCGGGTGATTTTACCGCAACCTCGGATAGGAATGATGAGTCCTGTAACCGTATTCCCAGTAATTACAGCCTTCCATAGTTGTTGTCTATGGCACCACGTTTTTGACCAAGTAGACCTCTGGCCGGCTTGGGTAGGATTTGAAACCGCTATTTTCAAACAATGGTAGTTGAAAATAGTTTTATGAAATAAATTCTTCAGACTTAGTTTTGATTTAAATGTTTTAGTAGTCATTCAATGAACATAGTTCAAAATCATTTTAAACCACTAGACGCTTCACACTGAGTTGCCATAATAATTCTTTAGGACGCAATGAATTAATGTAGTTGGCAATCTTTTTAAACCGATCAATGCCTTTTACTTTGTTGCAATAATAATCTGTTAGGGCCCACGGAATTAATGCTTCATACTGAGCTGCAATAGTAATGTTTTGGGAACCAATGAATTAATGTACTCACTCTCTTTTTAAACCGGTTAATGTTTCTGACTTCGTTGCAATAACAATGTTTTGGGAGTCAATGTATTAATGCAGACGAGCCCCCTTTTTTTCTTCTTTAAATAACTGCTTCGGTGCAGTAACAACCTTTTAAGTGCCAATAAATTAATGTTGTTCAAAAATATTTTATACATTATTTGTAACTGATACGTTGGACATATAAATGTGTCTCTAACATTTACAGGAAAATAGTGCAATAAGAAAGTGACTCCAAAGATTACAGTATTTCTGAACTGGAGCCTCAATACTGAATGCAGTTTAGGGTCATAAACAGGACATTCCTAATGAATAAGTGTTTTCATGAAAATAAATGAGGCATACCTAGTAAACATGGGCATTATTAAATGCCCTGTTAGTTTGATTCTTTGCTAGACTACGCTAAACTTACAAAAAAAAATCATAGTTTGGTGCGAAGGAAAAGAAAAATCAAGACGTAGCAAGAAGTTTTGATAAGAGGATTAAGATTAAAGCTAATCTTCCGCCCTGGAAAAATCCAACAACGAACATTTCGACTGCTTAAGAGTTGAAGATGTTTGAAGTTGTTTTTTTGTTTTGTTTTTTTGTTTGTTTTCTTTTTAATTTGAAGATGTAAAAAGATTTGAAAGATTTCCATCCTCTTAAAAACACATTAACAACAGAAAAAAAAGGTTCCATAAGTTACCGAATTATCACCTGGATATCACACATTTTACAAGTACATAAACAAATTTTAGAATATGTCAAGGCATGTCAACCCTCTTGGATTATTTAATTCCAAATCCTACACTATATATATATATATATATATATTGTCATCCACAGACTGACTGTTTCGTTGTATCACAACTCTTCTGTGTGGCCAAACACGTAGAGTGCTTGAAACTGGGATCGAAACCCGCCCAACTTTACGTTAGACTTAGTATCAGACCGCTCTGGATATGATTCAATTTCAGAATATATAAGAGGAATCTCAAGAATATCCATTAGGGTTCCGTGTATAATAATGAATAAATAAATCTATAAATTTTATACTGAGCTTATTCATATAATTGGAAGAAAAATTCAACAGACCGTAATTTATCCCTTATAAATTTATTTAAGCTGGTCCCTCCATATTAGAAACTAACCTCTTCAGATAGCCATCACATAAGGGAGAGAAAAAAATTATTAAAATATTTTTCTATGAATTATTACTCGTTTAAAAAAATGCATAAATAAAGGAAGAAAGAGGGCCGTCGAGTCAAAACCGGATGTAATGCCAATGTCTGTTGTCATGTATCCCGATGTATTTAAAAAAATTAAATAGACTCACGGGAATTTCAGCGACTGAAATACTTTCAATAATCATTGGGGACCCAATCGACGAACCCCGGAAGCGTAGCAAAAGCGAAAGAGCGTGTTGGAGAGCTCCGGGCCTCCTGGCCTGGAGTCTGAGTGACAACAAGTATCTTCAAGTCTCCAGGACTCTTCTCAGTATTCTGACCGATCACCATCAATACCAATAGTAATACTGATACCATAAATGTTTTCCTACTATTGTTATATCTATCACTTTTTCTATTATTAACCTAGATCATATAAATTCAAATCCATTTTTCGGACAACATTTAAGAATTAGATCATTACATCTATTTAAATACTGAAATAAATTTATAATAGCAGAATGATGGTCTCTTGTTTGTTTGTTTGTTTGTTTGAGTTATTTGGCATATCAACCTTTGTAGGTTATCTAATGCCAAATTCATTTTTATACAAATAAATAGTTCTATTTCAAAGAATTCAGTTTAGTATTAGTATAATTTTTTCTTAGACACAGTTAAATATCAAAACTATACTATTGTAAATAATTTAGTTTAGCGTAAGTTCAGTTTCAATATTAAAAAGAGTTATTTTTTAAACAATTCAGTTTAGCCTACAAAAACAGTTCCATTTCAAACAATTCAGTTTTGCTTAAGTAAGTAAGTAAGTAAAGTAGGCGACCATAGTCGAGGGTGACCCGAAGGCTCCCTTTTCGATAGCTTACTACACCAAGGTGTAGGGGAGGGAGCTAACCCTTTCCCTGGATTGCTCCACTTTACCCTTGATCCGTACCTTATAATGCTGAGTGTTAAGCAAGGAGGCATCAAGTACCATTTTTTGAGTCTTTGGTATGACTCGACCTGGGATTGAACCCAGGTCTCCCGGGCGATTGGCCAACACTCTAGCCGCTAGGCAAATGTCCGGTACGCAGTTTAAATGTCAAAACATTTCTTTTTTAGATAATTCAGTTTAGTAGAAGTTCGCAATCTAAATGAAGTATGCAGTTTAAATGTCAAAATAGTTCCATTCAAGCAATTCAGTTGAGTATAAGTATACAGTTTAGTTCTATTTGATTGGACCCTATCAGCTGCTACCACTCCAGGCCAGAGTGAACAAAGGAGCGATAGCAATGAAGCAAAGCACCGGCATTACTAGAACCTCACAATCAGATTGTTTAGTGTAATTAACAGGACACTCGTTAGAGAGGCCTTCCCTCTCTGCAGAGATGTTGTCAGTGTACTTTATTGCCCCAGCCGACTAGGTAATATACAGAGTTAAATATAAAAACAGTTTTATTCCAAATAATTCAGATTAGCATAAGTACGTAGTTTAAATGTCAAAACAGTTATATTTTAAGCAATTCAGTTTGGCATAAGTACGCAACTTCAATGCAAAAACAGACTAATCTCAACCAACACAGTTTAGTTCTATTTGACCAATAGATAGAATCCTATAAGGTGATACTATAGCGGGTCAGAGTGGACCTGGGAACGATGGCAGTGAAGAGGTTCTCCGTATTCACTAAAGCTCCAGCATAACTGGAAACCCAACATCAAGTTGTTTAGTGTTATATACATGAAACTCGTTGGGGTGTGTCTTACCATTCTGCAGAGATAAAGTCGAGGTATTCTACAGCCCCATGTGACAGGGCAATGGTTGAGTTTTTGTCAATTATATATATATATATATAGTTTTTTGGTTGTTTTTTTTTCTATACTACCATTGGGAACCTAGTAGGCTTCAGGAATTATAGAGCTTTTACAAATGTCTTTTTTTTTTTTTGGTGTTTTAGGCTTTTACTTTTTCTTCTAAACTACTGTTAGGGCTTTCTTAAAGAAAAAAAAAAAAAAGGAAAAAACTAAAAAGCCTAGTAAAATGTCCAAATACTGCCAAAAAAAAAAATTCAGTACCAGTGAAAGTCTGACGAAAGTACCTTAATCCTGGACTTTAACTAAGTTAAAACTTAAGAAAACTTAAATCAAAATTACCCCCACTTTTTTTTTTTTTTTTTTTACGTACACATGGGAAGCAGCATGATGTACGTAAAGGTATTTGAATAAACCCATGGACGACCATTTCAATACCTAACCTGGTCCTGGACGTGAGTTTGACGACTTTATGCTCAGGATCGTGAGTTCGATCGGGGAACTACTGCTGCTCCTCTATAAGAATGGCTTCTATAGAAGAGAATAAAACGGCCATCGAAAGATAACCATGACCCACACTCAAACCACATACACAAACCGCATCGCTCTTCGCGCGGGTAAAAAAGGGGCGCGTCCTGCTGAGGTTGGAGCCCTGGCCTCAGTGTTCGAAAAATCAGCTACAGAGCTCAAACAATCAAAACTACTAAAATGCAAGCAAACACTACAAATAGCCACATTTAACGTAAGAACCTTAAATAGAATAGGACAACAACCAGAGCTAATCGCATCGGCCGAAGAACATAAGATTGACATAATATGCATACAAGAACACAGATACACGCACACCGAAGATATCAAATATCACGAAACAGGCAATGGGTGGTCGCTCGTCACTGTATCTGCATGGAAAAACTCTGTCAACGCTGCAGTAGGAGGGAGGAGGGGTAGGATTACTTATAGGACCTAGAGCATTAAAAACGCTAAATAGCGTTGAGAAAATACAACCTAGAATGATGGCAGCTACTTTTAACGGCAAGCCCAAAGCAACAATCATCTCATGCTACAGCCCCACCAATGTTAGTGAAGAAACTGAACTAGTCACCTTCTATGATGAGTTATCCTCATTAGTGCGTAGCATCCCGAAACACAACATGTTAGTCATTGGCGGAGACATGAATGCACAAATCGGGAAAAACGGAAACAACAAATACAGCCTCCACAACACGTCAAATAGGAATGGGCAACATCTAACAGATTTCATGATAGAAAATAGATTAGCATGCCTCAATACAAACTACCAAAAAGGGAGAGCAAACTATGGACATACACGTACGCAAACAATACTAAAGCTCAGATAGACTACGTCCTTATAAACAAGAAATGGGAAAATAGTGCAATGAATTTCGAGGCATACTCCTCATTTGAGGGTGTGTCCACCGATCACCGAATAGTCACGGCGAAAATACGGTTAAGCCTACGAAAAAACGCCAAACGAACAGCGACTACCAAACACTATGACTGGGCCCTATTGAACAACAGAGATATAAGAGATAAATACGTATTAGAATTAAGAAACAAATTCGAAACACTACAAGAAAAGAACGAAAAAAGTACACCAAACGACGAATATGAAAATTTCGTCAATGCACACCTTGAGGCAGCAGCGAAATGCATTCCAACAAAACTCAAAACTAAATATAGAGTCCAATGGGAAACTTTAGCGGTGAGAGAAAAACGTGCACTAGTGAAAACAGCCTCCAAAAACTATCGAAAAAAAACCAACAAACACAAATGCCTTAAAACTAAAAACGGCACAATATCAATTAGCAGGCATATATATAAAGGAACAGACAGAATACATTCAAAATCAGATAGATAAGATTAGAGACTCGGTGGAAGATAGGCAGAAGAAAGAACACAGCCAAAGCAAAACTGAAAGCAGCAAACCAACAAGAAAGAATAAAACTGTGGAAACAGCACTTCGAAAACTTACTAGGAAACCCACCGAAAATAACACATGAACCAATCACCAGAATAATTAGCAAACAATTAGACATTAAACTAGGACCGTTCACACAAGAAGAACTCGACTCGGTTCTCAGAAAAATTAAAAATAGGAAAGCTGTAGGGCTGGAAGAAATTCCCCCGGAAGTGTGGAAGACCAGACAAATCGACGACATACTGCTCCGAAACTGCAACGCAGTATACAATCAAAATGCGATAGATAGATGGATGAAGGGATGCATACTCCCCATCCCTAAAAAAGGCGACCTCGGATTAGCCAAAAACTACCGAGGCATAACACTTACATCCATAGCAGCCAAAATGTACAATCCCCTACAACGAAACCGCATAGAACCCAAAATCGACAACATACTTAGAAAAAACCAAAATGGCTTCCGAAGAAATAGATCCACGACCTCATAAATATTAACCATCCGTAGAATCCTTGAAGGTGTACGGGCAAAAAACCTACAAGCGACATTAATATTTATTGACTTTATCAAGGCTTTCGATTCCATTCACAGAGGAAAGATGGAACAAATCCTACTAGCGTACGGCATACCTATAGAAACCGTAGCGGCAATAACGATTCTCTATAGAAACACTAAAGTAAAAGTACGATCACCAGATGGAGACACTGAATACTTCGACATTGTAGCAGGAGTACTACAAGGGGACACGCTGGCCCCGTACCTCTTTATCATTTGTCTAGACTACGTACTTAGAACATCGATTGACAAAATCAAAGAGAATGGCCTCGAACTGACGAAGAAAAGAAGCAGAAGGTACCCCGCAACAACAATTACCGACGCTGACTACGCCGATGACATAGCGATACTGACAAATACACCTGACCAAGCCGAAACACTACTGCATAGTTTGGAACGAGCAGCAGCAAGCATAGGCCTCTATATTAATGCACACAAAACGGAATATATGTGCTATTATCAAACGGGGGACATCTCCACTCTAGAAGGAACCCCTCTTAAACTAGTTGACAAATTCACTTACCTAGGAAGCAGCGTCGAATCAACCGAAAAGGACATCAACACGCGGCTAACGAAGGCATGGACAGCTATCAATAGGCTATCGATCATATGGAAATCAGACCTAACCGATAAAGTGTTTCTTCCAGGCAGCTGCCGTATCGATACTGCTATATGGATGCACTACATGGACGCTAACAAAACGGCTGGAGAAGAAGCTAGACGGCAATTGCACAAGAATGCTACGTGCAATCTTAAACAAGTCCTGGCAGCAACACCCCACAAGACACCAACTGTACAGCTACCTGCCCCCTATCACGAAAACTATTCAAGTTAGACGAACCAGACATGCAGGACACTGCTGGAGAAGCAAGGACGAACTCATAAGAGATGTACTCTTATGGACCCCCACACATGGCCGTGCAAAAGCAGGACGACCAGCACGAACATACATTCAGCAGCTATATGAGGATACGGGATGTTGTCCTGATGACCTACCTAGGGCGATGAACCATAGGGAGGAGTGGCGAGAGAGGGTCAGGGATATCCGTGCTACCAGATCGATATGATGATGATGATGATATATATATATATATATGTATATGTGTGTGTGTGTGTGTGTGTGTGTGTGTGTGTGTGTGTGTGTGTGTGTGTGTGTGTGTGTGAATTGTAAGTAAATAGTTTATCGGTAACATTATTTTTAAACAAGCCAGAACTCATCGGATCTACGATATGAAATTTTGTTTTCATCTTTTTTTCTTTTGGTTCATTGTTGAAATACCGTCATAAATATATACACAGAATGGCAAATAAATATTTAAATAAAAAGACAATTTTCATCTCTATGTTTTATTTTTGTGATTATAAAATAAAACAGTAACATGAGGAAAGATAGACATTTTATTACAGTCAACCTCACAAAGTGTGATTTAATCATGTTTCGTGGCACTAAATATCAAATATTCAGCAAACGTTTTTTAAATTGTTGATTTAAATTGGTGAAAAAAAAATCACTTTTTTTGTTATTTTACTAAATTGTGTATCAATCTGCGTATTATTAGTGTAAGCAATACTTGAAACGATTTAACAGTCTGGGAATAGAACTATTAGTTTAAACTAGCAATACTTAAATCATTTAATTGTAAGCAAACAAATGACATTTTTCTAAATTGAATAGTTAGTGTTTCATAGCAATTCTTGAAATTATTTAACTGTGTGTAGGTGAAATTATTTAACTGTGTGTAGGTAAAATTATTTGAGCTAGGTAACATTACTTGAAACTGCATAACTGTGTGAAAATGTTGTATCGTGGTTAGGGAAAGATTCGCAGAGAAACCGGCTCATAGTAGGCAGAATGTTCGCCAATGGCCCGGAAGACCGGGGTTATATCCCAGGTCAGGTCATACCAAAGACTTTAAAAATGTTACTTGATACCTCTTTGCTTAACACTTAGCATTATAAGGTACGTGTAAAGTAGAGCAATCCAGGGAAAGGAGTTGCGCACTCCCCTACACCTTGGTGTAGTAGCTATTGAAAAGGAAGCCTTCAAGTCGCTCTCGACTATGGTCGCCAACAACAATAAAAAAAATAAATCTCGTGCTGTTGGTGTTACGTCCGAAGTTGGTCTTACAACTGACCGACGTCCTTTCAGAGCTGTTTCTTTCTGCTTCTGTTTCTGCTTCTCTCCTCTGGGCTCAAAAAACACGGCGTCTTTTATACTTCTGTGATACCGGAAGTCACGTGGTACGAGCCACTACACAACAGAAAAAAATGAGATTCGGCTTGATTAAAAATGTTACCAACAAAGTATTCGTTTATAAATCATATACATGTGTGTGTGTGTGTGTGTGTGTGTGCGTGTGTGTGAGTGAGAACAGGATTTTGCATTGGATTACTTTCAAGACTCGATATGTCATAAAACCCAACTAACTAAATCCCAGATATTATTTTGCCGGCCCTTTCGGGTGTTCCCTATCGTCCTTTTTGAGAGGGCAGAAGATGGGATTCTGGTATCTTAAGTGATTAGTGTGCTGGACTGCAACATCGTAGTGAGCGAGTTCGAACTCAACTCACGCCAATATGTTTATTTTCGAACTAATACTCTCTAGAAAAGCATGACCTCCTTTATGCCTTCAGTTATGGATTAAAGACTACCAAGACTGTCCTTCTCCAAGAAGTTTTTTGGCATTAAATAACCCACAAAGATTGAAATGCCATAAAACAAAGTTACCAAATTATCTTTTTACGTTGCCTCTTGCCACATATCTTTAATTGTCTTTTGATTTATGAACGCATCGAAAATTATTTTAATTTATCAGAAATAAGTAATTTCCGACAAGAGATAATGCTTTTTCTACTTATTTTTTTTTTTTTAGATTATGCAGATTATTTATCGGAACAAATTTAAACATAAATATTTTTCATCCAGAAATACAGGGTTTAATCATCAGGTTTTACCTCACTACTTAAAATCTTATTATTACAAAAAGCGATGAAAAAGTGCTCCAGAGAAACGGTCGAGTGAATTTGCTTTAAGCGATGAAGAAAACCGACACCTTGTCTATCTTTATCAAGTTCCAAATCAATCGAAATAAACTTCAATTATAACTTGTTTCATTTTGTCATTCGCCACAAAATTATTGTCCTAATAAATGCAATCATAAGATTTTTGTTTAGTTGTATGTTTGATTGATTCATTAAATGTTTAAGTTAATCTTTTAATTAATTTATTTATATATTTATTCATTTATGGCAAATAATTATATAGTTTCAAGTAATTATTCTTATTTAATAAAAGTAATCATTTATTTACACGCAACTATATGGTTTCAGGCCTTTATATAAAAGTTACTAACTATTTTCATAGGGACAGATTGGGTTATTTAACCTTAGATAAAAGGAAAAAGAAGATTCAATTAAAACCAGTTTCATTGGGTTTAATAATAGACATTATGTTACAAGCTTCCCGAGGAAGGTAAATTTGTTAACTACGTACAAATCGTTTTCCAACAAATCTATTTGAACCAAAGATAGAATCCTTTGGGATACAACTCCGGGTCAGTGACGACCTGTAAGAAATGGTTGATCCCGACACTCTTAAGAGCTCAAAAACTGAAGCTTCATCACGGGATGCAGTTTAGTATGATATCAAAAAAAGCTACGCGGGCTAAAAGAGCTGGACTGCAGCTTCGAAGTAAGCGAGTTCGAACTCCAGTCGCGGTATTAGGTTCACTTTCAAACTAAAACCCTTTATCATATACAAACATATTTACCAACCGCTCCGCTCGGGCAGGATATGACATAAGGCCAATTTTTAAGCGGAGTTTAACAGGTTTGAATTCAGAGTTTTCCTTCTCCTAGACTAGTTGCCTCACCAAGACTGAAGAACCTAGTCTGCCCTATTATTTACCCATAGCTGAAAAGAGAATATTTGGATTCATACCTTTTTCAAGGGTATTAGTGCTATGTAAAATGCAGTCTCGTCCAGGATTTGAACTCGTGTCGTCGTGCCTATTCCCGACGACGATAACCATTACACCACGAGCACCTTCCAAATCCTTTATCATATATACCGGTATAATGATGGAGCATAAAACAGCGTTATAAAAATATGTATCTTTATTCTTTCTAATGGTCGAAACTTCTGTAAGCCTCGAGGAAACAGGCGACGACGCGGAGGACTCAGTTGGCCAGGGACAGCTGTATTACCATTTTCATGATCCATGTTGTGATTCAATGTTCATGGCTTATGTCTTTCCTCTCCTGAGAAGAGGTACTCAACCAGGGGCCGCTTGTCGTGCATCTGTCGGTCACTCACTGTCGCGGACCTCTAAACTGCCCGACAGTGTGTCTCCGAGACTGACCTTAACTCTGTGGGTACCAGTGTATATATAATTTCATTACGCCTACCAGTTCGTGATTCAGGCAATCTGCTTACAGCCACGTATTGCTTGTTTTCGGGTTGTCAATTTGTTTAAACAGGTGGAATATACTACAAAAAAATCCCTGAGAGATGGCTCTGTCAACGGTCAATATGCAGCTCTTATATCCCGAGCAATTAATAAAATAGTATCACTACTATTTGACAACAATGATAGCTTTAGCATTAAATAACCCGCGAATATTCATATACCATTAGATAAAAAAAGAAACCAAATCGTCATACATAGGTGTAGCTTTGTGTATATTTGTGCATTGATATATCACTTTAGAAGCACACACATACACACACACACACACACATATATATATATATATATATACTAATCTAATATCTACCAGTATTCAGGGTACCAGAAAAAAATTTAAAAAACCCTGGCCAGGAACAAGAGATAAAAGTATCTCGAATCACCGCCCAGGGGAAAAAGAAAAAAGTTTTTTGGGTAAAAAAGAAAGAAAAGTCCAACCTCGTCCGACTCCTTGAAAAAATCAAGGGGTACGTAGTCAGTGGTTAAAAGAAAACCAAAAAACCCTCTGCGAATGCTGCAATGCTAAAATTACTAAAGTGCTCAACATCAGACAATGGAGCCAATTATAGAATTAACTTAAATCGCGAGTCGAAAATCTTCTACTAAGTTTCACCTTAACGGATCATCAGGAAGCCTAATTTCGACTCATCAGGAAGCCTAATTTAATATAACATATATATATATATATATATATATATATATATATATATGTATTAGTACATAAAAGGTTTATAAACTTATTAAAAATAACGCCGCGGAAATATTTCTCATGAGAGACAAAAAGTGAATTCAATTTTTTTTCCAACAAGCAAAAACATCAACGCGGCGGACACATCGTTTTGCGGTGGGTGTGGGATGCGAAGAGAAACTATTTTGTCTAAAGACATGTTGGCACCAACGATGTCTGCGACTTCGTGATTTATAGACGGATAAAGAGAATGGTATATTCGTGAAGCACAGTTTATAAAATAAAATGAATAGATTTAGAAACAAGACAAAGAGGGAAAAATTGAACTGGTCAAAAAAATTGTCAAGAAGACTTGCGAAAAGTTTTATTTTATATTTTTTTACGACTGGGAAAATAGATAATATATGAGAAAATAAATGATGTATATATATATGGGCACATACCCCATATATATATATATATATATATATATATATATATATATATGTGTGTGTGTGTGTGTGTGTGTGTGTATGTGTGTGTGTGTGTGTGTGTTTTTTTTTTTCATTGAATAACAAAGACAAATTTTGTCTGCATAATTTATTGAAGATCATTTCAAGTTTTCTTAGTTTCAGGTTGGAATTGGTTGATGAATTTCCCAAAATTGTCCAGATCGTTTCGGACCCTTCATAGGCCATCATCAGGGGTTGCTTGCTTGTGTAAGATGTGTTGTTTTTTAAAAAAGAGTATTGAAAGTTTTTTTATAACATAAAAAAATATGCGAACGCAGAGTTGGATACAAACAGTGTAACTGATGTATTTAAAAAAAGGGAACGCTATTACACAAGCAAACAATCCCTGATGATAGCCTATGAAGGGTCCGAAAGCGGTTGGGATGATTTTAACAATTTCATCTACCAACTCCAACCTCAAACTAAGACACTTATCAGAAAACTTGAAAGGACCTTAGATAAATTATGTAGACAAAATTTGTCTTTATTATTTAATGAAACATGCTGAAATGAACGACTACTGCTTAACTATTATATATATATATATGAAGAGGAAATAACAGATTGTAATCCGACAATATGTTAATCTAATTCTAAATCTAATTCAGACGCATTAAATACTTTGATCTTCTTTATACACACAAACACACAAACACACAATATATATATATATATATATATATATATATATATATATATATATATATATAGAAAAACTGATAACAACGATCCAAGTGGAAGGAATGATTTATTGAGAGGTCGACACTATAGCGTTTCGGTTCTGCTGAACCATCATCAGGACCATGAGGGGTGATATTAACAATTTTGACTTTTAAAATTCTTTTAAAATTGTTTCCTAAGATATAAGTAAAGTTGGTGACCATAGTCGATGGCGACCCGAAGGCTCCCTTTTTAATAGCTACTACACCAAGTTGTAGGGTACGGCGCTCATCCTTCTAATGGATTGCTTCACTTTACCCTTGTTACGTACCTTATAATGCTGAGTGTTAAGCAGAGGTATCAAGTACCATTTTTTAAAGTCTTTGGTATGACTCGAACAGGGATTGAACCCCGGTCTCACGGGCTATTGGCGAAGGCGAACACTCTACCCACTAGGAATTTAAAGCTTATAATATGTGTACTCTATCTTTTTAAGACGAGTAAGACACCCTCAGAACACACAGACACAAAGGGTATCCAGTGAATTATACTAAACAGTAGCGGATGGTGTGGCTCCAGTTCCGGAGTTCTGGAGAATACGGTTTCACCTCTTCATTGCCATTATTTCCAGGTCCATTCAGATTCGTAGCAGTTGTAAATGTTTGATTCTATCCATGAATTAAATGGATATGTTTGAAAATTATTCGTATTAGAAAGGAATACTTGATACCATACAATTTGGGGCAAATTATTTGAATCAAGAATTGTTGTGGCACAACGTGCGGTTGAGTACCGAATTAATATATAAAAATTAGAATTTATGAAATATATTCTAATTAATATATATATATATATATATATATATATATATACATATCTCAAAAACAAAAAAAGATCCTTAAAATAAGTATCTTTTTGTTCAAGACTTATATTGACCTAAAAAGCTGGTTGATCATTTCTAAAGGTCAGTTAAGTGGGAGACAATTGTTTTTGATTTTAAAGGTTAGCAAATTTATTTGATTTTTCGGTTGTCAACTAACTTCAATCATAATACTGAAACGGGTCATTTCGTAAAACATATTTTTCTAGTCCTTATCTTGAAGGTCAAAAGGGAGATTTAATTTTGCTCCACCGTAAATAAAGGCGAGCTGGGCTTGGCTCATCCAGTCAGGTGAGGCTGAGAATTTTTTGTTCAACCCCAATTGCTCTAAACTTGTTTCCATTGGTCAAAGCTTCTAAAACGGTTTTTTTTTTCAATACATGTAACATATAATCCTGAACTAGGATTGGCAGACCAATGGAAATATGACTCCTAATTATCTCTTATTGGACAACCAATCAGAAACCATTTTTAGTCCAGATATTGATCTATAAAAATGGGATAATCAAACAAATCCTCAGAGTGGATGAGAAAAAGGGACCAAGAAGAAACTCAATACTTCCAAAGAAGTATCTCTTCTAGACCCGAGGCACTCCGAACAACCTTCAGATATTACAAAAATTCAAAGTCCCAGACTTTAGAAACGTTAGTGTTACTCTAACCGCACCTCTTCGTCACTCTTCCTCCCTCGATGTTCTTTCTTCTTCCGTTTGCCAGGAAAGCAAGCCTCGTTTGTTTGTTATTTATTGTCTCACAAACGAGTTTCAATAAAAACGATTTTTGTTGTTGTTAAACAACGGGTTTTCTCTATTCTTTGAGTAGCCTGAGAGTCTAGCCACTCATACTACTTGACCGTCAGAAGAAGATCTGGCTGAATTGTGTCACCCCCCGTCTCCGTGGATCTTTCAAACACAGCGTGAGCACGGAAGGATTTGACAAAGCAAACAGTCGGAAGCTAATGTGGTTGTCACGAATACATTAGCCACAACAAGTACTGTGACTAGTAGTCACACCACATTGGGTTCCGTGACTAGCATAGGACCACATTGTTACTTGAAGCTAAGATTGATTTAAAATGATCATTATTAGTTACTCATGTGCCACAGCTATTTTTATAGCTCTCTGGTAAAATCCAAATATGTGTCTGTCTTTTGCTTTCTTTTATCTTTACTCGGCCGTCAGCTGCAACAGTAAAATCCAAGAGATAACAAGTTGTCTTTTTATGGTTACTTAGCACACAGTCTGGTCTTCTGGCCGACATTTTAGGGTATATTGGTATCTCAAAATGATTGAAAGTTTTATGCTCTTCTTCTTCTTCTTCTTCTTCTTCTTCTTCTTCTTCTTCTTCTTCTTCTTCTTCTTCTTCTTCTTCTTCTTCTTTCCCACCAGTGTTAACTGTAGGGCTTTTACTGGATTCTGAGTGACAGTTTAAGGTATCCAAAACTCTTGTCAGAGATCCCAGCAATGCAGTCTTCAGGATAGGAACGATTCTTCCTCTAATTTTGAACTCTTCTAGTCTCCTTTCTCAGCTTTTTAGAAGCAGTTCAAAGCGCTCCCACTACAATCTGTATCTCCGTAATTCTCACCTTCCTCTGCTTTCTATGTTCTCTGGCAAGGTCCAAGTATTTGTCTATCTTTTCGTTTTCTTTTATTTCTTTGATCTGCTGGAACAGCAAAATTCACTAGACGAAATGTTCTCTTTTTTATTTTTACTTTTTAGATCATCAGTACTAGGTCTGGTCTTCTAGTCGGGATTAGGTGATTCGTTTGTATATCAAAATCCCAAAGAATTTTATGCGTCTCATTTTCAAAAACAGATTCTGATTTGTTCATATACACATTTGGTAGTACGGTCAAAATTGATTATTTTGCATAATTCCCAGAGGATCATCTTTCTTAACCCATCATGTCTAGTCTTACTCACTTTTCGAGCTAGCTTGCTGCATTCACTAACTATATGATGAATCATTTCACCTCTTTCTCCGCATAACCTCTTCTTGCTATTCTGTGGCGTATTATCCATTTTCGCTTTAACATAATTGGTTCTTGTAGGATTCGTCAAGTTGCGTTCGGCAACTAGGAGCGATAGCCGAGAGTAATTAATCGCGTTAGCTAAGAGCAATCATTCGTGAAGACAGGAAAACTCTCCTCCCGATTGAGGAACGGGAGCTATTTATGGTGCCTTGGGGCATCCCATTGTGCACGAGTGGGATATTCCATTGCATAGATCGTGATTGGCTGCTTGTAAGTAAGTGGAAGTATTCTATTATATAAACCAGCTTCAGTTTAGCTTTGTAAGGAGGATTGCACTGAGCTACGACCTGCTTTATTTTTGTCTGTCAGCTGGACGCTTTACGGGGGTATGCGTTATTGTTATTCCACAGTTCTTATGGGATTATTTTGAACTGCTATTAGAAGAATTTCAATATGTCTCTAAAGATTTACCTTTCTAAGCCATATAAATCCCTACACATCCACAATATCGCCATTTTGTCGCTTGAAATATCCATATAGTTGTTTTCATCCCATTTCTGTTTTCTTGAGGGGTCGTTCTCTCTGTAATTATGTTGCTAATGCTCTTATTGGCTGCTGTAATTGACCTTTTGCTGCTCTTCTTAATATAATCTTTGAACCATTGTATTGGCGAATCTACACAATCCCCACTGCTTGCAAGTTCTCGTCCTCTTTTTATTGATACAAATATTCTGTCAATATCATCTCTCGGATGATATAATTGTCAATCTCCTGGTCATTTTGTCCATTTTTCTGAGATTCAGCCTTGTCCATTTTAAGATTGATCCAAATATTAATTCCATTGTGAGATTTTTATTGCAGAGCTTGGTTTCAAAACGTTTTCTTGTTCTTCTGATGTATTCTTTTCTCTTTTTTTCCCCCTGTTTGATGACGTTTGTTTACAATATTCCCAAATATTTTTAATGTCCTTTTCTGCAAGTGCCCAAATTCTTTCTTGATTTGATAGTTCTATTCCCTCCCCTATTCCTTTCGTCTCTTTTTCATTACGATCATTGAACATTTTCAGTGCCAAATTCTATTCCTATATACTCGCTGTATATTCTTATTTTTGTATGAGTTTCAATCCAAGCGCCACAAAACCACGGTATGAGTTTCCGTTTCTAGTTTGAAGTAAGAATTTTAATCTATTTAAGAATTGCCCAGTCGGCTGGGGAAGTAAAATACATCGACTGCATCTCTGCAGAGGGGTATGACCTCCCCAACGACTGTCCTGGATATGACACTAAACAGTCTGATGGTGAGGTTCCAGTAATGCTGGAGCTTTGGTGAATGCTGACTCCCAAGTCTACATGACCCGGAGTGGTAGCACCTGATAGGGTCCTATCTGTGGGTCAAATAAAACTAAACTGCGCATTTATGTTAAGCTGAATTACATGAAATAGAAATGTTTTTGACATTGAAAAGGTACTTATGCTAAACAGAATTGTCAGCAATAGAACAGTTTTGACATTTAACTGTGTGGACAAAAACTATACTTATACTAAAGGGAATTGTTTGAGTTAGAACTCTGTGAGTAAAGAAAAACTATACGTATAAAGAATAAATTCTTTCAACTAGAACTGTTTGAGTAAATTGAACAGCTTGAAATAAAAATATTTTTGACAATTTAACTGTGTAATTATGCTAAACTGAATTGCTTGAAATAGAACTGTTTATTAGTATAAAAATAGGTTTTGCATAATCTAACCTACAAGGGTTGTTATGCCATATAACCCGAACAAACAAATAAGCAACCAATCTGCTGTAGAAGTACGAAAAGGAAAACAATATAACCGACTCTTGTCAAGAAGTTGTATGGAAGCACAGAGGATAACAAAAATATTTCACTTTAAAGTCAGATGTTAATTCGCAATGGAAGCATAGACATTGTTGACCGATATTACATTTCAAACGGTAATACAGTGAATAAACTTATAAAAATGACTTTAGTTCCAGTTAACTCACAAGATTACAAAATCCAATTCAGCTCTAAATCCAGAACGCGTAAAGCTCTGAATACACAGATCCAAACATTAAATACAACATCGGCAAGATGTTCTTTTCTATGCAAAAGATGTTAGTTAATTTCTTTCAAATTATTGGCATTTGATGGAAATACTTGAAACCATTCAACTATGTGTTAACAAATGATCATAGAAAAATAAAAGTGCAATATAAAAAAAGGCAATTGAACATTTACAGCATCAAATAACCCATAAGCAGTAGATATATTGTTAAAAGATGGTTATGACCGTTTCTTAAGGGTCAATAAACAAATAACTCAACACGGAGATATGAGGTGCCAACACAAATGTATCCTAAGTCTCTGAGGAGGGACTCTTTGGTTCAACGTACACGAAGACAAGCAAGGTGCTTACTATAGCTGCTGCTGCTGCTGCTCTTCCAGCTTAGTTCTTGATTAATATACCCTTTGGGTAAGTCCATTATTCTGGTCATAGGTGAGTCACCTGCAACAAAGATAAATCAACTTAGCCACGAGTAATTGACTTGTGATTACAATCAGACTGTCTGACAGTCTTTGAATACTAGAAAATGTATTAATGTGATAGAAACGATGGAAAATAGATTTTCGGTTACCAATTGTGTGTCCTTAGGAAGTGATCTATTCATCATATAATTCTGTATACAAGCATATGTAATTATATAGACACTCACACTTACATACAGACATCAAAATAGATAGATAGATAGATGTTTCTCAATGTGGGTCAGCCCAGTCGGCTGGGACAGTTGAATGTACCAATTGCATCTCTGCTGAGGGTATGAACCACCCCCAAGAGGATAGGATATTGAACAATCTGATAGTGAGGATCCAATATTGGAGCTATGGGGAATATGCAGTAATCTTTCATTGCCTTTGCTCCCAGGACCACTCTGACTCGGAGTGGAAGCCCCTGACAGGGTCCTGTCAATGGGTCAAATAGAACTGATTGACTGTTTTAACTGTGTTCAAACAAATGAGTTATGCTAAATTGAATTGTTAGAAATAGAACTGTTTGATCTTTTAACGATGTGTAAACAAATGACTGTTCTTTAATTGAATTATTATGGATTTATAACATGCTTGGAACCATTTAACTGTGAGCCAAAAATGATCTGAAGTCGTTTAAAAATGTTATCAAGAAAATGTGTTTACAAATATGGGCATAAATAGGATATGGCATTAAATAACCTACAATGGTTGACATGCCATAAAACCGAACCAAACTGATGCATCTGTGTGTGTGTGTGTGAGAAGAGGTGCTTGTAGCTTAACGGTTATCTTTCTAGGAAATGGATGTGATGAGATGAGTTCAACGACATGAATCCATTTCTTCTCCTCCTTAACAATTAATAAATAACAGAGTCGATTATCCTTGTTAGAATAAGTAAATCAAGGCAAGAAGGAGAACAAGTCAATTTAAATGAGCTTTAACTCCACTAAAAAAAATGACCTAGAGTCTCATCCTACCAGTGATGGAGATGTTGGAACAAGGAGTACATACTTACACGTATCAGAGTTTGTGTGCACGTGAGAGTGAGAGAGATAAGGAGAGAGAGAGAGAGAGAATTTCTATGCCAGTGTGTCTAAGTATTTTGTGGTATTGTCCTAGTGGTTAGAGTGTTCGCCACTGGACCGCGAGACCGGGTTCAGTGTCACTTCGAGTCATGCCAAGGACTCAAAAAATGGTACTTGATGTCACCTTGCTTAACACTCTGCAATATGAGGTAGGTATCAAGTGTAAAGTGAAGCAATCCAGGGAAAGGAGCAGCGCCATTCCCTTCATATCACTGTAGTAGCTATTGAAAAGGGAGCCTTAGGGTCACCGACGACTATGGTCACCAACTTTACTTATATGTACAAACGTTGTTCAGTGGACATATGCAAGTATTGATACACATATGCAACAATTTCATTGCATACTCCTAAGTATACGCATGTACTTATATATTCTTCCATACAAAGTCACTTACACGTGATGTTCTGTTTGTTTTTCATCATTGCCTTAAACATTCATATGATATGTTTTGAAATATGAACGCTGATTTATTGATTAAACGGTAAATCCACTTTCTCTGTATATATAATGTCCTCCCTTGTTTTGTATTTCATTAAATATCAATAAATGATCAAACGACGCCCGATTTCATCTTTTCTAAGTCTTGATGATGGTTTATTAAAACCGAAATGTCATAACGTCCCAATTTCTTCCACATTAAATTCTTCACTTTGCATTACTTTGTTTTTCAAATTTTCTCAATATCATCAGATTCTTTTCAATTATCAATTTCCATCGATAGATAGATAGAAACAGGCTAAGATAGTTGAATTTTGTTTCGTTTCTTAGTTTAATTGCGTAATAACCTTCGTGGGTTACTTAATGTACAATCTATTCTTGTGGAAGAACAGCAGTGATACTATCTTATCCATAGTAGTGTAGATAAGAGAGTGCATTCACATCCCCAAGTTTGTTAGTTCGAAGGTGATCGTAAAAGTTTGACTGGAATTGATACGAAAACACTAACATATATACAGAGAAAGATGCAGTTTGTGTTAGTTGAGCACTCCACCGTCCTCTAAGCAATTAAACGCCAATCCATCTTTTTCCTCGTTGGCGAAAATAAGACTAAAAAAGCACCAAATTACGAAGTGCGAAAAAATATTTCTGTGCAAATATATACTTTATCTTCGTTCCCCACCGTTTCCAACATGATGAATTGTCCAGTTGGTCATCCTGTCACGTGATCACTCTAAGATCAACGCCGCCTCGACGCTGCGTACTGTCCACCTCTCTCTCTCTCTCTTTCTCTCTATCACCCCCTCTCTCTCTATCTCCCTCTCTATCTCTCTTTCTCTCTCTATCTCCCTCTCGCTATCTTTCTCTCTATATCTCCCTCTCTCTCTCTTTCTCTCTCTATCTCACTCTCTCTCTTTCTCTATCTAACTCTCTCTCTCTTCCTCTCTCTCTCGTCCTCAGCAATATGGAGGACAGTCACATGACATTGAATTAACCAAAGAAATGGAAAATGCTTCGTCTTATTGTGGAAAACGCCTTTTACTGATTCAATTGACTTTTCTTGCTTATCACTACAAAAGAAAATTACTGGTAGACCCATTTATTAAGTAAAATTTCCACATACATGTATATATATATATATATACATATATATATATATATCGAAAGAGAGAGAGAGAGAGGGAGAGAGAGAAAGAAAAAAGAATAATTTCTTAATATGTGCTTAAATATTATAAAAAAAAACCCAGATATGATGAATGATATTCAATGAAAGATGCTTGTAAAAGAACTTGCAATTGCTAGTAAGACAAAACAGTATACACTGCGTCTCCATAAGTCTTATGTCTTATTCCTTTGTTTTCTTAATGGCATATCAGCCTGCGTGGATTATTTAATGTCAAAGGCATCCTTGTAGAAGAACAGTAATTAAAGCCATAGCTGAGATGATTAGCTGGTTTACACCATTCCCCAAAGACATTTATCCATAAGTGAACGTAACGGTGTGACGAGAGTCCGAACTCGCTTACGAGGACGTTGCAGTACAAAACGCTAGCTACTGCGCTACGAAAATCCCCTTATAATTTGTTCTTTTTTTTAAAGGCATATCAATCTTTGTAGGTCATTTATTGTCAAAGTTACAATTGTAGAAGAACAGTAATGGTATTATTTTACCTGTATATGAAGGGGGATAAGGAGGGTTCATATCTTTCCCAAGGGTGTAAGTCCGAAAGTGATCGTCATAGTGTGATTGGAATTTGATATCTCAAAAAAAGATTACTTGTGAACGTAAACTGTGCTCAGGAAGAAAGATCTTACGTACCGTATGTCCTCGTGTAATGGACGACTTTGTGCAATAAACGACCCCTAATCTATAGCCACAAAACGTTGCAATTATCATATACTGCTATGCTGGCCAACAAAAATATTTCAACATCTATTAACTCAAGAGAAAGCATTCATATATTCATTTTCCTTTCAAAACCACTTAAATACGATCAGAATCTATGCAATAACGTAAATAAACAATGTAATCTAGACCTTGATGTAGCCTACTGTGTTTACATGCATATTCCATGTTTACAAAAGCCCCAAAGCTGATATACAGTAGCATTGATAATATAATAATTACGAATGTAGTCAATTAAATTGGCATTTACTTTTTTCTAATTTCCCGATAGACTGATCCAACGTGTTTCCAAATATGATAACTAATGTCCCAAGGAAATACTTTTACTTAAGATAAAGTTTTCTGTAACTTTGTTCTATCCATATTTACCAACCCCTCCGCTCGGGAAGGATATGACAGAAGGTCAATTATTAAGCGGAGTTTAACAGGTTTGAATTCAGACTTTTCCTTCTCCTAGACTAGTTGCCTCACCAAGGCTGAAGAACCAGTCTGCCCTACTATTTACCCAAAGCTGTAGGGAGGATAATTGGATTCATACCTTTCCCAAGGGTATTAGTGCTATGTGAAATGCAATCAGTCTCGTCCAGGATTTAAACTCGTGTCGCCGTGTCCATTTCCTATGACGATAACCATTACACCACGGGCGACTCCAATCAGTAACTTTGTTTTATAATGTTCGTGCAGTGGGTAATTTTGGCCAAAACTGATTAATCTCTTTATTCTCGTATTAAGTCGAATACTTAATGTATGGAATGTTAACGCAATACTGACTCGTAAAACGACATTTCACACTTCACTCGTCTCGTCAGACCTCTGTTTGACTACTATATATATATATATATATATATATATATATATATATATGTATATATAGAAATCAAACCTAACCGATAAAGTGAAACACAGTTTCTTCCAGGTAGCTGTCGTATCGATACTGCTGTATGGATGCACTACTTGGACGCAAACTAAACGGCTGGAGAAGAAGCTAGACGGCAATTACACAAGAATGCTGCGAGCAATCTTGAACAAGTCCTGGCGCCAACTATACAGCCACCTGCCTCCTATCACGAAAACTATCGAAGTTAGACGAACCAGACATGCAGGACACTGCTGGAGAAGCAGGGACGAGCTCATTAGTGATGTACTCCTAAGGACCCTCACATATGGCCGGCAAAAGCAGGACGACCAGCACGAACATACATTCAGCAGCTATGTGATACGGGATATAGCCCTGAAGACCTACCAGAGGCGATGAACGATAGGGAAAAGTGGCGAGAGAGGGTCAGGGATATCCGTGCTAGTGGTACGACATGATGATATATATATATATATATATATATATATATATATATTTTTTCTAGTCACGTGACCCTAATAGCACAATCCATTTCAACACTTATGCTTCTTGGCTGGAGATCCGTGATCAAAACACACGGATTGTTATCGGCATATTCTTCTAGATAACACTTTGTTTACTATATATAATGTTTAAAAATAGTATATTTGCAGGTGTTATGAAAAGTAAACAATATTAAAAAAATCTTTATTATCAACTAGTAACAGTTTCTCAGCAATAGGCTATGCAGAGACATTTGATCGAAGTTATGGCATGTTTAGACCTAGAAACATTGGTTAGCTTCGACGTTTCAAAAATATATCTCACGTAATAAACGACTCCTGGTTTTTGAGGTGAACTAGTGGTTTTGAAGAACCGTTTATTAGAAGAATATAGACGATGATATTTTTTTAATCCAAGAAATCTTTTAAATAACAAGATCAAAGCGGTCATCAAAATATCACCATGAAGCGAAACATTTACCTTGTAATTTAGTACCAACTTGAAATCACACGAGTAAAATAATACTGCTACTTAAATACTGCATAAGATTTTGTATTATAAGTCATGGATCAAGGGTAAGTGGAGAAATCAAAGGAAAGGGGCAGCGCCTTCCCGTACACTTCGATTGAGTAGCTATTGTAAAGGAACCCTTTGTGTCTACCTCGACTACAGTCGGACAAATTGCTAGATATATATTCATAATGTCATATTTTTTGCAAATTTCTGTATTTGAGACCGTTTCGATTTTAAATGATATTTCAGATTTTATCCAACTGTGAGTTTAACAATCTTTCATATAATATTTAACTAATCCCTCTGCACATGTTAGATGTGACTCAAAATCATTTTAAAGCAGTCTTCCGAGTTTGAATACAGAGTCTTCCTTCTCCGAGACTAGTTGCTATGTAAAGATTAAAGAACCCATTCTGTACTCCAATTTTTACCCATAATTCGAGGAAGGTAGAGTGTTCACTTATGGTCCAGGAGACCGGGGTTCAATCCCAAGTCGAATTATACCAAAGACTCAAAAAATGGTACGTGATACTAGCTTGGTAAACTCTCACCATTATAAGGTACGAATCCAGGGTAAAGTGGAGCAATCCAGAGAATAGAGTAGCGCCCTCCCTTACACATCTTTGTAGTAGCTATTGAAAAGAGAGCCTTTTGGTTACTATCGACAACGGCCCCCAACTTTGCTTTACACACACACACACACACACATATATATATACATATATATAGATAGATAGATATCATTACATGTATTTTTTGACCGCTATACATATATCCGACCAGTAAAAGCTCATATTACTTGGCTCTGTGTAGATATTATATTCTGTTGAATGCAGCAACCAAGATTGATGACCGAAAGAGAGGTATGCTGAGAGAGAATGTAAAGAGAATCCGTCGGCCTGAACTGAGGATTATATATATATATATATATATATGGAAGTCAATAATGGAAAAGCATCTGACAATATAGAGAAGAACTGAAAAACAAAGTAATCCAAAATGATGAATTTATAGTGAAAGAAATTCGACACTATAATGTTTCGGTTTTAACAAACTATTATCAGGACTATAAAAATTGATGATACCAAGTGTTGATAGATAGACTATGGATACTTAATAAAAAACAAACAAGCCAGAAGGAAATTATATATACGAAGAAAGAATATACGACCGTTCAATCATTAAATCAGTGTTCATTCTTCAAAAAGTATCATGTAATGCGTAAGGCAATGATGTAAAACAAATAGAACTATGAAGAGAAATAACGAATTAGAAAGAGACAAAAAGAAAAGAAAAGAAGGAGAATATATATATATATATATATATATATATATATATATATATATATATATATATCAGCCAGAGTAATTTTTCATTTCTAACTGTGGAAGAATTCCGTTGTTATAGTAACAAGAAATGCTCATGTTCGGAAAAAAATTCTATGTCCGTAATTCAAATTTTTCTGTGATTTGTCACGGGTAATTACTAGGTAGAGAACCCTACTTTAATTTTATTTCTCTCTATCTTTCTACATATCGTTTAATCTCTAATATTTTTTTATTTGATTCTTATTTTTCATTTTTGTCTATGATTTTATATATTTCAGGATGTATATTTCTTTACATCATTTGTTTTTATATTCTTAAGCTTTCTTTTGTTTCTTTTCTTTTTTACCTTCCTTCATTCTTTCTTGTGTTCACTCGAGTGATTCTTTCTGCATTTTCAACACTTCTATTAGACACACTGATAGGACCCTGTCAGGTGCAACCAGTCAAGGCTACAGTGGACCTAATAGCGATGGCAATGACGGAATATTCTGCATTCCCCAAAACTCCAGCATTACTGGAGCCTCACCATCAGATTATTTACTGTCATATCTAGGATACTTTTTGGGAGGTGTCTTACCCCTAATCAGAAAAGAAGTCAGTGTACTCTACTGCCCCAAGTGACTGTGCAGGGGTAAAGTGCTTGTAATAAAATAACAATATGTAAGTAAGAACGGTGTCTGTGTTGTTGTTATCATCGCAAAGAATTGAAAAAATTGGGGTAACAGTAGCGAAGTAGAGAACAAGAGAAGTAACAGATGTGTTAGAGGTGACATAACAACTAAGATAGGGATGGTCGAAAGAAGACTGACACAGTAACAAACAAACAAGGATGAGACTAAGATAGTGATATATAAGATATGTCTATACAACATAAGAGTAAAAAGGATATATATATATATATATATATATATATATATATATACCAACCCCTCCGTTCAAGCAGGATATGACACAAGGTCAATTTTTAAGCGAAGGTTAACAGGTTTGAATTCAGAGTTTTCCATATCGTAGACTAGTTGCCTCACCAGGCTGAAGAACCAGTCTGCCCTACTATTTACCCATAGCTGGAGGGAGAATAACTGGATTTGTACCTTTCCCAAGGGTATCAGTGCTATGTGAAATGCAATCAGTCTCGTCCAGGATTTGAACTCGTGTCGCCGTGTCCATTTCCTACGACGATAACCATTACACCACGGGCATATATATATATATATTAATCCCAGAAATGCAATGGAGTATATAAAAATGGTCTAATACTCCGAGCTACTTTGATGGTAGATGTAATTTGCGTCAAGAAGAAAAGACAGAAATCATGTTGCATTCTGATCCCGGTAACCTATTAAGTCAAAGATGTGATTTAATAGCTAGATGTAAGCATTGAAATAAATTTAAACTGTAGTAGAAAATTTGAATAGATAGTCAAAGTGAATATTCAACTATAATTTTTTAAATTGGTATAAATATTTTAACATGGTTAAAGAAATCTTACAATAAACAGTAGAGATTTTGGTACCTTTCAAAGAAAAAAAGTGATGACATATTAGAGTTAATATTGATAATTTTTGTTTGAAATGGTTGAAATGTGGATATGTATTGCTATAATCCCTTAAGTGTTAATTTTATTAGTTTTGTAGTTGTCTTAACAAGAAACGAAAAGGGACCGAAACAAACCTTACATGGGTAAAGGATATACATAGTTGAAATGGATTTAGTTTCTCCTTCTTGCTTCCTTTGACTATCTCTCCCTCTCTTTCCTTCCTTTCACAACCACTCCTATCTGATTCTAATGTATTTTGTTTTCCATTGGATCTGATAAAGTCCTGTTGAAATTATTTTAAAGTCTTTGACTCATATCAATGTTCTTAACAAAATGGAAATATATTTATTATCCTAATGTGACCGAATATTGTTTTTTAAATAATATATATATATATATATATATATATATATATATATATATACTTTAAGACAAACAACGAAACCGGTCACATAGGATTATATATTTATTTCTGAAATAACGCATTTTTGAAATTTCCAAAAGCACGAAAAATAAATTAACAGGAATTCGTGTTTTTGGAAATTTCAAAAATGCGTAACAGGATGGAAATAAATTTATAATCTTATGTGACCGGTTTCGTTGTTTTTCTTAAAGAATTTATTGCTCTGTATCATTGTTACATTGAGCTCTTTACCAGGAAAATTTAAATATTCATTCATGAATAATTTCTTGTCCTGATGGAATTACTCCCAACTCCGGTTTAACTGGACCAAAGAATACTTATATATATATATATATATATATATATATATATATATATATATATATATATATATATATATATATAAAATTAACTTAAATCACAAGTCGGAAATCTCCTACTAAAGTTTTACCTTAACGGATCATCAGGAAGTCTCATACCGGTATGAGACTTCCTGATGATCCTTTAAGGTGAAACTTTACTAGGAGATTTCCGACTCGCGATTTAAGTTAATTTTATAATTGGCTCCACTCGTGTTGAGCAATCTTGTAATTGTAGCATTGCAGCGTTTACGGTGGGTTTTAGTTTTCTTTTGACCAACTGACTGCATATCTCTTGATTTTTTTCAACTGGTGTGACGGGGTTGACCTTTTCTTTCTTTTTGTCCTATGATATTTTTTCTTTTTCCCCCTGGCGGTGATTCGAGATATTTTTATCTCTTGTTCCTGGCGAGTTTTTTTCTTTTTTTCTGGTAACCGTGAAGGCTGGTAGGTATTAGATTAATATATATATATATATATATATATATATATATATATATATATATATATAACAATCTTTGCTCAATGACGAGATCCATTATTGGACTAAGAATCACTTCACTGACTGCCAAACATTTTTCTCGGGAAGGATTTTGCCCTATCGGCAGAGTATGTAGAATACACCGACTGCTTCTCTGAAGGTTCATTCCGGCTTGGAGTGGTAGCACTTGATAGGGTCCTATCAATAGGACAAATAGAACTGTTTGACATTTAAACTGAGTACAAACGAATGACTTATGCTAAATTGAATTGCTTGAAATAGAACAGCTTGATCATTTTGGTGGGGGTAAACAAATGAAAGATATTTAATTGAATTTTTAGTGTTAAATAGCAATACTTGAAAACATTTAATTGTATGGAAAAATGACCTCAGACTCGTTTAAAAATATTATCAAATTATTTTTAGAAATCATATATTTAATATACATGTATAAAATGGATTTGGCATTAAATAACCAACATTGTTTGATATACTATAAAACAAAACAAAACCAAAATCTACCAGAGTTCATTTTTTCCAGTGGGTCAGGGCTGTAGAATACACCGACTGCTTCTCTGCAGAGGGGTAAGACCCCCGCCATTAGTTTCCTGGATATTACACTAAACAATCTGACGGTGAGGTTCCCGCAATACTGGAGCTTTTGGGAAATGCCAACTACCCCTTCATTGCCATCGCTTCCAGGTCTACATTGTCCGGAGAGGTAGCATCTGATAGGTTCCTATGTGTGGGTCAATTAGAACTAAACTGTGAACTTATGGAAACAGAATTGTTTGAAATAGAACTGTTTTGACATTTTAACTGCATATTTATGCTGAACTGTTTTGACATATAGAATTGTTTTGACATTTAAACTGCGTACCTATGTTAATCTGAATTGTTTGAAATGGAACTATTTTGTTATTTAACTGTGTGCAAACAAAATCTATACTTTGAATTAGAACTGTTTGAGTAAACTGAATAGCTTGAAACAGAAATGTTTTTGACGCTTAAACTATATACTTAAACTGAACTAAATTGTTTGAAATCATCATCATCATGTCGTGCCGCTAGCACGGATATCCCTGAACCTCTCTCGCCACTTTTCCCTATCGTTCATTGCCTCTGGCAGGTCTTCTGGGCTACATCCAGTATCTTCACATAGCTGCTGTATTTATGTTCATCCAGCAGTGTCCTGCGTACCTGGTTCGTCTAACTTCGATAGTTTTCGGGATGAAAGGCAGGTGGCCATATAGTTGGTGCCTTGTGGGGTGTTGCTGCCAGGACTTGTTTAATATTGCTCGTAAGATTCTTGTGTAGTTGCCGTCTAGCTTCTTCTCCAGCCGTTTAGTTTGCGTCCTAGTGGTGCATCCATACAGCAGCATCGACACGACCGCTGCTTGGAAGAAACTACGCGAAATAGAACTCTTTATTCGTATAAAAATGGAAACACCCAAACAAACAAACAAACTTGATGGAATGTGAAATTTTTCCAGGATTTCTATGTAAAAGTAAAGCTGGCGACCGTCATCGAGGGTGACTCGTAGGCTCCTTTTTCAATAACTACTACACTGAAGTGTAGGAAAAAGCCATACTACTTTCCTTGGATTGATCCACTTTACTCTTTGTTTTGAACCTTATAATGCTGAGTGTTAAGCAAGGAGGGATCAAGTATCATTATTTTAGCCTTTGGTATTACTTGACATAGGATTTAACCCTGGTTTCCAGAGCCATTGACGAACACTCTAACCAATGGGTAAGCCCTATTGAAATAAAGATCGTTATCTTACCTGGTCTTTAAAAAAAAGATGCAAACACGTGAATGATTTGAGAACTTTTCTTCTTTTCTTCACAGATTCATCTCTATATATTTCATTTCAATGGCACCAGACAAAACTTGGCCAATGGAGTTTCTTGAATACTCTCTGAATGTCACTTTAATCCAATTGTATACTTACCAGGATTGTTTCTCCTTAGCCCATTTTTTAAAAATTAGTCTCCTGCTGATTCTCCTCTCGAACTCCTCGCAAGTATATCACAATGTACTTCTTTCTTTTTTGATGCCCTCAACACCGGAAGTATCTCAATCAAATTGAGCTATGAATATTTGAATTCCATTTTTAAAAAAAGCCATCTGGTCTAACATAGTATCGTGCTGGAAACTTTGTTCTTCCTTGAAATTAAAAAAAAAGTATTGAGATCCAAGAAGTTAAGGAGCAGCAGTAAATTCAATTACATATTAGTTTCTAAAATACTCGTGGATAGATAGATAGATAGATAGATAAGAGCAGACTGAGATAGATAGATAGATAGATAGATAGATAGATAGATAAGAGCAGACTGAGATAGATAGATAGATAGATAGATAGGAGCAGACTGAAATAGATAGATAGATAGATAGATAGATAGATAGATATAAACACACTTGATTTATAAAGATAGAAAAGAAAGAGATATAGGTAAAAATATACTACTAGAATAGGTATAAAAGTGGAATTCAAAGTTAGTGTTGAGTTTTAGTTGGCATTCATATAATTAAATCCCATTACATTTATCCGATTTCTTACAATTCTGTCACAAACACAGACTCCTGTTTTCTCTCATTTGCATCTAATTTGTTTTATTTGCGAATCAGAGAAATGTGCAAATACGAAATCCTCCACACTTACAAGAACGAGTTAGTTCAGACATTTTTGGTTTCCTCAAATGGAGATGTCATTTAGATATTTAAGAAAGAGGTATACATTAGAAATGACTCTGAAGATACACGCTATATCGAAATGAAAGTTGTTAGAATAAATGTGTTGAATGACAATGGTGCTATTTTGAAGAAAATAAAGATTTTATTGATGATTCATTGTTATCTTCGGACAGCTTCGGCCCAGACACTCCATATACATGTGTGTGTGTGTGTGATGAAATAAATATTTGAAGGCCGAAACCCGTGTTGATTGATAGCATTGTAGAAAAAGGTACTAACGTAGCTGCACACACACACACACATATATATATATATATATATATATATATATATATATATATATATATATACACGTAGGCAATTTCTTCAACTATGTTAACATTCACGACGAGTTTCGGCCTCCAACTATTTTTTTCGTTTTGATATATATACGAAGCGTTTTGTGTTGTAATGGTTGCCGGCGTAGGAAATGGACCTGGCGACTCTGGTTCAAATACTGCACGATGTAGTTTGCTTATTACATAGCGCTAATATACTTGGAAAAGATATGCATTCAACTCTTCTCCCAACAATTATGAGTGAATAATTGAGCAGACTGTGTACTTAACTTTGGTATGGCAATCGAGTTAGGAGAACTCTGAAGTCAAACCTGTTAAACTCCGCTTTAAACTGACCTAGTGTTACATCTTGCTTACATGTAGCGGTTGTATATATATATATATATAGAGAGAGAGAGAGAGAAAGAGAGAGAGAGAGAGAGAGAGAGAGAGAGAGAGGAGGGGAGCATGGAATCATTTAAAACTACGAAGCAGATTTGAATTTTGTGGACAAATATGCAATCAGGTTTAATACTGTTTCGGTTTCAAGATTCTTATCGCCCTGTTTCTTTCTCAACCTGTCTCTCTGTATCTCTCTGTGTCTCTCTCTCACAATATACAAATATATATATATATATATATATATATATATACATATGTGTGTGGTTGTACGTGTGCGTGTAAGAATAAATATATATATATATATATATATATGCATATCAAAACTTTCTGCATATGCCGGATGTGACACGGGGTCAATTTTTAAGCTGAGTTTAATAAGTGTGAATTAAGAGTTTTCCCCTACCAGTTTGCATACCAAAGTAAAAATAAAACAATGTTTACTCTCCTATCTATGCATAGCGGTAGAGTGAAGAGTTGGATTCATATCCTTCCAAAGATTTTAAAAGCTATGTGAAATGAAAAGAGTCTGGTCCAGGATTTGAACTCAAACTCGGTATTTACTTCCTAAGACGACGGCAATAACACAATGCGCGCCAGCATACATACATGCATTCGTACATAGACACGTACATACATACATGTATATATACATATATTTTAACGCACACATATAACCACATAAACATATGCGTTCGCATATATATATATATATATATATATAGTTTCAAATATTTAAACATACTCATATATGCACACACAAACACGTAGACGTGTCTGTATATATGTATATGTATATATGCATATATTTGAACACACACATATAAACACATAAACATATGCGTTCGCATATATATGTATATATATATATATATAGTTATGAAATATTTAAACATACTCATATAGGCACACACAAACACGTAGACGTGTCTGTATATATATATATATATATATACATACATATATATATATATATATATATATGCAGTAATAAAGTATTTTAACACCTATATATATATATATATATATACACACACACATATATATATATATATATATATATATATATATATATATATATACGTTGGATGTAATTGCTAGATATCTGTATTGCCAATATCTTCCTGCTGCTTTTGTTACATCAGAGATATTCTAATATAAAATGATGTTACGGAGTTAATAATGATCGCAGCAAGTCCATACATTGGTGATACTATTATTAGCAAATCAATAAACACAAGAAACTACTGAGGCCATATCTGGAAACAATATTCGTGCCTATAAGATACAAGACATAACAAAAGTATGTCTCTCGTGAAAACTTATTTCGATGCAACAATAATATGACGGACATTGGGTGAAACCCTTTTTAACCAATTTCAACTTCGAACAGATTTGCCGACGCAGTGAGTTTGATAAATATCATTCTACAAGAAGTGAATAACATTATATTAAGAATTTACCAAGGACCTCAAATATATTGGGACTTATTATGTAAACCTAGATTTTTTTTAATTCAGTAAAGAATTGCCGGCTGCCACATACGCGAAAATGCTAAGCTCTTCTCATTAATTAAACACTCTGATAGCCAATGAAAGGAGATGAACATATACCTAAAAAAGTTCCTGCATTTTCTGTAAGATGAAGATAGATCAGGGGTAAGAGGTTCGACTGACCTAAAATGAGCTGGGTTTCTAATCCCCCTTGGAGCATTTCACGTATCTAGCCCCATTGAAAAGTTTTGATAAAACAAAACAGTCTGTCTTAGGGTGACTATATATACATATGTGTGTGTGTGTGTTTTAAATTTTCTCAGATACCTTCTTGGGATTATCCATTGGCAAGTTATTTTCCAGGAAGTGTTCTTATTCATTGACATAGTAATACGCTTTGGTGATTAATTCGAGAACTAGTTATACAAACGACGCAAGCAAATATTTTTTTTTAATATATTAATGCTAAAAACCTCTTGATAAAACTGGAGACTTGATTTCTTAGAATCTAGTGAAGTAATGGCTATCAATGGGTAATCTTCACAGCCCAGATATATACACCATTAGACGCAGTTTACTTTTATACTCAGGACTCTGCCTTCAGAAGTCTTTTTACGTTTTTGCAGGGGACAAAATCAACGTATACTAGGCCTTATTAAAAGAGCGGTTGTGCCATTAGGTCTTCCTCAATAGTTTCCCTACAAACTTTCCTACGACGGCCATAGAGGCTAAATTGATATATATATTTACTGACCCATCTGCCACAACTTAAAGTTTTCTGTTTTTTTAGCTGAGCCGCCAGGCATTCGTGCCAGATAGAAGATCAAAGTCAAAGATCGATTCGAGGGCGAATAGCTCTCAGCTCTAGCTGGGTCACCTTTTAGTGGATCTTGGCTTATACCCGATCTCCCACTCCTCTAAACCCCCACCATAAAAACACATGTCGAATTCGGTCTGATGGGAGGCAGCGATATATATCATACCCATCTGCCACTAGTAGAAGGTGACACAAGTCAATTTTTACATGGAGTTTAACAGAGTTTTCCTTTTCCTAGAACGGTTGCCATGCCCAGGTTAAAGATCCCAAACTGTCCTACTATTTACCCATTACTGTGGGGAAAATAGTAGTTAGATTCATACCTTTCCCTACGGTGTTAGATTTGAATTTTGGTCGACCAGTCTATTTCTAACTGCGATAACCATCATTTCCTACAGCCCAGTCGACATGGGTGAGGCTGTCGAATATACCGACTGCATCTATGCAGAGAGGTAAAACCCTTCCCCCAACGAGTGTCCTGGAGATCATATTAAACCATCAGATGAAAACGCTCCAGTTCCTGAGTTTGGAAGAATATGGAGTTCTCCTTCATTGCCATTACTTCCAGGTCCACTTTGACCTGCAGTTGTAGAACTTCTTAGGGTCCTATCTAGGCATTCAATTGAAGTTTTTGACCACTTGATTCAGTGCAAACAAATAACTACTGTTCAATTGAACTGTTAGCGATACATAGCAATATTTGATACCATTAACTGTGTGCAAACGAATAAGTCATGTTGAATAGAATTATTAGTGTTGATTAGCAATACTTGAAATTCTTTAATTGTGACCTTAAATTAAATAGTTACTGTTACATAGTGATGCTTGAAACTATTTAGATTTGCTAATAAAACTTTATGTTAGATAGCAATATTGAAAACCATTTGAGTGCAAAACAAATGATTTATACTAAATAGAACCATTCATCTTCGAATTTTTGGAACCATTAAATTTTGAGCAGACTATAGTAATACTTATGTGCGAACAAATTAGCACCGACTCATTAAAAATAAGGTTACTAACAAGCTAGTGATTTAAAAATCATATGTATAACCACTTAACTGTATGCAAACAAACGAGATCTGGCTCGTTTTAAAATGCTATCTGTCAAATATGCGTTTACAAATCATATATAATCTGTATAAAGAGGTATAGGCATTAAAAATATTTACCATGGTTCATATACCATAAACTCCAACAAAACCAAACATTACTTCCTTGTGGATTTATTCGTTACAGAGTACACTACTAGTTCGGTCTTTTCTCTTCTAATGATTAAATTGACAGCCATATTATATATCCAGAATTCTAGTTTATTCTATACTTGAATTTGAACATATGAATGCTTATTTACTAAGCTTTTCTTATATATGATATACAAGTTACTTCCAATAATATTTTCTTGTATGACGCAATATTATAAACCTAAAACATTAAATAGCGATTTAACTCCGAAAAAAGCCAGCAAGACGTGCCAACTGCACGGATTCTTTGACGCTCTCTCTCTCTTATCAGTTAAAATCGGCCATTGCACATAACAAGTCCTCCTGGCAGCACCTAGTGTCTGCACAGAGCTGATGAAAGTAAATATCCGCTAGTAGGAATCCATGTGTACGTATTTTAGATTGGTACAAGATTAAAGGCACACAGTGAGGATCAAATAGACGAGGCAAAATTCGACTGTTGACAAGTCATCTTTAAAATATTCATCCAGAGATATTTACTATGATCATCTGAGGGTGAAAAAATGTTCAAAACGTTATGCCACACAGTGAGGATTGAATTTACTTGGTATAACCTGACTATTAAGAAGTTAACGGTAAAATATGCATCGACAGATACTTAATTTGATCAAGTGACACGGAAACAAATTCATTGCAATAAGGCACCCTGTGAGGATCGAATTCACAACACAAGTGATATCAGATGCGTGACGAGCATGCTAATCGAGAAACGCCATCATTTGTGCGTATCTAATATGATTTGGAGTGAGGGCCTTCGCTGGTTGGAGACGAATTCCAAACACAAAACGGAAATAGAAAGAGAATGGGCTGGGGAATGAAAGGTTGAAGATTATTTTTTCATAACATCGACCCGGAGTTCTTATTTGTTTTGATGGTGCGCCCATTCTTTAAGTCTAGTTATTAAAATGGGAAGAAAAAGAAAGTGAAGAGAATTTCTTCCGGTCTATTGTGAAGACGAGGTATTGGAGATTGAAAAAAAGGTTATTATATATATATATATATATATATATACTTAGATTGGTAGAGAGAACTCACACATGCATTTATGCATATGCAAGCAAATAAAGTAATAGACAGATGGGTATGTAAGGGGAAAAGAAAGCGTGACGTAATTGCTAACGTGCTGGACTATAACATCCTAGTGACCGAGTTCGAACATCAATCCTAGTAGCACGATTAGGTTCACTATGGGCACCTCGGGTAGTGTAATGGTTAGCAAGCTTGACTAGCAAACCTGCAAGAGTGAGTTCGAGTCTCATTGGGTGCCCCATTCAATCGGCCTTGTGTCACATCGAAGCAAAGAGCTTCGTAAATTACGATACTGTGTAAAAAGTTAGGAACAGCTTATCCCCCCTCCACCACAAACTATGTGTTAGACAGTGCCACTGCTGTTCTTCTATAAGGACAACTTTGGCATTTAATAACCCACTAAAATTGAGATCGCATTAAACACAGAACAAAGGATTATTTAAATATTATCATAGATTGATAGATATATAGATAGATAGAGACTTGAACAAGTTTTCAGTATTTTTATACTGGAAACAGGAGTGAGTTCAAGTCTCATTGAGTACTTCATTTAAAAGGCCTTGTGTCACACATGTTCTCGGACGAAAGCAACAAGCTGGAAACATACATATATATAACACGTATTTAAGATCAAAATGAATAAATTAAAAATTACAAGTCTCTTCGTGGACCTTCCTATTTTAAATATATCCATATTCTTTCTTTGGACATACAACAACCATCTTTAAATATATATATATATATATATATATATATATATATATATATATATATATATATATATTGAGAATTGTGTGTGTATGTGTGCGTGTGTGTTTAGATGCACACATATTTACCTGGACAGAATACGTGCATGTACTTATGCATATGCAATCATATAAATAGACACATGCATTAGTGAAGATGAATACACATAGACAGTCATTAATAGATAGATAGATAGATAGATAGATAGTAATTAATATGTATATATATAGAGAGAGAAGGCGAGATTAAAAGATTTAGATAGATAGATAGATAGATAGATAGATAGATAGATAGATTACTGAATGACAAGGGGTATTTTACATTATCAGAAATCTATTTTGGATAATTGAAATGTGCGAGAAATTAATAACCGAAACGAAATCTAATTATCAAAAATGCATAATATATAAGAAATACAAAGATTTGGAACTGGATGATGTTAACATTGAGAAGAGAGGTAATATGAATTTTATTCAAATGTCTGTTCTTGTGGGAGAGCGGTTTCCGGGTTTATCTACGTTTAAATATCTCGCTCGCAACGATATGCTTGACGGTAAAGGTTTATGATCGCAAAGAAGACCTATTAGGCCACACACACACACTCTCTCTCTCTCTCTCTCTCTCTCTCTCTCCATATGTATGTATGTATATATATATCACATGCTTACATTTATATATATATATATATATATATATATATATATATATATATATGTGTGTGTGTGTGTGTGTGTGTGTGTGTGTGTGTGTGTGTGTTTAGATGTACAGACTGCCTGAAGTTATTATGCAAATAAAATAGACCTCAATTAATCAAAAAGTTCTGAACCAATATTTGTCAAATTCAAATTCTTCTATTTCTAGCCATAGTAAAATATTCAAGTTTTCTGCCATTTTTAATGGTTAGTTTTTGAGATATTTGGAATTTACAAAAATGTTCTGATTGGCGTTAGAATGTAGATTAAACTAATATTAGCATAAGATCTCCGAAAAATGATAAAAACTATTTTTCATTTTGTCCATATAATAAATAAATAAATAAATGTATATATATATATATATATATATATATATATATATATATGTGTGTGTGTGTGTGTGTGTGTGTGTGTTGAAATATGAGCAAAGGAAAGGATCTAACTACTGAAGAGCCGATAAATAGAAGTTATATATATATATATATATATATAAATAAATATAGATAAATAGAAGTTATATATATATATATATATATATATATATATATATATATATATATATATATATATATATATATATATATATATATATATATATATATATATATATATATATATATATATATATATATATATATATATATATATATATATATATATATATATATATATATATATATATATATATATATATATATATATATATATATATATATATATATATATATATATATATATATATATATATATATATATATATATATATATATATATATATATATATATATATATATATATATATATATATATATATATATATATATATATATATATATATATATATATATATATATATATATATATATATATATATATATATATATATATATAATTTACCGGACATTGGCATAGCAGTTAGAGTGTTTGCCAATGGCCCGGAGACCTGGGTTCAATCCCAGGTCGAGTCATACCAAAGACTCAAAAATGGTACTTGATGCCTCCTTGCTTAACACTCAGCATTACAAGGTACGGATCAAGGGTAAAGTAGAGCAATCCTGGGAAAGAGTAGCGCCCTCCCCTACACCTTGGTGTAGTAGCTATCGAAAAGGGAGCCTTCGGGTCACCCTCGACTATGGTCGCCAACTTTACTTTACTTATATATAATTTACGACTAAAAGCATCTTAAATTCGCAAAATACAGTGCTCAGTGAAAAATGTATTTAAACGAGCTGATACAATCTGACCTCATAATCGGTCACGTGAAACTCACAGTAATTATTTTTTACCCTGTTTTATTCCATAGTTTAAATATTGTTCAAAATGGTGTACAATACTTTGTGAACTGAGATCTGAAAAAAAATGTCCAGGCCAATCTCTTCTTCCTAAAGACAATTTATTATAGAGTGTAGACATTGGGCCAAGAATACATGAAAATTGACTCTTCTAAAATAATTTTCTTGGACGAATCTTTAGTGATATTTGATGAACTTGATCGATCTGCCAAAGGATGGATTTTATCCTATTCAGGCTTGTCTGTGTCTGGGCTAAAAGAAGGCAACACGGAGGCGGTAGTGAGATAAAATGAGTTGGATTTAATGACGAAACCATTATTAGCCCATTTAAAGTCGATGTAGAAGGTAAAATGAACAGTGCTAAATAATGTGATTTTATGGCCAAGGCATTCTTCGCATAATACAAATCCCAATCTAACAGTTTGAAAGCGAAGTGTGTATGTCTCATTTATCTAAGCTTACTCGTAAATTCTATGAGCACAAAAGATTTACTGTAAAGAAGATGATGGTTTGGCTATTATTGAATGTGAACTGAATCCGATTAAAAATCTATGGTACATTAAGGAAATGAAATGATAAAAAGGTAGCAAGTGATTTAACAGCAAAGAAAACCTCTGGGAAAAAAATTAAAACTATCATACTGAAAAGTGCACTTGCTCAAGTTAAATAATTTAACAAAATGAAATGATAATAGATTACTGGGTGGTTATTGAGAAGAAGGGTTACTATATTAAAAGGCATAAGATTCAAAGACTTATCATATGTGTTTGATATTTGTCTTATTGTAGGTATTGATTAATGTTTGATGAATTTATCACCATTTTTTAAGTAAAATGTGATTCTTTGGTTTTGCCGAATAACTTTTGACTGCAGATTTTTTTGAATACATCAAATTACGTCAATAACTTAAATGAAACACATTGATACGACCTAAGATTTTATATCAAGCTAAGGTTAGAAATCTATATAGGCTATTTAAAATTTGACAAATTATTCCAAACTCTATATGAATTATTGAAATTTACATGACTTTATATGTATATATATATATATATATATATATATATATGTGTGTGTGTGTGTGTGTGTGTGTGTGTGTGTGTGTGTGTGTGTGTGTGTGTGTGTGTGTAGTTGGGCAGCTGTCTTTCATTTAAGCATGTTTGATTAAATAATAAAGACAAATTTTGTCTCTATGATTTTATAAGTATCCTTTTAATTTGCAGCTAAGTGTCATGTTTTCAGGTGGGAATTAGTAGATGAATTTACCAAAATTGTCCCGAGCGCTTTCGGGCCTTTCATAGCCCGTCATCAGGGGTTGTTTGTATGTGTAAAGAGGGTTTTTTCAGGGATTTTAAAAGAGTTTTTAGGTTTTTCATAACATTACAAAATTACGTTAACGCAAAGTTGAATAAAACTGAGATGCTGATGACACCAAATGAATTTAAAAAAACAGAACGCTACCAACGGAAATAGAATATTAAGAAAAAGACTAAAGGCATTTAAAAAATTGTCACTATTTTCAAAATTAATACTATTGATTCATTTTTTTTTATTTTTAAAGGTCGGGTTTCTAGGATTTGTAGTCTTGGCTTATTAATTTCGTGTGATATTATAGTGGTGTTTTCAACTAGAATTTTTCGAAATTTGAATTTGGGAATAGAGGGGGTTTTAAGATGTAAGGCTATGGGAGCTAGAGTCATTAAGGTGCATAGAAAGACGTCTTGAAAGAGTTAGAAATTTATCATCGTAATTAGGAAGCAGTATGGAGCCATTCCATATATATATATTGTTGTGCTCCTTACATAAAAGACTCACCCTCCTCCATAAATACACGTCAACGAGAGCGTCAGACGGAGTTCACCAATCAGCGTGACACACTCACGTGTGATACCATTTGCGTAGTGGATGGATAGTCAGTACACCACTGAACTCTCTGCTTCCTATCAACTGATAACCGTTTAACCAGGTCATACTTTTATCTTGTTTCTGTTACTTATATGTATATGTTTTTCTGTCAACCCTTTTTGTGTTCCCCCTGTCTTTCTTTTGTCAACATCACCACACACACACACACACACACATATATATATATAGATATATATATATATATATATATATATATATACATATTTATTTTGTATAGTGACCGGTCCATATATATATATATACATATATATAATTTTTATTTCTATGACGATTTCTCTAACTCTAGTGACGTGAAAACCAGATATTATAATTTGTAAATAAAAAATATATTATAAAACAGATATTAGGAAAAAAATATTTTTAAAGAAGATAAAAACATCCGTACTGCTTGAAAATATTCAGGGGGTGTCCTCGTGGTGTAATGGTTAAAGCGATGGACTGCGGAATCGTAGTAAGCGAGTTCTTACTCCAGTCGCGCTATTACATTCACTTTCGGGCAAATACCCTTGGGAAAGGTATGAACCCCTTATCCTCCCAGCGATGGGTTAAATAGTACCATTACTGTTCTTCTGGAGAATAGCTTTGGCATTAAATAACCTACAAAGGTTGATAGGCCATTAAACAAAGATACTAAACACGAAAATATTCAACCAGTATCGTAGTTCCGAGCCTAAGGAAAAAATACCGGCGGCAGATACCAAGAGATAACACGTAAAAGTGCCAAATACACTAAGTTGAGAAAAACTAGAGGACGTAAAAGAGTCAGAAATTACCTACCCAGGTTCTATCGGACAGATCTTCAGGATAATTAACGTTATTCCCCCATTCATATTCTCCCATGGCCTCAAACTCAAACACGGACGCCTATATCAAATTGTTAGTGCAGGTCTGCAACGAGAGGGTTGCCTTTGGAAGATTTACGTCAACAACAGAAATCTGCACCATGAAAAACAAGCAGGAGAACCCAGTAGAAAATGTTTGCGATCACATCATCTCTGACATCTGACTGCTTACCTCCCCAAATTGTAATCCTCTTGATTATTATGTGTGGGGCGCTGCAGAGCGAGACACCAACAAAACTTTGGGCAACGCCAAAGATGAACAGTGGAGAAGGATAATGGCAGCAGTTACCTATTTACACAAATAAACAATCGGAAAACTTGCCGAAGATTCCGAAGACGTCAGGAGGCCGTAGTCGAAACATTTGGTGATTTCTTTGAATAATCTAATCGGTCGTATTTTAAGAGATCAATATCGTAAATATATATGACAAAATGAGATGCATGTGTTATTTTCCTTTTTTCAGTAGACGATAATTTACCCACCGTACCGTGTATATATATATATATATATATGTGTGTGTGTGTGTGTGCGTGTGTGTGTGTGTGTGTGTGTTGAAAATCTAAAAAGAAGCTTGGAAGAAAAGAAAAAACTCCTCTTATACCAGACCCATTCTCAGAAGAATTATCCGAATAGAAATTGAAAGATATGGTCACCTTTCATGCAACCTTTCTTTTTCATCTATATTTTTCCTCACTAAAAATATAAAATATACTGAACATTAAACTAGAATCAGTAATATATATGTATGTATATATATATATATATATATGATTTACGACTAAAAGCGTCTTAAATCCGCAAAATACAGTGCTCAATGAAAAATATATTTAAACCAGCTGATACAATCTGACTTCATAATCGGTTACGTGAAACTCATAGTCATCATTCTTAACTGTTTTATTCCATAGTGTGAATATTGTGCACTCACACACACATGCGCGCACACGCACATACAAACACACACACACATACAAACTCACACGCACATATATATGTGTATGTGTGTAGGTGGGAGTGTGCGTGTGTGTGTGATATCAGTGATAGGAGGGATTCGTTCTTTAATTAATACAATATATTTTCTCTGTAACTAGAAATGTGTTAATACATACGTATATATATGCATACATGCATACATACAAAAATATATAATGTGCATGAATGACTGCATCAATACACAACTGCAAATGCATTAATATGGATCTCTATTTATATATTGTCCGGTAACATTTTTGCCCTAGTCCGTCCATGTATATTTTCTGCCGATACATGAGCGTGTATAGCCATAATGTGTGCATTGTCCTTCCTTCCATAACAACATAGCAACAGAGGCCGGCCAAGATGCAAAGGCGTGTTTCTGTTAATAACAGTTATAAGCCCTCAAAATATCAGGACACAGAGATACTTCAGAAGCTGTTGGCATGTTCACTGTTCAATAAGCTCTTTCGCGTGAAACTTGTTGACATATTCCTTATCAAATTCGATTGTTCTCCACCAACTAATATCCCGTATCGTGTTCGCAACTGGCGCCTTAGCCGGGAAGAAAGGCGAGAACGGAAAAGGAATCAAATATGCTGGCGTTAACGGAAAGGTAAATGGCTACCATTTTTTATACTTTTTTTTTTTGCTTTTTTTGTGGGTGGGGATAGCTTTTTTTTCATCCTTTTTTATGTACTTCTATTTTCTTTTAGACTAAATCATTTATTTATATCATGGACATTTTCCCAGTTTTTCATTAAACACTATTTCTTTCGTTATTTGTTATCTTCTACCATCGTTTCTAAATTATCTATCATATCTATATAGATATAGATAGATGCACATACACACACACACACACACACACACACACAGCTAGCTAGCTAGCTAACTAGATAGATAGATATACACGACAAGGAAAAAGTTTGAAGCCACCCTGTATTTTGTAAAAAAACACCTTAAAATTATATAATATTGGATTATTTAAGTAAAAGATAAAATTTCTGAAATTATCGTGGTTTTGCTTTTATTTTGACAAAATAAAACCACCACTAAATAAATTCTTGGCATCCTTTCCTAATTTTTGAAAATAGGTAAATAGCAGACTTTCTCAACCATTTTTCATGTATCGAAAAGACTCACTCTCACTCTTTAGGTATTCCCTTTACACTCTCTTATGCAATCCATCTCATACAACTTCAATAAAAGAGAGGTCAGAAGATTAAGACAGTTAAATCATAATTCCTAAAATTCTGTTCCTTTTTTGACTCAGGTAATTTTGATGTAATTTAAAAGAGCGTTTCATATCGTTGTCTATTTGAAAGGTGTTTTTTTTTCAATTGCAGGTAAACCAAATAGTTTAGAATGTCTTTGCAAAATCGAACGATATTCTTCTTTTTTCATGATTCTTTTAACCTGAATCAAATATACCACCCCCTTACCCCAAAATATAACCACACCATAACAGTTCAACAAGCTGATTGAAGTCGATTTCTTACTTTTGAGAGTGACACTGGTTCCTGTCGAGATGAATTAAGTTCTATTGCCCACTCTGGAGCAGTTTTCTTTTTATACCTTTTGCTAGTTTCTAATTGCTCTTGTACGGAATACTGAACCCCATGTCAAGAAATCGTTAACTTTCTGGCAGTTGGTCTTTGGAAGTAGCTTTTTGAAAATAGAATTTCGATTAGTGCTTTCACCTCAATGCCTCACTGCTTTAATTTTGCCGTTTTGTGCAAATTACTCCAAAATTTAAAAAAATGAATTTTTAAAAAAAAACTATGAAAATACTGGTGTAATGACACCATATTTTACTCAAACCAGCAGCTACGTTTTGGTCAAAATAAATGTTCTGTGTAAACAGCAACCAATGTTACGAGACTATTCAGCGCTGAAATATCATTTACCAACGGTATCAACATTTAACTTTTAAAACGGAAGTACAAAGTGTATGTCAAAAGAAAACTCAGAGAAAAACCGTAAAATTAAAGCAAATAATGTATTTATTAAGGCAATGGGTGGTTTTTATTACAGAAAACAATATATGATGCTGTTGTTTGATAATTTCTTAGTGTTAAGTGCTTATTCTTTTCATAATAAAAGCAAATACACTCTAGTTACTTGACTTTTGTCTTTTACCTTTAAATACAAAAATATCTCATCTTAAGGTGTTTTTAATTGAAATACGGCGTCAACCAAAACTTTTTGATAGTAATATATATATATATATATATATATATATATATATATATATATATATATATGTTAAAACATGCACCCAAATAAATACGAGACTGTGCTGGAAGCTCCTTAGCCCAACTAAGAAACAAATTATATATATATATATATATATATATATATTTATATATATATAGTAATATATATATATATATATTTATATATATATAGTAATGTGAGGGTATTCCCACACACTCACAGAAACATATGCACACACATACACACACATCATTTGTCATGGAAATTTCCCCACCTTTTTATTCGTTAAACTTTATTTTTTATGTTACTAGTTATATTCGTATATCGTTTACAAATTTTACAACACACACACACACACACACACACATGTATATTTATATATATATACCACCAGCAAAATGTTTGGGTCTACAATGCATCTAAAAGCACGCACCTAAAATTAGATATTTTTGAATTTTCTTAGAAGAAAAGATAACTATTTCATTTAGTAAAGTATATCTCTATTTATTTTTCAATCTTTCTCCTGACTTTCTTTCCACATACCATCTTGTTTTACAACCAAATAGTTCAAATATAGTGTTGTCTGTCCACAGTATATAATGATAAATTAGGAATTTTTCAATGAGAAACATTATATTTTGTTTTCATCATTGACCCCTCTGTAAACCTTTTGAGGTCAAGAAATTTTTCTACTAGCTTAAACGTAATTACGGCTTGTAAACGTAACTCAGGAATAATTTTATAACACGGGTTACTGCTAGAAAGGAAAACATATTTTGACAAAACATAGCTGTTTCTTTTTGAAAGAAAGAAAGTATGTACCATTACAAAAGTATTTTCATGGGTTTTGTTTATTTACTTTTGAATTAAGAAATAATTTGCTTGAAATGTCAATATGAAAGCCTTTTACACATTGAAGTGATGGGCCATAATTAATGGTTGTAATGAATTATTTTTGTTAATCGTTTTATTTTTGCGATAATTTGTTGGCTCGGTAAAAACTCTGAGTTACAAAGTAATTCGTATTCAAAATGTTAGAGGTATGCTCGTGTAACCCTGCATGTCTGTATATGAAATTGACAGGTTTGTTTTGAAATCGACGGTGAACAAGATAAACATCGAGGATGCGATGTCAGCTGAGATGAGGATGACGTAACTCTGGAAAATTTTAAAGGTTGACCTGTTATTATCAGATTAGTTAACAGAATAATTAGCATAAGATATATAAGAGGATTTATAAGACGCAGAGTCAGATGTTTACCAGTTGGTCGATGAGTCGGTGTTGGGCAGATTCTTGGTCCAATCCAGTCAGTAGTTGAGACGACCGGCCCCATTGGGGGTAGGGCTTGGTCGGGGTGAAGAAAATGAAGTCAGTGTTTGTTTGTCTACCATTAATAAAACTCTCTGCGTTTCTAGGGACATGACGGAAATCTTCTTTTCTATTTCTATTTTTCTCGTTTTGCGACTGCTAGTGAATGTTGCTGAAAGAAAATAAATTTTCGTATCGAAACAACTGGGTCCGTTTTGTAATTGCGTAATGAGACGAATATTCGTATTGATTTCCGTATACATACACCTTTATATATATTTGCTGCCGTGTAGAAGGGACAACGTTAAAATGAGGGCATAAATTTAAATGTTATTGAAAAAAAACTATTCTCAAAGACCAACTGCAAAAAAATTGATAATTTCTTGACATGGTACTTACAAAGTAAGTGCAAATGTTGCAAAGTAAGTGCAAAGTAAGTGCAAATGTTGATAGAAAAAGAGCTGAAGCACCAAAAGTGTCTAATGAAAACCGCTCCAGAGTTGATAACTGAACTTGGTCATCTCGATAGCAACCCATGAGACTCTCTGAAGTGAACAATTGACTTAGATCAGCGCTGCTTTGCGGGTCCATTGCCATCGAGAAATACTTGCTATAGAAGATTAACTGGCAGAAAAATTTCTTAAAAACTTGACATTGAAAGAGTAGCAAAATACACCGAGAACAAATTTAAACTTTTGGTAGCAAGAATCTATGTAAGTAAAAAGCCTGCAGAAAAACTGCATGATTTTAGATTAAAATAAATTATTTCAATTAATATTAGTTTTTTTTTTAATGCAGACAGAAAATTTTGCTAAGAAATTAGTATTTTTGGTTTCTGTAATGGCATATCAACCTTTATAGGTTATTTAATGCCAAAGCCATTCTCCAAGAAGAAATGTAGTGGTACTATTTAACCCATAGCTGGAAGGATAAGAGGGTTCATACCTTTCCCCAGGGTATTTGCCCGAAAGTGAACGTAATAGCATGACTGGAGTACGAACTCGCTTACTATGATTCTGCAGTCCATCGCTTTAACCATTACACCACGAGGACACCCCCGGTAGTATTTGTCACATATCTGTGCTGAGTTTATTTTTCATATATTTAAAATAATCGAAGAAACATTATCTAAGGGTGCTGAATCCCAATTTTTTGCCAGCGGTAGTATATATATATGTGAAAACCTTTTTGTATTTTATTTTCAATTATATATTCGTGAGTGCTGGGTTACGCTTATCTTCTCAGTGAAGAAGCGCAACTCCGCTTTTAAAAAAAGAATCAGTTTAAATCCTGGCTAATGATAGGGTTCGTACATTTTTGGCACCAAAAGAAAATTTAAGTCTATCAAACTTTTTTTTTTTTGTCTTTTGTTTTTTGTCTTGAGGCATTTCTTAATATATATTGGTGGCAAACGTTAGTCTCACGAAATCCTGGCCCAACGCCATTATCTGAACGGAGGCTTGATGCAAGCTTGTACAGAAGACTGACAGCTATCCATGCTGCCTATTTCCACACTACAACCAATATTTTTCAATGGTTGGTCAAAGGCCGATGCAACTTGGCACTGGTGGTGTCAAGAGTAGTTACCAGACCGTGTTGGAAAACAATGTCGGACTGCCAACAGATGGCGTATGAATTCAAACTTATCCTCTTAAAGTGATTTCTCACAAAGTCTGCTGAGGCCTGTATACTCTAAAATTACACACACACACATATATATATATATATATATGTGTGTGTGTGTGTGTGTGTGTGTGTATGTGTGTGTGTGTGTGTGTGTGTGTGTTTTAAAGAAAGAAAAGGGAGGATTCAATACCAGCCAGTAGATAGCTGTTTGCTTGCTTTGTTTTACGGCGTATCTAACCTTTTCGAGTCATTTAACGCCGAATTAAAATTCAAACTATTCAGTTTAGCCTAAGTGTCATTTTTGTTAATAGACAGTTGAATGTCAAAACAGTCCTATTTAAAACAATTCAGTTTAGCACAGGTACAGTTTAGTTCTATTTAAAAACATTTCAAACAGTTAAGTATAGTATAAGTACGCGGTTTCAATGTCAAAAACAGCTCTATTTCAAGGAATTCAGTTTAGCATAAGTACGCAGATTTAACCCCTGGATAGGACCCAATAAAGAGCTACCACTTTGGCCAGAGTGGACCTGGGAGCAATGACAATAAAGAGGTAGTCCACATTTCGCAAAGCTCCAGCATTACGGGAACCTCACTATCAGATTGTTTAGTGTCATATCAGGACACTCGTTGGAGGGATCTAAGCCCTCTGCAGAGGTGCAGTCAGTGTATTTTACTGTTCCAGCCAAGGCCAATAGAGGATCAAACATAAAATAAAGGAAGTTAAACCCCATCCTTTATCTGCCGCTTCAGTTATAGTTTTATTTAGTTATTTTGTGAGCAAAAATTTGCAATCCTTAGATTTGGTCATTTATTTATATATATATACATCTACATCTATCTATCTATCTATCTATCTATCTCTCTCTCTATATATATATATATAAGTGTGTGTGTGTGTGTGTGTGTGTGTGTGTGTGTGTGTGTGTGTGTGTGTACTTTATTTCCTAGTCTAAATTTGCAATCCTTAAATTGGATCATTTATATATATATATATATATATATGGGGGGTACATTATTTCCTAATTTAAATTTGCACTCCTTAGATGGTGGTCATTTATATATATATATATATATATATATATGTGTGTGTGTGTGTGTGTGTGTGTGTGTGTACATTATTTCCTAGTTTAAAGATTGAAGTATCCATAAGTACAGAGTAATTGTTAAACTTGGTTAAAGTATATCGAGGCCGTAATGAAAACTAGATATTATATATTCGATGATCACCTTGTATTATTCTCTCGTAATTCTGAAGAATTACAAAAGAGAAATACTTAGAATATTTGCACAGTGCGGACCAAATCCAATATATTCTAAATTCCGAAAACTTATAAAAATATAGCCGACTGATTGATATTTTACAAAAATGCTTTGATGTGGGTGATGAAATCGGAGTACCAAAGACTAAGTTGATTAATTGTACTGAATGACTGCTACAGAAGAGTAAAGTTCGTTATATACGAAGATGAAGATCATCACTGGCTTGCTATTTTCCAATCACTCTCTTACTCACTCTTTCTGTCTCTCTGGGTCTGCTTGTCTTTCTTTGTTTTTTTCTGTCTGCCTCTCTCTCTCTCTCTCTCTCAATATATATATATATATATATATATATATATATATATATATATATATATATATATATATATATATATATCACTTTCTCTATCTCACTTATGGCCAGTTTTGGAATACTCTTTCGTAAATTTTTGTTAGATAAGTTCATCAAAGATGCAAAAGGATTGATGAGACAAAGAAAGAAAGAAAAAAAGAAAGAAACTGATGAATAAATAAAACTCAAAATGACGGAAGAAAAAACAGAATCAGTACAAAAGAATCAGATAGATAGATAGATAGATAGATAGATAGGTCATTGGAAATGATCATACGGGAGAAACTTTCAGTTCATAACTAAATCTATCCACGGACAAGGTTATATGTTAGAACAACATTTACCCATCCAGGGAATATCATATCTTCTCAACAATGATGTAGAAATGGTTCTATTTCGTTGTTTAATGACATATCAACCTTCGTAGATCATTTAATACCAAAGCCATACTCGTAGAAAAAGCAGTAATGGAACCGCTGGAGCGAGTGGTTTATACCATTCTTAGTTTGAATGTGAACGTTATGAAGCGACTGGGGTAGAAACCCGCTTACAAAGATATCTCAGTCCACTGTTAGCCACTACTTCACAGGAACTCATCTTTCTACCCAAAGAAACGGATTGATGTACTTTCTAAGGGCTTAAAAGTCATCAGCTTTCTGAGAAATTTGATTTAACTTCGTGGATTCCATTTTTCTTAACCAAAATCATTACGTCATCCACGTATTCAATTATTCAATTCATTCCAATCATTTCTATTACTTATATATATATATATATATATATATTGAGAAAGAAAGAAAGGAGAGATAGATAGATAGAGAGAGGTTGAGAGGTTGAGAGAGAGAGAGAGAGAGAGAGAGAGAGATTTAACTTATATATACCCATATCCATTAAAAATGATCATTTTGATATTATTATATTTTTGTGCAATTTCTTGTTGACCTATTTTTGAATACGGAATCAAAACAATAGGCTACATAAAGCCGTTTTATTATGATCAAACTATCACTGTGCCTGTATAGTGAAGAGCACAGGCTGACAGATAAACACATTAGCAAGATACCAGGTAGTCTCAGCGAATATGAAATACGAAAAAATGCTTTTTACAGAACTGTTCCTTTGGAGATTACTATCAACATAACTGAAAAGGAATATACAAAAGAGACAGCAAAATAGACTGCATATAACACACTATTTTCTTGGTTTTGTCAGTAACCGAAAGTCAAGATGCAAATTGAATAATAATAATAATAATAATAATAATAATAATAATAATAATAATAATAATAATAAAGAGAACTTGCGTTCTAGTATATTTTTTTTCCATTCTGGCGGACCACGAAGTTAAAATAAAAAAAGTTAGTGAAAAGATGTACAAAAACATGGACCTTGCCAGATAACTAAGAAAGCTTGGGAAGATGAGAGTGATGGTTATTCTAATTTTTATCTAGTGCGCTTGGAACGGCCCGAAAAAGTTTGAAAGAAAAACTGGAAATTAGAGGTAGAATCGAAACCATACAGACCAAAGTATGGTGGAAATTGGTTTTAATTCTCAAAAGAGGCCAGGGGACTTACGGAGACTTACTGTCACGCAGACATCAGTTAAAAACCACCAGTTAACGCTGATGTGCAATACTCACAAACAGTGATATAATAATAATAATAACAATTATTATTATTATTATTATTATTATTATTATTCAGCTTACCAGAACTAGTGATTGTCAAAAAAAAAAAAAACCTGCCAGACAATGCATTTGATAACAGATCGCTGCTCGGGCTTGAATAACCCTGTTTTGTTTGTTGACATTGTTAATACGCTTAAAACAAATATTTTTGTGAGAGTAAAATAATTCTCGCAGTGAACCAATTTGATTCTACAGCCCCAGCCGACTGGGCAAAGAGGCATTAGGGTTGGTAACCTTAACAGTTCATTTCTTCAACACATTTCTCAATCTAATCATGAGTTCGATTTCAATTCAGCAAAGAAGCTCAGATGACCACAGGGTAAAACTGAAAGGAAGTGAAAAAAAAGATCAGTACTTTGACCTAGCTTGAGAACATAAAAGTGACGGTGATACCCATTGTAATTGGTGCCCTTGGTATTGCCACCAAAGGATTGCTGCAGGGACTGGAGGATTTGGAATTAAGACAGAGAGGAGACCATCCAAACGACAGCATTGTTGAGATAGGTCCGAATACTAAGGAGAGCCCGAGAAACTTGAGGAAACTTGCAGTAAAAAAAAAAATATATCAGCTAACGCTAGCGTGAAAAATTGTCAAATAAGTGAAGTAATAATAATAATTTTTAAATCACTGGGATATTTTTTCAAATCTTTTCTCTCGTCTTCCCTTTAATGGTGTCCGTTCCCAATATTCCCAAGTACTTGTAACTTACCTTTTCTCACGTGATTCATCGATTTATGCTTATTATTATTAGCATGACAAAGTTTTCTATACTAAATTCCTGTATCCTGACAGTATATTCTCTCTGCCTGTAAATTACCCGAAACCAAACTGCATGGCAGAAATCACATCAAAGGGATAAACACTAGAACTGTACTCCCAGTAAGATACTCAGGATCATTTTTGTAGTGGACGAAGGAAGAACTTCAAGAAATGGACGAGAGAACAAGAAAATTAATGACGATACATAAGTACTTACATCCGTGAGATGATCTAGACAGACTATTTGTGTCAAGAAAAGCAGGAAGAAGTCAACTCACCTGCATTGAAGATAGCATCGGTGCATCGATGGGACGTCTCGAAGACGACATAAACAAAGCAAACGACTAATTACAGCGACCACAAACAACACAAACAAAGCAAACGACTAATTACAGCGACCACAAACAACACAAACAAAGCAAACGACTAATTACAGCGACCACAAACAACACAAACAAAGCAAACGACTAATTACAGCGACCACAAACAACACAAACAAAGCAAACGACTAATTACAGCGACCACAAACAACACAAACAAAGCAAACGACTAATTACAGCGACCACAAACAACACAAACAAAGCAAACGACTAATTACAGCGACCACAAACAACACAAACAAAGCAAACGACTAATTACAGCGACCACAAACAACACAAACAAAGCAAACGACTAATTACAGCGACCACAAACAACACAAACAAAGCAAACGACTAATTACAGCGACCACAAACAACACAAACAAAGCAAACGACTAATTACAGCGACCACAAACAACACAAACAAAGCAAACGACTAATTACAGCGACCACAAACAACACAAACAAAGCAAACGACTAATTACAGCGACCACAAACAACACAAACAAAGCAAACGACTAATTACAGCGACCACAAACAACACAAACAAAGCAAACGACTAATTACAGCGACCACAAACAACACAAACAAAGCAAACGACTAATTACAGCGACCACAAACAACACAAACAAAGCAAACGACTAATTACAGCGACCACAAACAACACAAACAAAGCAAACGACTAATTACAGCGACCACAAACAACACAAACAAAGCAAACGACTAATTACAGCGACCACAAACAACACAAACAAAGCAAACGACTAATTACAGCGACCACAAACAACACAAACAAAGCAAACGACTAATTACAGCGACCACAAACAACACAAACAAAGCAAACGACTAATTACAGCGACCACAAACAACACAAACAAAGCAAACGACTAATTACAGCGACCACAAACAACACAAACAAAGCAAACGACTAATTACAGCGACCACAAACAACACAAACAAAGCAAACGACTAATTACAGCGACCACAAACAACACAAACAAAGCAAACGACTAATTACAGCGACCACAAACAACACAAACAAAGCAAACGACTAATTACAGCGACCACAAACAACACAAACAAAGCAAACGACTAATTACAACGACCACAAACAACACAAACAAAGCAAACGACTAATCACAGCGACCACAAACAACACAAACAAAGCAAACGACTAATTACAGCGACCACAAACAACACAAACAAAGCAAACGACTAATTACAGCGACCACAAACAACACAAACAAAGCAAACGACTAATTACAGCGACCACAAACAACACAAACAAAGCAAACGACTAATTACAGCGACCACAAACAACACAAACAAAGCAAACGACTAATTACAGCGACCACAAACAACACAAACAAAGCAAACGACTAATTACAGCGACCACAAACAACACAAACAAAGCAAACGACTAATTACAGCGACCACAAACAACACAAACAAAGCAAACGACTAATTACAGCGACCACAAACAACACAAACAAAGCAAACGACTAATTACAGCGACCACAAACAACACAAACAAAGCAAACGACTAATTACAGCGACCACAAACAACACAAACAAAGCAAACGACTAATTACAGCGACCACAAACAACACAAACAAAGCAAACGACTAATTACAGCGACCACAAACAACATAAACAAAGCAAACGACTAATTACAGCGACCACAAACAACACAAACAAAGCAAACGACTAATTACAGCGACCACAAACAACATAAACAAAGCAAACGACTAATTACAGCGACCACAAACAACACAAACAAAGCAAACGACTAATTACAGCGACCACAAACAACACAAACAAAGCAAACGACTAATTACAGCGACCACAAACAACACAAACAACATACTAATTAAGAGAAGAACAATAACTTGATAACAAAAATGGGAAGGAAAACAAATGTGGGGGTATTTCTTAGAAAGAAAAACCTAAAGAATACTCAGGAATATCTTCTTGGTGTAATGGTTAAAGCGATGGACTGCGGGATCGTAATAAGTTCGAACTCAAGTCGCGCGATTACGTTCACTTTCAGACAAATACCTTTGGGAAAGGTATAAAACACCTTATCTTCCCAGCTATGGGTTAAATAGTACCACTATTACTCTTCTAAATGGGTGGCTTTGGCATTAAATAACCTATAAATGTTGATATGACATTAAACAAAGAAGCCGAAAAAGGACAAGTTTGCTAGACCATATAATAGATTCTTTGTCGGCAATTCACCTCTTGGCAACATTTTTTCCGTATAGCTTTGCTTTCCTTGAAGTTGTATTGATTAAAGTACAGTAAGTCACCTATTCCACTTGTTCCCCAATGTTAACTATGTTAAATCATATATATATATATATATATATATATATGACGCACCAAAAAGCAAATGTTGGTAATATGATGATAGACACGAAACAAATACTCATATAATGAGTGAATAAAGCATAAAAATATTTCAAGATTAGACACGGCTGGGTGAGGGAGGCGATCTACTATGAAATGTGGAAGAAATTTAAATTTGACCATAGGAACAAGTGGTATATGCAAAACCCAGAATCCATCGAATGAAATGAGACGCACAAAATTCTCTGAGATTTTGAGGTACAAACAAATCACCTGATACTAACCAGACTACGTGATAATCAACAAAAGGGTGGACTTTGCCATCCCGGGTGGCTTCAGCTCAAAAATTAAAGAGAGTGAAAAGAGAGAGGATTACCAAGACCTTGCAAGATTTGGATTGGCTTGGTTTGATTTGGTTTTATGGCATATAAACTTGAGCAGGTCATTAGATATATGATTACTAAACTAATTTTGTCGATAAAATTTTTTCACTCAGTTAAATGGTTTCACTTATTTCTATCTTATACGAATATTTCTATTTACTATTAATCATTTGTTTGTGCACAGTTTAATGTCTTCAAGTATTGCAATGTATCACTAACAATCCAATTAAACATCGGTCATTTGCTTACAGTCAGTTAAATGATCAACAGTTCTATATTAAACAATTCAGATAAGTACACAGTTTAGATGTCAAACAGTTCTATTTGACCCATAGATAGGTGCCTGTGGGGTAATGGTTATCGTCGTCGGAAATGGACACGGCGACACAAGTTCAAATCCTGGATGAGACTGACTGCATTTTACATAGCACTAAGAAAAGTATGAACCCAATTATTCTCCTTACAGCCATGGTTAAATAGTAGGACAGACTAGGTTCTTCAGCCTTGACAAGGCAACTAGTCTAGCAGAAGGAAAACTCTGAATTGAGACCTGTTAAACTCCACTTAAAGATTGACCTTGTGTCATATCCTGCTCGAGCGGAGGAGTTGGTAAATATGATAGGACCCTGTAAGTTGCTACCACTCCGGGTCAGAGTCGACCTGAGATCAATGGCAATGAAGGGATAGTCTGCATCCCCAAAGCTTCAGCATTACAGAAGCCCCATCTTAAGATTGTTTTGTGTCATAAGCAGGACACTCGTCGAGAGTCTAACCCCACAGCAGAGATGCAGTCGGTATATTCTATAGCCCCAGCAGACTGGGCCACTTTGTTAGTGAATTAAAAAATACAACGGAACATGAAGGTAACAGTGATACAACTTAGTACAAGGATTGGAAAACTTAGAAATCCAAGAAAATGTGGCGACCATCCAGTCTACGAAACAAAGCAAAGAAGGACTAATTACAGTGACCACAAACAACACAAACAACACACTAATTAAGAGAACAACAATAACTTGATAACAAAAATAGGAAGAAAAACAAATGTATGGATATATCTTAGAAAGAAAAACCTAACGAATACAAAAGTATGTCTTCTTGGTGAAATGGTTAAAGTGATGGACTGCGGTCTCATAATAAACGAGTTCGATTCTAGTCACGCGATTACGTTCACTTTCAGACAAGTTTGCTGTTTTATTAAGATCTGCCAGAATTCAGAGAAGAGTCCTGGAGACATGAAAAGCCTTGAGGCCACTCAAACTTCAGTTAAATACCATCAGGTAACGCTGATGTGAAAACCTTGCTCGGAGTAAAATGATAATAATGACCAACATATAAGGAATACAAAAATGTGCAGTTAGGGGCGAGCGGTAATCCACTGCTAACAGTTCAAATGAATAAAATTTCATCCAACTAATAAATGTTGGACACAAAAACCAGAACATGTCCTAAAAATGAAATTATCTTGGTTTGTTTATTAATGTTACATCAAACTTCTCGGGTTATTTAATGCCAAATCAACCCTTTTAGAAGAACAGTAAGTAAAGTTAGTAAAGTTGGGGACCGTAGTCGAGGGGGAACCAAAACGCTCCCTTTTCGATAGCTACTACACCGAGGTGTAGGGGAGGGCGGGGCACTACTCCTTTCCCTGGATTGCTCCACTTTGCCCTTGATCTTTACCTTATAATGCTGAGTGTTAAGCAAGCTAGCGATTGAACCCAGGTCTCCCGGGCCATTGGCGAACACTCTAACCATTATGCCAAGACAATAGTGGTACTATTTAATCCATAGATTGGAGTTCATGCCCTCCCCTAGGGTATTTGTCTGAGAGTGAACGTAATACAGCGACTGTAGTTTGAACGTGCGTACTACAAATCCACAGTCCAACGTTTTAACTATCACATCTTGAGGACATCCTCAAAATTCTTTTGGATTTTTATAACAATTTTTAATCACCTAACAGAAAGTGAAGGTCAGACTTTGTTTTAATTTACAAGAGAAACATACTATAGTATCTATTAAATTTTTCTGTACCAGCACATCGCTGAGTTATTGTAAAAAGATTGACAGAGAGTTGGAAAATCAGTGGAATATGAAGGTAACAGTATCAACACAACTTGCAAAAGAGAGCAGTTGAACTAGAGAAGAAATTGAAAATATACAAATCAAAGCAATGCCACAATCGACTGGAATACTTAGAAGAGTCCTGGAGATTTTAGAAGACTCACAGCCACTTTGTTGTATATTGACCTTTGACCTGGCCAAACATGCCATTTCCTAAGTGATACACCGGAAGGAAGTGACACATTCCAATGGCCAGTAATTGAAATAAATCGCGTAGGCGGATTTGGCTGACGAAATGGGACAAAGTAAAAGCCCATGGTACACTCATAGACTGATGCACTGGAAGAGAGTGACCTCTGAACTGCATGACAGTTATTTCTTCTTGATGACGATCAAACATGCCATTCCAAAGATTGGTTGGGCGATTGAGTGGACGATTGAACTATTAAATAACTCGGTAGAGATAGGAAGTCAGGAGTTGGAGAAAAGACGAGTTAGAGACAAGTTGTAGTAGAGAAAGCCAGCACTCGGCACAAAGCTGAACCCCCGGGCCTCCGGTTGAGCATCAAAAGGACGAGAAAGACACAACGCTGATGGCCATAAAAGTGGGGGTCAATATATTGCAGTTCTGTTCAGTCTCCAACTCCCTCTCACAGTAAAACCTTGAGTAACCCTTTTCGAACCCTTACAATAAAGTGAGAGGTATATTTTTTTAAAGAAGTTTTCGCTCGTCTTTATTATCGTGTCGTTATGATTCTTTCTGCATGTATAAGCATGTGTATATGTAGATGTATATGCATGTGAGTATATAACAACTTGACTCCCATGAAAACCAATCCATTAGAGCTAGTGGGAAAAGATCACAAGGAGTAAATTAATTGAATAATAAAAAAAATTGGTCATACTTAGTATCTAAATAACTTGTATATCATAATGTTTTCTGAGTCTCACTTTCCTTCTACTAACTTACACCCATCAACCTCACACACATGTACACACACACACGTGTATATATATATATATATATATATATATATATATATATATATATTATGAGAGAGATTCACATAGATGTAGCCAAAAAGGACACATGATCACCCAATCCTAATAGAACGTCTTTTTTCATATAATTTCAAAAGCATAAATGAATTATATTACAATTGTGCTCTCACATCACTGTATAATGTATTAAATTCGCCAGTTGATTAAAATATCTAAGCATGGACAATGTCCGAGCGCATATTTCCATCGGATCAGATTTGATATAATTATATTTGTTATAATCGTTGAAAGAATTCTATTTTTAAAGCAATCGTCAGAATCTCTTTCAATAATGCACACACACACACACACACACACACACACACACACACATACATATATATATATATATATATATAAAGAAGGCAAAATATCTTTTGGTTAAAATGATATGACAGATAAAAAAAATCATCTATATTTCGAAAGTGAAACCGAAAGAAAATTGATACAAAAGATTTTAATTTCATTCAGTTACTTTGAATGATTATATATATATATATATATATATACGAGAGTTGTTCAATAAGTTTAGCGAATTATTTTGAATTAGCAATTTTTTTCAGAATTTTTTTCCAGAAATGTAGACTGTTCATTGTTTAAGATTGGTTTAAAATAAAACTCATTTTAATTTCGCAAAAAATATTTCTTTTGATTATATTGAAAATGTCGACAAGAAACAGCAATCGCAACATTAACAAATAGGAAAAAAACTAGAAAACACAAATGAGAAGGAAAAATATATGAATTCTTCAGACAACAAAATGGGAAGGTTACATACGACAAGACCTGGGCATGGATAAGAAAGAGAAACCTGAAAGGAGAAACTGAATTTCTATCAAAAATAGCACAAAAAGCCATAAGAATCAATCATATGGAAAATGATAATTAATAATACACAACATTGTAGCAAGTGTAGCTTATGGTTAGAAATAGAGGAGATCTCTAATTGTATAGTAAATGAATGCATTAAGTTAGCACAAAATGAAATAAGACATGTAAAGATTGGGTAGGAATGGTGTTACACAAAGCATTGTGCAAGAGACTAAAATTCAATCATACTATCAAATCGCATATGCCTAAACCAGAAATCGTCCAAGAAAATAGTTATAAATAAATAAACCTAATACCAAACAGAAAACGAGAACTAGTTTTGATGACCAAGAAAAATGTATCTGGCATCTAATGAATTCCTCTGAGTAAAAATGAAAGAAGGCTATAAGATATAGAAATATTTGGACGTTGTCAGTGAACTAAAAAATGTGGAATATGAAGGTGGCGGTGATACCAGTTGTAGTTGGTGTACTTGGAACAGTTTCAAAACCCTTGGGAAAATGACAAGGAACTCGAAGTCAGAGGGAGGATGGAGACCATGGAAACCAAAAAATTGAGGAGATTGGCTAGAATTCTGAGAAGAGTCCTGGAGGCTTGAGGAGTCTTACCGTTACTCAGACTCGAGTGAAAGACAACTGATTATAACCGCTTTGAAAAATACGCAGAAAACTAATTAATCTTGCCTGAGGTATGAGAAAGTTGTTGAACTTGAGGGTGACGGTGATACCAATAGTAACTGGTGCACTTGGAACAGTCCCCAAAGGCTTGGAAAAATACTGAAGGAATAGGATATCAGGGCAAGAATCGAAACCATTTAGACTACAGAATTGTCAAAATTGGCAAGGATACTCAGAGATGATTTTGAAACCTGAGGAGAACTGGTCTCATACAGACTCTTGAGAAAGACCAAAAGCTAATGTTGGTTTGAACTACTCACAAGGAGTGAATTCCAAAGTAATGAAATAAAATTTTACCAAAAAGCCGGAGGAGAATGCAGGAGAACAAACCAACAACTGGATGCAAAGGAAGCATAACAATTTTGGAGTAAAATATGGGAAAAGACAGAACATAATGAAAAGGTCGAATAAGTAAATAACATGAAAAAAGAATTATAAGGATTCGGACATACACTTCGAATCGGTCCGGGTAACCCGGATGAAAGTAGCAAATTGGAAAACGCCAGCCCATTATGGATTAAATGTATTCTGGTTTATAAATTTACCTCCATCCATGAGAAACTGACTCATCAATTGAGTAGATGACAAGAAGAACTACTTATACCCAATTAGATGACTAAGAGAAAAATTACTCTGATTAAGAGGGACCCCCAAAAAGGAAGAGTCCCCAGTAACTATAGACCGATAACGTGTTTACCTATGATATTAAAAAATCCTAATCGCACAGATTAGAGAAGAGACCTATTACCCGCTTGTATACTGCAAACTGTTGTCCAAATAGCATAAAGCTTGCCAGAAGGTAACAAACGAAAGTGGTAACCTACGGTACAAGGATCAGCACATCCTGAAGAACAACAAAGCGATCCGTTAAAATGTTGCCATGATGTGTATTGACTTAAAGAAAACTTTGATATGGCCCCGAAAAGTTGGATAATAGATTGTCAGAAAATATACGAGATATCAAAGCCATTAAATACCTCACGGAAATCATTAAAAACTGAAAAGTAGATATGACACGAGGGGGAATTAATTTTCCTGGGGTAAAAATCTAAACCCATCTTCAGGGAAATGCACTTTCGCCATTACTTTTCGTAATAGCAATCATACCACTCAGTCCGTACTTAGAAAGTTCCCTATAGCTCCAAATTTACAAAATCACAAAAAAAAAAGATTTGTCACCTTATATGCAAGGACGACATCCAGCTGTTCCCCAAAAGTGAATAAGAATCGGAGACTCTGATACAAACAATAAGAATGTACAGCCAGGATATACGAATCAAAATTAGCATAGAAAATGTGCTATGCTGATAATGAAAAGTGGAAAGGGAAAATAAAGCAAGGAACAGAACTACCACATGAAGAAAAAGTCAGAACGGAGAAGAGAAAAATTTCAAATACTTGTTTGATATCAAATAGACATGTACCACCAAGTGCTCAAACATGTTAATGGCCGTATCTCTACGTATTAAGTAGTAGTTGAACCCTGTTGTGCACTTGCTGTGGAAAATTAACGAACTCAGGAAATTCTGTCGTGGTTCACTAACTCAGTGGTTTATTCACAACTACAATTTATAAGTTTTCTCCAGACCAATTTCTACTAAAATTACCGTCTTTGGATTTTGCCGTCGCTGCGGACCGTAGAGTGAAAATCAAAAAGAAAGACTATTACTTGGACCTTACCAGAGAGAAAAAAAGAAAGCTGTGGAACATGGGGATGATGGTGATACCAGTAGTAGCAGGTGTACTTGGAAGGGCTTCCAATGGCTTGGAAAATGAGACTAGAAGAGTTAGAAATCAGTGGATGAATCGAGACTACCCAGATGATAGCATTTTTGAGATCTGCCAGAATACTGAGATGAGTCCTGGACATATGAAAAAATGTATTGCCTCTCAAACTCAAGTGAAAGCCCACTGGCTAACGTTGGTTTGAAATACTCGCAAGGGGAGTCAATAATGATGATAACGAAGGATGAATACCTCGACCTTAAAAGAGAAATGATAAAAATGTGGAATATTCAGGGAGCAATGGTAAAATTCATTATTGAATAATTCCGAAAAACTTAAGACTAAACCACAAAAGTGTTAAAATCTGTTGTAATACTGAGAATAATTCTTGAAAGCTGAGATGGTTTGTTGTAACTCAGACTTCAGTGAAGACAATTTCTGCAGGCGGGGAAAAAACTCACAAAGAGAAGAATATACATGAAGTCAAAGAGAGAAATAATACAATGGTAGAAAGAAAAGTTTGAACAAAGAATAATTTTAATAAAGATGATGATGAGAAAATGGAGGGTGGGACTTAAAAGAGAAGTTTTGAAAGAAGAAAAATAAAAAAAAGTGATAATAATCCTATTGAAAAGTCAGAACGAACAACAATAATAACAAATTCAGTCAATTGAAGAGAGAGCTAGAGAATGTCGACCAAATAAGATGATTTCGTCTGGTTGAAAAAAAGAAGATCTTAAAAAGGGAAAATGAATTATTAATAAAGGCTGGAACTGGACAAACAACTTTACAAACAAATGAATAATTCTAGACAATAGCTGATGATGAGTTTGGTAAAAAAAAAGAACTGGCCCGAAAAATATCAACAATATTCTATGAATGTGATATACTGGTCGGGAACTTTTTTTTATCACACTTCACACAAGACTTAATGTGAAGTGCCCCACAGTAATACGGTTTTGAATATTATTTAGATTCCATCATCACTCTCCTTCGAGAGAACCTCAGGAACTGGGCAATATACATAATCCTTTATTAATTCAGGCAAGAGAGCAAATGTTTACAAGGGAAGCATGTCCCTTTGAAATAGATATGATTGTTCGGAAAAACTTCAGAGTAAAGTGTGATTGGATGATATAATATAAATCAATCTAAGTCAACGAGAAAATCCAAGCAAAAATAACAGATGTAAAATATAGCTACTGATATATATATATATATATATATATATATATATATATATATATATATATATATATAAGTTCTCTAACAAGCTCTAAGTACTTATCACTCATTTCGATTTCGTTCAGTTTTATTCTGTGGTCAGCCGGAACGGCAGAGTTCACTATTTGGTAGGTTCTCTTTTTTTGTTGATTATCACTAGGTCTGGTTGTCTGGCTGAGATTAATCGATCTGTTATTTTCATCATAAAACTATTCATAAAAATATTACATAATGTTTGTTAGATATTGCACTCAACGATATTAAGAAATGTACGTTTTTTGCGTTAAATTGCCTTTTCAGTATCCTTGTAATCCTTCTCTATTGAAATGTTTATTATATAATATATCTTTATTCATGGCAGCTTATTGCAATATGTGTATCTCAATATTAGACTGGAGGTCAACCATATATATATATATATATATATATATATATATATAACAAAATCACCCGATCAGTAAGGAGTTAAAAAGAAGAACAAATGGTGTTCATGATCTGCTCTGTCCGTTTTAGCAGAAAGTAAGTCTTTTTTTAAAACAGGTTTTTCCTCTCATTTTCTTGTAGGGCAGGACAGCTTGTTTCCAGTTCTTCTGATATGCGCATGCAAACACACACTCGCACTCAAACACACACACACACACACACACACAAAACATATATATATATATAGGAGTTAGACGAAATGATGGAAAGCAGGAATTAAAATTACGGAACCTATTTTTCGAGAACTCCGTGAAGGAGTCCCACAGCAGTCATGAAGAATATAACCAGAGTCTGTGATTGCCTATCTCATTCTGCTACGGTTTATTTATGTCTATTTAAAGCTGTAGACTCTATTCATACTCTGCTCCTTTCTCTTCAGTGACGAATAAGTGGATGTAGCGAAAAAACTTTGATTAAGCGAACCAACCGGTTCTTTGTATGTTCGTCACTTTTTCTCATGAGGTTACAACGGGAGTCAGAGAGGAAATTAAGTTTTAAGGCGATTACGATCAAACAAATTGCTCTCAGTTTACACATTGGTCTCTCATCAAAGAATCAAAAATTTATAAAAGAATGTAAGATGTGTACGGAGAACCATATTCTGATTTAAAATATTTAGCAACGGACTTATAATGGGTCTGCAATTATGAGCCCGAGTAGAAGAGATAGTCCATGGAGTGGGAATTCGCTAATTCACTGGAAAAGAAAAGGTTTTGGGCGCAGCAACCAGCAAAGAAGGTCATGTTAACTTGAAAGGAACCATCACTATTGATTTCTTTGAAAAAGGTGAAATTCTAAACATTGCTTTCTATTCCCAAATTCTTAGTAAAAATTCCCTTTATTGATAGAGAGATAATTTTTCTTATATGATATATTATGAGCAACATAAAATAAGAATCAGTTTAAGATCCAATATAGAAAAATAGATATGATGCTAATGACCGGGGAAAGACGTATCAAATGACCGGTCATTCGTTCAATAAAGAAAAGAGATCTTATAATAAACACCAATAAAAGAGGATGAATCAAAAGCTCCCTCTCGTAGGCAACGTGAAAAAAAGGGTTTGACAATAACCAACATTGAAAACGATATATCAAATGGTCGACCTCCGGTTTAATATTCAGATACATATATTGCAATAAGCAGCCATGAATAAAGATATATTATATAATAAACATGTCAATAGAGAAGGATTACAGGGATACTGAAAAGGCAATTTAACACAAAAGAACGTTAAATTCTTTATATTGTTAAGTGCAATATCTAATAAACATAATGTAATATTTTATGAATAGTTATATGATGAAAATAACTGATCAACTAATCTCGACTAGACAACCAGACCTCGTGATAGTCGACAAAAAAAAGAGAATCTGCCAAATAGTCAACTCTGCCGTTCCGGCTGACCACAGAATAAAACTGAACGAAAAAGCAGAAATAGTCATAAGTACCTAGAGCTTGTTAGAGGACTGAAAAAACTATGGAAGATGAAGGTGGCAGTGTTACCAATTGCGACTGAAACATTCGGTACAGTTGCCAAAGGATTCGTACCAGTAGTGGAGGATTAGGAAATAAGAGGATGAGTGGAGACCATCCAAACGACAGCATTGTCCAGATCGAACAGAATACTAAGTAGAGTCCTGGAGACACGAAGAAACTTTCTGTCACTCAGACTCCAGTGGAAAACAATCAGCTTGTTCTGATGTGAGGAAAACGATGACGTGGCTTAGAAAAGGAAACTTTAAGAGATAAATAGAATCTATCCAATCCAGACCTTATATTAATCAACAACAAAAAAAGAGTATATGTAAAATTGTGGACTTTGCTGTCCCGGCTGACCACTGAATAAAACTGAAAGAATGTGTAAAGAAGGATAAGTACCTCGACTTTGCAAGGGAATTGAAAAACTATGGCATATGAAGGTGACAATTATACTAATCGTAATTGGTGCTTTTGGTACAGAAACTAAATGATTATTAAAGGGACTGGAGGACTTGGAAGTTGGCGGACGAGTGAAGACCATCCAAACTACAGCATTATTGAGAACAGCCAGAATACTGAGAAGAGTCCTGGAGACTTGAGGAGACTTGCTGCTACTTAAACTCCAATGAAAAACTGTCAGCTAAAACTAGTGTGAAAAACTCTCAGGGAGCAAATAATAATTATAAAGAACTTGCAAAAATGTGAACTTTTATGTCCCAGCTGACTACAGAGTAAAATTGAAAGAGAGTAAAAAGAAGGATAAGTATATTGACCTTGCTAGGGAGTGGAAAATGGAGTGGAACATGAAAGTGACCATTGAGAAGTTACCTGGAGACTTGAGAAGACTTGCTGTCATTCAAACTCTAGTGACAAACCATCAGATCAACTAATCTCGGCTAGACAACCAGACCTAGTGATAGTCAACAAAAAAAGAGAACCTGTCAAATGAGTAATAATAATAATCATAGTAATAATCTACAGGATTTTTAGGTACAAACTGATCACCTAATCTCATCCAATAGAGCAGACCTAATCTTAATTATTAAAAAAAGAGAACGTACCATAAAGTGGTTAATGCCCTTCAAGCAAACCGCAAAGTGAAAAGAAAAAAGAAAAGACAGACAAATACTTGGACTTGGTAAAAGACCTAAATATATGTGAAACATGCGGGTGTTGGTAATACCAACTGTAATTAATGCGTTCGTAAGAGTTCCAAAAGGCTTGGAAAGGAAACAGGAGGAACTGGAAATCAAAGGAAGAATCGAGACAATCCAGACTACAGCATTGTTGAGGTCGGCCGAAATGCCGTGAAGAATCCTAGAGAAATGAGGACACTTGCTGTCAGTCAGGCTTCAGTGAAAACCCAGCAGCTAAACCTGGTGAGAAAACTCGTAAGGAGTTTAAAATAACAATATAAAAAGGCCTATATGGTTCCGTAAACTTGGATAATAAGATGTTCAAAATATCCAACAAAGTCTTAATCGTAACCCATAAGCCATGGAAACGTGGAAAATGGAATTAACAGCAGAAGGACAAATCCTATCTGAGGTTCAAATCCAAAGAGACATTTTCCAGGGAGATGGATTATTGCAAGTGATGTTTGTTGTAACAATAATGCTATTTAGTTATGTACTTGGGAAATCACAGTCGGCTAAAGATCCACAAAATTCCAGGAAAGATAAAACACCTTATGTGTATAGATGATAAAGATATTTACGTAAACTAAAGAACTACAAACCCTTGTAAGAACTATAGGAATATACAGCTAGTATAGAGGAATGGAATTTTGGATTGAAAAATGTGCTAACTTGATAATGAAGATCGAGAAAAGAGAACCGATGAAAGAGATAGAGATTCAAAATAAAGAAAGTATTCGAACTTTAGGAAAAATGGAAAACTATAAGTACATGAGAATCGATAAACCAGAAATAAAAGAAAAAGTAAGAAACGAGTATCTCAGAAAAACAAGAAAACTTGTTGAAACCAGACTCTCTAACAGAAATCATATCAAAGTTATACACACCTGGGAAGTCTCGATTGTAATATATATTCATATAAATACATATATATAAACTCATTCTTCAAATTGTCGAGGGAGGATCTCACGCAAATGGACAAAAGAACAAGGAAATTAAATCGATGATTATACACATGGAGGTGCCCGTGGTGTAATGGTTATCGTCGTAGGAAATGGACACGGTGACACGAGTTCAAATCCTAGACGAGACTAATTGCATTTCACATAGTACTAATACCCTTGGGAAAGGTATGAATCAAATTATTCTCCCTCCAGCTATAGGTAAATAGTAGGCCAGACTGTGTTCTTCAGCCTTGGCAACTAGTCTAGGAGAAGGAAAACTCTGAATTCAAATCTGTTAAACGCCGCTTAAAAATCCACCTTGTGTCATATCCTGCCCAAGCGGAGGGGTTGGTAAATATGATACACATTGCCTTACATCTAAGAGATGACATAGACTCTACGTATTAAGAGAAAGAGGAGAAAGAAGACTCACTATCATTGACGATCATAGATGCATCAATACAAGAAGGACTTCATTGGAAAGAACAAAGGTACTGATCCAAATTCAGCAACTCTCTCTATATCAGTGTACGTGGCCACTGAAACTTTGCTGAATTCGGCAAGATGAGAGGAAAAAAACAACAAAAAGTAGGAATGTGATATAATTGCGGAAGGATTTTTTTTTATATTATCATATTTCGATTTGTATATCTTACCTCTCGGTTTAGTTAGGCTTAGCGCATGGGTTAGTTAGGTGCACACATATAGTGCAGGTGTTCACGCGCGTGCAGGATGGATGTGACAATCACAGATGTCACAATAAAAACCCCAGATAGGATATAGGACCGGGGACGTGAATGACGTCGTGTCCAGAAGCGATGGTCTGAGGATTTTGGAATTTGAAAAAACAGTGAGTTGAGATTAAACGCAAGAGGAAGGAAGTTGTTTTTCGGAGCTCGCCGAGGCCAGGTCAGTAGTTTGCAGCGGGGTGCCGCACGTGGTGGGGTCAGATGGAAAAGTCAGGATAGAAAGAAGTTGTGTCTCTCTCCCCTCATGACTAAAAACCTTAAACTCAAAAAGGTAAATAAAAGTTTCGTACCTGAACCAAAAAAGAGAGTCGTAAGTGTTTCGAGTGTTTTCGGATTCCTATATGCGTATGAACATTATGAAAGTTTTAGGCATGTGAATATTTTTGTCCTATCTTAAATATATAACAGGAAGAACAAACGATAAGAAATATACCTGTGTGGTCATTTCATGTGATAAACTAACGAAATTGAACATGAGTGAACATGGATATGACTACGCAGAGGAAACCTGAAAAAAGAAAGTGAATTTTCTTTTTAATAGCAGCACAAAATGATGCCATAAGAGATAATCAAAATTAATAATACACAATAGAATTGCAAGAGTAGATTATGTGGAAACTGGGATGTGGTTGGTTATCATATAAGAAGGGAATGCAGCAAACAGATCCAACCATAGCCGGGTGTGAAAGAATTGAGAATTGAGCAAAAGACGAAAATTTACATTTACCATTTATGAGTATGGTACGTGGTGCTTTCCATAAGTTTCCAGACTTTTTTTGTACAGGCATTTAAAATTGTCGTAGACTCTTATAAATTCAGTATTTTATTGGTATATATCTTATGAGATGGCTGACCAATTCTTATGATTTCTGATTCAAATAAACAGCTAAGAGGCTGTCGTTATGAGACAATTGAGGAGATGAAAGAGGCTGTGACAAAGATCATTGACACGCTCACACGAGAGGACTTCCATGGGGCTTTCCATAAGTTGTTGGAACGGTACAACAAGTGCACTTCAGCCGGAGGAGATTACTTCGAAGGGGACTATAGTTTTATGTGTGTACTATCAATGAAAGTGCCCTTATGAAAAAAAAGTCTGGAAACTTATTAAATGATCCTCGTAAATGTACAAAGCATATTCCATCCCAGGAGATGAGTCGCTTAAAATTCTCTGCGAATGTGGGATGCAAACTCAATCTCAGTCTGAAGAACCGAGAAAAAGAAGACGTGACGTGTGGACTTCATTGTTTCAGATGACATAAGAGTGAAAAGAAATGCTGCATGATAGACAAATACCTGGATCTTGCCTGAGAGCTGAAAATGTTGTTGAACATAAAGGCGACGATGATACAAATTGTAGTTTGTGCGTATGGAACGACTTCATAAAGGCTTTGAAGAAGACTGAGGAAATTAGAAATTTAGAAATTTGAGAAAGAATCGAGACTATTCAGACCACTGCAATGTTGATATCATCTGATCCAGGCTAGGATAACAAACATAGTGATAGTCAAGAAAAAAAAAAAAAAAAAGAAAACTTGCCGAGTTGTAGACTTTGCCGTCGTGGCCAATCACCGAGTGAAAATCAAAGAAAACGAAACAAGTGACAAATACTTAAATTATAAAAAGCTATGAAACATGAAGGTAACAGTGACACCAATTTTTAATGGTGCAGTTGGAACAATCTTCAAAGGCTTAGTTAGAGCACTGGAGGAGTGGAAATAGGAGAAGGAGCTAAGACTTTGAAGTAAGCGCTTTTAATTTTTTTAATTTGATTTTAAGTATATATATATATATATATATATAGGTGTTATGGCATATCAAACTTTGTAGGTTATTCAATGCCAAATCCATTTGTATGCAAATCATCAGTTCTATTTCAAACAATTCAGTTTAGCATGAGAAAACATTTTATCAAAAACATTTCTTCTTCAAGCTATTCAGTTTGCGTAAAACAATTCTAATTCAAACAATTCAGTTTAGTATAAGCATAGATTTTGTTTACACACAGTTAAATGTTAAAACATTTTTATTTCAAATAAATCAGTTTAGCGTAAGTTCAATTTCAGTTTGAAAAACTGTTCCATTTCAAACAATTCAGCTTAGCATACAAAACAGTTCCATTTCAAATAATTTAGTTAAGCATAAGTATGCAGTTAACATGTCAAAACAGTAGTATTCCAAGGAATTCAGTTTACCAATAGTACGCACTTTGGTTCTATTTGACCAATAGATAGGACCCTATCAGGTGCTACCACTCCGAGCCAGAGTGGACCTGGGAGTGATGATAATGAAGGGGTACTCCAGCATTAGTGGAACTTCACCATCAGATTGTTTAGTTTCATATCCAGAACACTCGCTGTTGGTGAGGTTTCATTTCTCTGCAGAGGTGCAGTCGGTGTATTCTGCAGCTCCAGTCGACAGGGCAAAACTTATATTAATAACCCTTACTTGATGATTCAACAATCATATTTTACCTATTGACTAGACCCTAACAGGTACTACCACACAGATCAGAGGGGACCCAGGAGAAATGTCCAGGAATAGTTACTCCATATTCTCCAAAGCTTCAGGACTGGAGCCTCACGCAATTTATTTTTATACCCCTTGTTTACGGGGTCTCAGCTTACTATAGAGATGCAGTTGGCGAATTCTGCAACCCTAGCCGTCAGAGCGGAAGTTTTTGTTGATCAGCAAATATATTCCCATGTAAATTCCATAGAGAACGTTACTTGTGAGTTTGTCCTTTCTTTCACCAGAATGGTACAGTTTGTCTTGATCATCTTTCTTGAATGGTTAGCTAGTTGGGAGGTATATGGTCATATAACTACTGTTCTGTAGGTTAGAGTTTCTTGGATTTGCTCACAATAGCACGTAAAATCTGTGTGTATGCATTTACCAAACACAAGTTCACTTTTTCAGTTGTACTGATTTAAATTCAGTGTTTTCCTTCTAAATCAGTTGCCGTACCAATGTTAGATATTGAATAAGTCACTTATTAATTTTGTAAAGTAAGTGTAGAATTCAAAATATATGAATTCAAAATTTAAGAGGTAATTTGTTTGAAGAGTCATGGAAAATAACAAGTGATATGAGTGACAAGACTCGACCACTGGCTAACCTTTTTAACATTTCTCTGATTGGTAGGTTGAGTCATGAGAACAGGTCAGTTTGGTCAGTTAGGTAGAGTTAATTAGAGCTGTACAGACACCGTAACAATCGATCTCTAAAATGGCTATCACTCCAACCGTTCGGTAGACATGGGAAATCGGGTGAATAAATGCGTGAAAAATCAAAGAAAGTCTTTGTGTCTATTTATAAGAACAGAAATAGGCACAGAGACCAGGATAAAACAAGAACATCCGAAAAAGTACCAGATAGAAGACCTGAGAATCCAGACAGATAGTATAAGAAAAAGAATAAGAGGTATGAAACACCAAAGCTACAGAACTCAGACTTTTGCACTATTTACCGAAAAGTGGGGATTGGGGTATAAGAAATACTTCATATATTTCCCAAGACTTTTAGCGTGAAAAGTAAACAGCTTCGTTTATAATTTCAACTCGACTTCTTCATAACCGTTACGCCACGTACATTCATTTTTTTTTCTTTTTTGGCGTAATGTTTAGACAACTAGTATTACAAACATAAAGTAAAACATGACTTGGGAAAGTAAATAATATTGTTGATGAGGAGGATATTGATTCTGATGATCATTATATAACTCATTGAGGATTTTAAAAGTTATTCAAACTTCCTGCAGAAAGTCATAGAAAAGAATTTTATATTCAATTTTTTTCCAAAAGTCGTATCAAAATATCCGATCAATAAATATTTTTTTAATGGGAAAAGCGCATGACTCGTAAAACGGCTTGAAATGTGAAAAAAAAATCAAGCCATGTAGAAGTGCCCAGGCGAATTTGGATAATTTCAAATCAATCGGGATCTTTAAAAGTAGGACGCAGAAAATTCTGAGAGAAATCTACGATGCATATTGGAAAAGTGAGGGGAAAATTGATCATACAAAATTGAACATAAAAGAATGAAATCTAATGGAAAAATTGGCAAATCAGGAAGAGGCAGTATGCTTGATAAATAACCCAGAGAAAATGGTTGTGTAGATATATAGGCGCTGACAAATAAAAAGGCTCCTAGTTTTATCGTCATTTATATAGTATGATCTCGTAGATATTTTCTTACACCATTCATGATTTTTCTATATCGGTGAGACATAGAATACCCTGAATTTACTCCTTACCGAGAAGTAAGACCTCCAAGTAAATGATGTCTGTCCTGGGTATGACACTAAACTGCATTTGATGATTAGGATCAAGTTCTGGAGATCTAACGATTGTGCAGTACCTCTTTGTTGTAGTTACTCACAGGTCAACTCTGACCAGAAGTACCTGTCAAGTACCTGTGAAGCTCCAATCTATGAGTCAAGTAGTTATGTTTGAAAATTATTGGTATTATATAGGAAGACTTGATACCATATAATCGTTATAAATTATTTAGTTGAAGAGGACTTCCTTGAGGTCATTGCCTAGTCGGCGGAGAAATAACCGGTGATATCTCTGCAGAATGGTACGACCCCATCCCCAAAGAGCCTCCTGGATATGAAAGTAAACTATGCTGGAGCTTTAAAAAGAGCAAAGCACCCCTTCATTGCCATTGCTCCCATGTCCACTCGGAACCGGAGTGGTAACACAAGATAGGGCCTATCATTGGGTCAAATAGTACTAAAATGCGTCACTCAGCTAAACTCAATTGTTTGAAATAAAACTGTTTAGACATTTTACTGTGTGTGCATAAAAATGTTTATACTGAACTAAATTATTTGAATTAGAACTGTTTGACTAAATTGAATAGCTTGAGAAATGTTTTTGACGATTAAACTGTGTCCTTACACTTAAACTGCGTACTTATGCTAAACTGAATTGTGTGAAATGGGACTGTTTTTGACATCAAAATTGTACGAGGATCGTTAAATAAGTTTCCAGACTTTTTTCGTATGGGAAATTTTATTGATTGCACACACATGAAACTCAAGTCGCTTTCGAAGTAATCTCCTCCGGCTTCAATGCACTTGTTGTACCGTTCCAACAACCCCTGAAAGACTCCAGGAAAGTCCTCTTTTGTGAACGTGTCAATGACCTTCGTCACAGCCTCTTTCATCTGTTCGATTGTCGAATAGCGACAGCCTCTCAGCTTAGGGAATAACCAAAAAATATGATCTTCGTCACAGCCTCTTTCATCTGTTCGATTGTCTGGACTATAGGGAGGCTGAGGAACTGTCTTGATGCTCATCTTGGTCAAATAGTCTGTAACAAGGATGGAGATGTGGACTGGTGATTTGTCCTGGTGGAAATGCCGCTGACCCGATTTGAAGAGGGCTGACCTCCTCCGACGGAATCGTTTCCTGAACTCCCCTAAAACCTCAACTTAGTATTCCTTGTTGACTGTTTGTCCAGTGGAAACCCACTGCATGTAGATCATGTCAGTGCTGTCAAAAAAGGGATCATCAAAAGTTTGTGGGTGGATTTGCTCCGTCTGGCCTTCTTGGGTTTGTGAGAGCCAGCATGCTTCCACTGGGAACTCTGTCTCTTGGTCTCTGGGTAATAACAGTAGATCCAGCTTTCATCCCATGGTTTTTTTCCAAGTTTAAAACAAAATTTTATTGCATATCGTTCTTCTAAAGTCCAGATTGCATTTTTTAAATTCACCAGCTGTGACAATCAGGCTTTAGTAGGGTGTATTCCGATTCCTGCAGTAGCTGTTAATTTAAAACTGAAATCAAAAGAATTGGTCAGTCATCTCATCAGATGTATAGCAATAACATAATGAATTTTCGAGAGTCTACGACAATTTTAAATGCCTGTACAAAAAAAAGTCTGGAAACTTATTGACAGCACGTCGTACTTATCCTAAACTGAATTGTTTGAAAAAGAAAAAATTGGACATTTAACTGTGTGTAACTAAAAATCTATACTTATATTAAACTGAACCTTTTGAATTAGAAGTGTTTGAATAAACTGAATAGCTTGAAATAGAAATGTTTTGACAATTAAACTGTGTACTCATGTGAAAGTGAATCCTTTGGAATAGAACTGTTTATTTTTATAAAAATGGATTTGGCATTGAATAACCTACAAAATTTCATATTCCATAAAACCCAAACAACCAACCAACCATCCTTGTGCTTATAATCGTTTACTAAGAATTATTATTAGTTTCTTGAAACCATATCACTGTGTGCAAACCAATGATTATCATTAAAAAGAAATGATAAAATAAAAGTCATATAATTATTATTAGATATAAATACTTGGAACGATACAAATTTGTGCAAATTACTTGTATTAGATAAGAATACTAGATATCCTATATCAGTACGTTATATGCATTAAAAATACTTTCTTGAACGTAAAATTGTTAAGAAAGGATTATTTGTTAATTGAAACAATTTATCAGTATGCTGACAGATTATTATCATTATTAGATAGAAATAAATTCTATAAAGTTAAAACTAATAAATAGGAATATTTGAAATCATACAAGTCAACGGAAATTATTTGTATTTGATAGGAATACTTGATAGTCAGGATAGAAAGAAATTACGTGTCTCTCTCTCTCCTCATGTTGAAAAACCTTAAACTCAAAAAGGTAAATAAAAGATTCGTACCTGAACCAATTTCGTGTTTTTCGGATTCCCTATGTCTATTTCACGTATACGTATCTTGGTCGTATTTTTGGACGTGAATATATTACAATAATAGTATACAATATATACTGGATATTATTGGATTAACGTTGCATATCAACCATTGTTGGAATTATATTTTTCCTATATATTGAATATATGATTTGTAAACATATTTTGTAGATACACACAGTTAAATGAACAACCAGTTCTATGTCTAACTAATCAATTTAGTATGATTCAAGGTTAAAAGATTCCAAGTATTGCTTTGTATCACTAACAATTCACTTAAACATCCGTCATTTGTTTACACACTGTTAAATGATCAAACATTACTATTCCTAATAATTGAATTTAGCATGTAATTTGTTTTCACTGTTCAGATGACACTTCTATTCCACCAACTAATAGGACCCTATCAGGTGCTGTCACTCAGGGTCAGAGTGGACCTAGGCGCAACGATAACGAAGGGGTTCCACCGTCCCCAAAGCGCCAACATTACTGGAGCCTCACCATCAAGATTTTAATGTCATATGTAGGAAACTCATTGGGGGTCTTACCCCTCTGCGGGGATGCAATTTGTGTATCCTATAGCCTCAGCCGACTGGGCTGGTTTGGTTTCTTTGTTTAATGGCATATCAACCTTTTGTTGCATATTGACCTCCGACCAAGCCAAGCTGTCAAAATAGGAAATGCACCTGTGTAAATAACAGGTGCATCCGGTCGAAGATATCAGGAGATCAGGGGAGACCTTGACAGTCGTGGGGCTGAATTGAGTGCGAAATTGTGACGCTCGCAGGAAGTAGGTGGACGACAAATTATTATATAACCCCAGCGACAGGAAGTTGAGATTAGTTGGAGTTCAGGTCAGTTGGAGAGGCTGGGCCCACAGGCCTCCGGTTGAGTAGCCCAGGAAAACGGGAAAGAAATACTGCTATGGCCATAAGAGTGGGGGGTCAATATGTTGCAGTTCTGTTCAGTCTCCAACTCACCTCTCACATATAACCAATATCAACCCTTTCGAGAAGAAAGTGTGAGAGGTATATTTTTCTAAAGAAATGTGTCGCTCGTCTTTATTGTGTCGTCGTTATGATTCTGCATGCATATATGTATGTATAGTTGTTCATGGCTATACAATACTTTGTCGGTTATTTAATGCCGAAGCCAATCTCCTAGAAGAAGAGTCGTACTAATAAAGCCATCGCTGGGATGATAAGGGGGTTCATACCTTTCCCAAAAGCATTTGCCCGAAAGTGAACGTAATTGCGCGACTGGAGTTCGAACTCGCTCTGTACGATTCCGCAGTCTATCGCTTTAGCCATTACAACACAAGGACACCCTTGACCGGGCTAGAGATCATATAGCAGTAAAATGTAAGTATTAAGAATAGTTACTTGAAGCAAAAATCATTTACAAAGGATTATTATTAGGGACATGAAACGATATAATTCTGCGCAAACTAATAATCAATATTACATAAAAATAATTAAGATCGAATTATAAAAATTAGGTAAGAATACGTGAAACCATCAAACTGTGTGCAAAAATATATTAGAAACGAATACTTTTAAGGTTTGGTTTGGTTCCTAAGTTTAATGGCATATGAACCTTTGTAGTTTATTTAATGCCAAAGCCATTCTCCTCAAAGAATAGTAATGGTACTATTTAACCCATAACTGGGAGGATAAGGGGGTTCATACTTTTTCCCCAAACGTATTTGTACGAAAGTGAACGTAATAGCGCGACTGGAGTACGAACTCGCTTACTACAATTCCGCAGACCATCGCTTTAGCCATTACACTACGAAGAGATTCCCAATACTTTAAAGAAAAAACAAAAATATATAAATATAAACGTACAATTAATATGATTCCTTAACGTCTCAGCACGAATTAATTCTAGATGTGTTGACATGCCGTTAACATCAATCACCTGATCAATCAATCCATAGGCAAATGGTAAAATAAGTGGATACTGTAATATCTTAGCCCCATGAAGTTTTTTGCTGATCTTTACGTGACTTAGATGAGCAATTCTCCAAGTGTCTCTCAGGTCAACGTTAGGGTTAGTTGGCGAGAATAATCTCTTCTCCAACTAACATATGACAGGTTGTACAGGATTACAGGTTACCAGTAGCAAGGAGCGAATTCTGGCCAAACTTAAATGATCCCCATCCCAGGCCTAAGTCGAAGTTGCAAGTTCTTCTCATTGACTATTATTTAACCCTGGCTGCCAGGAGAAAAGATGGAATTATGTTCTTCCTTAGGACATTAGTGTTAAATGATATGCGAACAACCGCTTCCAGGACATTAATTAGGGTAATAGAGTCAATTTCCCACAATGACAACCGTTGCACTACTTGCGTCTCTCTCGGATAATGTTATATAATTGCGGAGGGATTTTTTTATATTATCAATTTCCGTTTTGTATAGCTTATCTTTCTGTTTAGTTAGGCTGAGAACCTTTCGGCTAAGTGCATGGGTTAGTTAGGTGCACTCATTGAATGCAGGTGTTCACACGCGTGCAGGGCGGATGTGACAATCACAGATGTCACAATAAAAAACCCAGATGGGAAAATAGGACTGGGGACGTGAATGACGTCGTGCCCGGAAGCGATGGGCTGAGGATTTTGGAATTTGAAAAAAAAAGTGAGTTGAGATTTAAACTCCGAATGAGAGAGTTAAGATTTGGGCTTGGACGAAGCAAGTCGATTTTCGGAGCTCGCCGAGGCCAGACCAGTAGTCTGCGGCGGGGAGCGCACGTGGTGGACTCAGATGGAAAAGTCAGGATAGAAAGAAATTGTGTGTGTCTCTCTCTCCTCATGTTGAAAAACCTTAAACTCAAAAAGGTAAATAAAAGTTTCGTACCTGAACCAATTTCGTGTTTTTCGGATTCCCTATGTCTATTTCACGTATACGTATCTTGGTTGTATTTTTGGATGTGAATATATTACAATAATAGTATGCAATATATACTGGATATTATTGGATTAACGTTGCAATAAATTTTTTAAGCCAATGGTTGTTGCTGATGTTAATCCTTCACTTAACATTTGATTATTGCATTGAAAAATTAATATGCATGGATCGACTTAATGTTATTTTTTTTCGGTTAAAAATTTGACCATTATATGAACGCAAAGATATTATTTTTATTTTTACTGTTTATTTTTTGTTTGTTTTTCCTTTTGGTTTCTTGAAATCCTTTCCCGGCTCCTTATCCAATAGGAGTGAGGGAAGGTAGTAATTATATATATTCTATGCATTTATACTTTTTGCTGCCTCTTTTGGGTAATATTTTCAGTAAAATTAATGGTATTCACTATAGGAAATGAGCAGACCCGCTAATAGCAATTATTATTATTTTACCAGTCGCGAGTTTTTTACACAATTGTTAGCTGATGATCTTTTACTGAAATCTGAGTAACAACAAATCTCCTTAGGTCTCCAGGATTTCTCTCAGAATTCTGGCCGATTATTATTATTGTTGTGGTTCTTGTTGTAGTTTTTAAATACTTGAATCCATTCAACTGTGTGCAGATCGTTTATTCTAAATAGGAATTCATTAAATAAGATGATTGTGCAAACAAATTATTATTACTATTATTTACTCATTTGAGTTTTTCACATCAGTGTTAGCTGATGGTCTTTCACTGGAGTTTGAGTGACAGCAAGTCTCCTCAAATCTCCAGGACTCTTCTCAGTATTCTGGCTGTTCTCAATAATGCTGTAGTTTGGATAGTCCCCACTCGTCCGCCAACTTCCAAGTCATCCAATCCCTTGAATAACCCTTTAGTTACTGTACCAAAAGCACCAATCAAAATTGGTATAATTGTTACCATCTTGTTTCATAGGTTTTTTTTTCAGTTCTCTAGGAAGGTCAAGGTACTTATCCTTCTTTTCACTCTTTCAGTTTTATTCAGTGATCAGCCGGGACAGCAAAATCCACAATTTTGGAAATTCTCTTTTTTGTTGTTTTTGATAAATCATTAGGTCTTGTCTTCTGGCCGAGATTAGGTGATCCATTGTTATGTCAAAATTCCACAGGAATTTATGTGTGTCATTTTCTAGGACAGATGCTGGGTTGTGCATATACCAATTGTTCATATGGTAAAATTTAAATTTCTTGCTCATCTCCCAGTGCATCACCTTGCCCACCCAGTCGTCTCTAGTCTTATACTCCTTCTGTGCTAATTTGCTGTATTTCGCTTATGTGATTGATGGTTTCATCTCTGTCACCGCATTGCCTACATTTGCTATTATTATTATTATTATTATTGGAGCGTTTTTCACACCAACACTAACTAATGGTTTATTTTACTCCTTTGAGAATTTTTCACGCCAGATTTGTTGATAGTTTTTCACAGGAATTTAAGGGATAACAAGTCTCAACTGTCAATGACATTTCTCTGTATTCTGGCTGATCTTAATAACGCTACAGTTTGGGTTGTCTCCAGTTGTCCTCAAATTTCTAAGTATTCCAGTCCTTTTACCAAACCTTGGTAGATTGTTTCAAACTCGCCAATTATAAATGGTGTCACCGTCACTGTCATGCATTTTAGTTCTTTGGGAAAATGTAGATATTTATCTCTCTTTTTGCTTTTTTTATTGTTTATTGGACGCTAAAATTCACAATTCTGTAGGCTCGATTTTTTAGTTGACTATCACTAGATCTGGTTGTCTGGCTGGCATTTAGTGATCTATTTGTATCGCAAAATCCCAGACAATTTTATGTGTCTCATTCTTTTGGACGAATTCTGAATTGTGCATATACCACGTGTTCTTATTGTCAAAATTAAATTTCTCATGGTCAAAATTAAATAAAATGTATCACCAAGTCGTGTATATTCTTACATTTATATTTTTACCATTGTTATTTTCTCTTTTGAGAGTTTTTCACACCAGTATTAGCTATTGGTTTTTCACTGGAGTCTGATTGACAGCAAATGCCTTAAGTCTCAAGGAATCTTCAAAGTATTCTGGCGGATCTCAAAATTGCTGTAGTTTGTATGGTCTACACTCGTCCTCTTATTTCAAAGTCCCGCACTTCCTGCACCAAAGTTTGGTGACTATACTGAGCTCACCAATTACAATTATAACCCCCTTATTCTCCCTCCAGCTATGGATAAATAGTAGGACGGACTAGGTTCTTCAGCCTTGGTGAGGCAACTAGTCTAGGAGAAGGAAAACTCTGAATTCAAACCTGTTAAACTCCGCTTAAAAATTGACCTTGTGTCATATCCTGTCCGAGCGGAGGGGTTGGTAAATAGTACCAATTACAATTATAATCACCGACACTTTCATGTTCCATAGTTTTTTTCAGTTCTCTAGCAAGGTCTAGGTACTTATCTTTCTTTTTGCCTTTTTCTGTTATATTGTGAGCTTTTCAGGCCAGGCTTTCACTGGAATCTTATTATATCTCCTCGGGCTTTAGTGTTCTGAGAGATTTTAACAATCCTATAGTCTGAATTATCTCGATTCTTCCTCCGATTTCCTATCGTTTCTTGCCAAGTCGGCTGGGGCAGTAGAATACACCGACTGCTCCTCTGCAGTGGCGTAAGACCCTCCCCACTTCGAATGTCCTGGATATGACTCTAGACAATCTTATGGTGAGGTTCCAGTGACGCAGGGACTTTGGGGAATGCGAAGTCCTCCCCCCACTTCATTATCATCGCTCCCAGGCCAACTCTGGCCCGAAATTGTAGCACCTGATAGGGCCCTAACTATGGGTTAAATAGAACTAACTGCATACTTATGCTAAACTGAATTGTTTGAATTAAAACTGTTTGACTAAACTGAATAACTTGGATAGAAATGTTTTTTGACTATTAAACTGCACTTACATTTAAACAGCGCGTTTATCCTAAACTGAATTGTTTGAAATGGATGTTTTTTAAAAATTGAAACTGTACTTACATTAAACTGAATTGTTTAATATGGAACTGTTTTGACATTTAACTGTGTTTAAACAGTATCTGTTCTTATACTAAACTGAATAAGCTGAATTAGAACTGTTTTGACAATTAAATTGTGTACTAATGCTAAACTTAATTGTTTGAAATAGAGCTGACTATTCGCATTTGGCGTTAAATAACTTACAAAGGTTGATATGCCATAAAACCCAACCAACGAACCAACAACAAACTGTTCCATTCATCTGACTACAATTGATATCACTATCACTGGCATATTCCTCATTTTTTTTTTCTCTGGGAAGTTTCAAGTATGTGTTTATCTTTTCGCTCTGCTTTATTTTCACTTCATGGTCCGATAAAACGTCAAAATCTACTTAACGATAAATTCTCTCTTCTTTTGTTGTTGTTAATTTGTACATGGTCTGGTATTCTGGGAGAAATTTGGTGATTCTGTTGTAGCCAAAAAATCCCAGAGTATTTTACGTGCCTCATTTTCTAAGACAGATTCTAGTTTGAGCATATACCTTTTGGTAGTATGGTCAAACTTCCGTTTCTTCTATAGTTCCCAGAGGAGATTAGGTGATCCGTTGGTATGTCAAAGTTCCACAGGAGTTTATGCGTGTCATTTTCTAGGACAGATGCTGGGTTGTGCATATACCAATTGTTCTTATGGTAGAATTTAAATTCCTTGCACATCTCCCAGTGCATCACCTTTTCCATCAAGTCGTCTCTAGTCTTGTACTCCTTCTGTGCTAGTTTTCTGCGTGCATTTACGATATGTTAATCATTTCTGTCTGGATACTCTCCTTTTATAGTCATGACTACAACTCCTTTGCAATCTCCTCTGTCACTTGAATTTGTTTTTTATTTAATGGCTTATTAACCTTCTCAGGTTATTTAATGCCAAATCTATCCTTTTAATAGGACAGTCGTGGTACTATTCAATCCATAGATAAGGGGGTTCATACCTTTTCCAAGGGTATTTGTCCGAAAGTGATCGTAATACCGCCACTGGATTTTGAAAGTACGTACTACGATTCCACAGTCGAGTGCTTTAACCATTACATCACAAGGACACCACTCATCCTTGCAAAAGAACAGTAGACATCGTATTTAACTTATAGTTGGGAAGATAAGGCGGTTCATGCCTTTCCCAAAGCTATTTGTCTGAAAGTGAACGTAATAGTGAGACACAATTTCAAACTCGCGTACTACAATTCTGCAGTCCAGCGCTTTAACCATTACACCACGTGGACACCCGCCTTGTTACTTGAAGTAACTATGTAGTTGCTTTTTATCCCATTTCTACTTCCTAGTTTTTGTGCTTTTTATTCTGCACTCATGCTGCCTCCGCTGTAATTGGCTGCAGAAAACAGTCCTTCTTTGCTCTTCTTAATATATTATTTTAGTTTTTGCCTTGTGGGGTTGGCGTTAAATAACTTTACAAAGGTTGATATGCCATAAATCAAAACAACCAACCAACCAACATATCCCTTGTGGCATCTACGCAATCCTCAATGCTGGTGAGTTTTCTTCCTCTTTATTTTCTTGACACAAACAGTCTGCGTATGTCAACTCTCCGATGTCAGGCATTATGCAAAATAATTTCTTTGTTATTTGGTCAATTTGTCTTATTTCCTCCCTTGACCATCTAAAGAATGGTCCTTAGTATCCTACAATGGTGACTGTCCTAGTGTTTATGTCTTTGATGAGATTTCTGCCCCAGAATTTGATTTCGAGAATCTTTCTCGTTCTTTTATGGCACTCTTTTCTGATTGTCCCTTCATCTACTTTAAGTTAATGGTATCTGCTTCCAGTATTTTAAGTATTTGTAGTTTTATTTACCCACAATCATTCGAATGCATTCCTAATTAGATAGTTATAATCCTTTCATAGTTTCTTCTTCCTCATTTTTTATTAGGTGCATGCCACATTTTTCAATGTCAAATTCCATTGTTATATCCTGGCTGTATATTCTAATTGTTTGTATCTGAGTCTCAAGTACTTGTTCTTTTTTTTTTCTTTTTTGCAAATAAGTTTATGTCATCCATATACATAATACGATTAATCTTTTCCTGTGTACGTTTCTTTGGTACATGGTTAAGTTGAATCACTGCCACTACAAATATCAATGGCCAAATCACATCTCTTTGTAAGATGCCTCTTTGGATTTTTTTTTTTACCTCAGTTATGGTTTGACCACTCGCAATCAATTCCATCGTCCCCTTTTCCATGGTATTCGGGATTAAATTTACATTTATATCGGTTATTTTGTACGTTTTCAAACACTATATTATCCAAGTTTGCGATACCTTATCATTGGACTTCTTGCAGTCAATCAATGACATGTCTATATTTTTCTATCTTTTCATACCATCTTTGAGAATGTACTGGTCTTTATATGGTCGGTTAATTGTCCCTTTAGTTCCTCAACAGCATCTATTTTCTTCTTCTGGAAATAGTCCGCAGCCTACATGCGAGTAATAGATTTATTCTTTCATCGGTATAGTCAGGATTTTCCACAACATAGGTAAACACATTATTGGTGTATACTTGCTGGGTATGGCCCTTTTTTGGGGAGGTCCTCCTGATTTAGCGTAGTTTTCCTCATGTATATAATCATGAACAGGATTTTTCCAATTTGGTACTTACTTGAGTGTTTCTCTTAGCGAGTCCTGGAGTATGTTCGCCCGGGAACCTTCTTTGTGTCCCAGTATTTTTTTTTTTTCATTTTATAAATCCATTCAGCATCTTTTATGGTTTTTACATATTTTAATGAATTTTTTTTGTTTCTGTTGCATCCGGTTCGCCATTTGGGATTGTGCAATTTCCATTAACGAGTTTGTAGAATTTTTTCCGTTATTTTGGAATGTCGTATTTTGTTTGTATTATTTTGCTCTGTCCCGCTGTCTTTTGAATCTACTTTCTTTTAATTTATTCCTTCCACTTGTTTCGTCAGACTTGAGAGAAGTTGTCTTTTGGGGATCTTTTCTTTCCGTTGGGTTCCTGTATGTTTCACTTTCCGAAGTAGTATCGCTTGTTGGCGCTGTTTATTTATTTCTCCATCTTGCCTCATTTCTCATTCAGGTGTTATATCTCTGTTGAGATTCCTTAGAGGGATACATCTATAATCACTGACTAGTTTTGCTTCTCGATAGATTAACTCGTTTAATTTGGCGATGATGTCTGTTGGGATATGTTGCAGTACGTAGGTCTCTACGGTAACTTTTTCCAGTCTTGATTCATTTGGGATGGTAATATAGCCTTTTGTTCACTCATGACATTTTTATTAATTAAACATTTGCCCTATCTCCTTGCGTTAATATTGATGTATATCTGGGTTCTGCGGTTTGTTGGTTTTCACTATTTTGTTTCAAATCGTTTAGAAATCTCTCCATCCGATTTACTTGTTCATATATTTCTACTATCTCAAGATCAGAAAACAGCTTTTCTTTGAAATAAACCAAGCTTGTTCGGTAAGTTTTTGACTTGTATCAAATCTTGCAGATTCTGTCAAGATCTCCATCTTCTGTTTCCAATATCCTCTTTGTGTAGAATTGCTTTTAAAATAACAGAGGAATACTATTTTCTTTTTTGTCTTCTGTTGTTCTAATATTTTTATAGTATTGTTGTTTTTCTCTTTTTGAAAAAAAGAACAGCCAACATTAGCAGAATGCCTATCATTTATCTTGTATTTGCTATCAAGGGAGCACCTGCCAAAAATGACACCCAGACCCACGTTGATTTGAATTGGATTTTTTCATGAGTAGTATAAAGGGGCTTTAGCGGATCCAGGGTTGATTGATATCTACGTTCCTATTACAGATGGAACCTGATACTCTTTGTAAAACAGAACACTTAAACGTGCCACAAAAAACTTAGACATTTTAGAATCCAAAGTTTTAACTTAGTTTTAAAAAAAAACAATGATCACTTTTGTAAAACATAACACTTAAACGTGCCACAAAAAACTTAGACATTTTAGAATACAAAGTTTTAACTTAGTTTTAAAAAAAACAATGATCACCTTTGTAAAACAGAACACTTAAACGTGCCACAAAAAACTTAGACATTTTAGAATACAAAGTTTTAACTTAGTTTTAAAAAAAAAACAATGATCACTTTTTTTGCAAAAGTTTTATGATTTAAAAAGAAACTCGTTAAGTGAGCCACTCTATTTCTCTTGAGTTTTTTTCTGATTGATAATAATGTTTAAGAACTTGCACACGAGACAATTTGGGGATTAAATAATACCATACTTTCTCTGGACTTCTAAATCTATTATTTGCCTTTTCTTTAAAAACAGATTGGTTCATTTATACCTATATATGACCCTTCGTTAGCTACCTTTGCACATTGGAGGTGCCAGTTGTGTAATATTTATCGTCGAAGGAAATGGACACGACGACACGAGTTCAAACCCTGAACGAGACTGATTGCATTTCACATAGCACTAATACCCTTGGGAAAGGTATGAATCCTATTATTCTTCCTCCAGCTATGGGTAAATAGTAGAACAGACTGGGTTCTTCAGCCTTGGTGAGGAAAGTAGTCTAGGAGAAGGAAAACTCTGAATTCAAATCTGTTAAACTCCGCTTAAAAATTGACCTTGTGTCATATCCTTCCCGAGCCGAGGGGGTTGGTATATATGATAAAATATTACACTACATAGAAAATGGACATGACGACACGAGTTCAAAGCCTGGACGAGACTGATTGCATTTCACATAGCACTAATACCCTTGGGAAAGGTATGAATCCAATAATTCTCCCTCCAGATATGGGTAAATAGTAGGACAGACTGTGTTCTTCAGCCTTGGTGAGGCAACTAGTCTAGGAGAAAGAAAACGCTGAATTCAAACCTGTTAAACTCTGCTTAAAAATTGACCTTGTGTCATATCCTGCCCGAGCGGAGGGGTTGGTAAATATGGTTAGCAACCTTTGCAAAAATAATTACAGTTCAGTGACCGGGCAGGTAGAGGAAGAGAAAGAGACTGAGACACAGACGGAATGTGAGTAGTAAAATTACAGCCATTCATTTTTTTTTTAATTTTTTCTAAACCTTCTCCGCCTTTTATCTGTTATGATCATTTAATGGTTTACAACTTATTGAATTTCCAGGTTTTTTAAATACTAAACATAAGGCAAAGCTTTTTACTCGTTTTAAACACGTTTCAATAAATATCAAAGAATATAAATTTATAATGTTTTATTGTTCTCAGCCTAGATTTTCATCGTCTTAATTCAGATACCGTCTCAAACATCAGATTTTTTTGGTAAACTCTTACTAGGTCTTGTCGTCTGACCGAGATAAGATGATCTGTTTGTATCTCAAAATCTCAAAAAAAAAAAATTGTGCGCCTTTATTTTCTTGGGCGGTTTGTGAGTTGTGTACATATCATTTGTTCCTAGGGTCAAATTTAAACTCATTATAGATAGGAATAGTTACTTAGAACCATATAATTGTTTGCAAATTATTACTATTATACTGGAATAGTCGAAATCATAAAATTGGAATAGTCAAAATCATAAAATTACTATTAGATTGGAATAGTCGAAATGATAAAATTGGAAGAGTCGAAATTATAAATTTGGAATAGTCGAAACCATAAAAGTAGAACAGTGGAAATCATAAAATCACTATTAGATTGAAATAGTCGAAATCATAAAATTGTTTACAAATTATTATCTGAATAATTAAGAAATATATAAGAGGTCCTGGGTATGACAAAAACCAGTATCTGATAGTGTCGTTCTAGTTCGGGCGATCTAACACGTGTGGGGTACCTGTTCATTGCCACTACCCTCACTATAATTTTGACCCAGAGAGACTTAGTTTCTGTTAGTTTCGTGTATAGGTCAAATCGATGCGTTTCAATGTTAATCTTGTCCAGGCAGCTGGAGCTGTCGAATAAACTGTCTGCACCTCTGCAGAGGGGTAAATCCCGACTACGAGTGTCCAGGATATGATACTAAACAATCTGATGTTGAGGTTGCAATGATGCTGGAGCTTTGAGGAATGCGGAGCACCCCTTCATTGTCATCGCCTCCTGGTCCACTGTGATATGGCGTAGTATCACCTGATAGGGTCCTATCTTTGGGTCAAATAGAACTAAAATGTTTACCTATGCTAAACTGAATTGTTTGAAATAAAATTTTATTTGTATAAAAATAGATCTGGAGTTAAATAACCAACAAGGTTTGGTATGCCATAAACCCAGACAAACAAATGTTCTTCATATTTGATACAAACAAAAACTCCCAAGAAACATTAAAACAAAAAACATAAACAGGAACGTACTATTAATACAGTACCGTAACCTCTAGACATAAAATAACCCTAGACGTATTGATAAGCCTTTAAAATCAATCAATCAATTTAAATGAATGTTCTCTTAAGTTGACTTTAAATTGAATTTCTCGGATAGCTCCTTGCAAATTCAGTTGCTTTAACGCTAAAAGAAACGAGTAGCAAATATTTTTAGGATGATAAGAGGGTTCATACCATTCCCAAGGGTATTTTCCGAAAGTGAAACTAATAGCGTGACTGGAGTTTGAACTCGCTTACTACGATTACACAGACCATCACATTAACCATTACACCACGAACATACGTGCTGGAATTTTTTTCTAATTTTTTGTCTGTTTTCCGATAGTTAGCGAATGTGATCGTGTATAAGTTGATCTCATGCATAGATCCAACCTTGATTAATGATCACAAACTAATTCAAGTGGAGGTGCCCGTGGTGTAATGGCTATCGTCGAAGGAAATGGACACGACGACACGAGTTCAAATCCTGGACGAGACTGATTGCATTTCACATACCGCTAATACACGTGGGAAAGGTATGAATACAATTATTCTCCCACCAGCTAAGGGGTAAATAGTCGGACAGACTGGGTTCTTCAGCCTTGGTGAAAGTAGTCTAGGAGAAGGAAAACTCTGAATTCAAATCTGTTAAACTCCGCTTAAAAATTGACCTTGTGTCATATCCTTCCCGAGCGGAGGGGTTGGTATATATGATAAAATCTTGCACTACATAGAAAATGGACACGACGACACGAGTTCAAAGCCTGGACGAGACTGATTGCATTTCATATAGCACTAATACCCTTGGGAAAGGTATGAATCCAATAATTCTCCCTCCAGCGATGGGTAAATAGTAGGACAGACTGTGTTCTTCAGCCTTGGTGAGGCAAGTAGTCTAGGAGAAGGAAAACTCTGAATTCAAACCTGTTAAACTCCGCTTAAAAATTGACCTTGTGTCATATCCTTCCCGAGCGGAGGGGTTGGTATATATGATAAAATCTTACACTACATCAGTTGACTGCGCCCTATAATGAAATTACTTTAAAAGGAAGTGTTGACAAGGGGGATGATATATCTGATAAGTGAACTGGCTACTGGATCAGATGTCATAGAAAAAAATATCAAAATATCAATTTAGATGTCCTTGACAAATAGAATGGCATAGATTTTGTAAATGAAATATATACTTTCTACCCGCTCACCACTTATGGCGCTTGCATGGCAAGAATTTTAAAATCTTGGAGATCATTACGCTGGAATAATTGTGAAATTTCTTTTCGAAGTTAATCTTTCCTACGATGCCCAATTTTTGCCTTACAAAATTAAAATTTACAAATTGACGCCATGATTTTAGTTAAAGGTCATCTTTCTAAAATTCGACTTTTACTTGAACATATACGGTTGGGATTTTTCTATACGAAACTAAAGTTCTGTGAACATAGAACGGTAAATACAGCGATCTTTCTTGTTGATTTAATCTTCTTTTTTTTTCTCCCACTTTTTTTCATTTTTCTTTTCGTCCACTTGCTTTTTTATCCACTTGATCCCCTTTCATTCCCTTCTCTCTCTCTCTCTCTCTCTCTCTCTCTCTCTCTCTCTCTCTCTCTCTCTTATTTTTCCCTTTGTCTCCTTTTATTTTTTTGTCTTTCTCTTTCTTTTTTGTCATCTTATCTTCTCTTTACCCCCTCTCTCTCCCTCCCTCTCTCTCTCTCTCTATCTCTCTTCTCAGTTTCCTTTATCGCCTCATCTTCTTTTATTTTTTCTCCCTTTTTCTCCTCTTTTGCTTTTTTCTCTCTCTTTCTCTCTCTCCCCCCTCTCCCTCTCTATCTCTTTCCTCGTTTCCCCTTCTCTCATTATTTTCTTTTTTTCTTTCGCGCCTTCTTCACTTCTATTCTTTCTGTCTCTCTTCCTTTTTTCCTCTTTTCTCTCTCTCTCTCTCTCTCTCTCTCTCTCTTTCCATTGCTCTCTCTCTCTCACTCTGTCCATCGCTCTCTCTCTCTCTCTCGCTCTCTCTCAATTTTCCTTCAGCTCCTGATCTTCTTTAAATCTTTTCTCTTCCTTTATTCCCCCCTCTCTCTCTCTCTCTGTCTGTCTGTCTCTCTCTCTCTCTTGTCTTCATTTTCCTTTATTTTATCTTTTTCCTTTTTCTCCTTCGTTTCTCTTTTAGCTTTTCTTTCTCTCGCTCCCCCTTTCTTTTCCAATTTTTCTTTTACCAATCATTTATCTCTCTTCACTTTCTTCTTTTTTTCTCTCCCTCTCTCTTTCTCACTCCCTCTCTCTCTTTCTTTCTCTTTTTTATTCTCTTTTTTTTTCCTTTCTCTCCTGCTCTTCTCTTTTTGCCTTCGTTTCCGACTCTACACGTTTATTACAGTTAACCATTTTCTTTTCCGTTTTCTCGTCTTCCTCCTACTACTTCTAAGCTCTCTACTTCTTCTTCCACACATTCACATTTTCACACCCCCACTTCTTGCATCCTCCTCCAAAACCACTTCCTGTCTCATTCATTTGTTTCCGCTGTACACACTTCCCTTTCCATCTATTCCTCCAACCCGTGTTTAAACAAGCCTCAGTTTAATTTGATTTCGCCTATTGCGGATATTTGATCCGCACTTTTTTTAATACTTGTATCTAATCTCTCATGATTTTACAGATCCCTTTGATTTAAAATCTCGTTCGGGGAGTTGGCAGTTTGTTTGTATCCTATTGATTTTAGTAATCGATAAGAATGGCAAATAATTGAAAACCAATTTTGTCAGCTTGACTATATAACCACACTTCAATCCATAAATAAAATTACCACTTTTTATTGAACAAATCGTGTCTGCCTGCTCTACATGTAGCTGCATAAATACTTGTATCATTTAAAGATTGTAAAGAAAGGAAGAAATCTTGAAGAGGACATTAGACTACATCTGGGGTTGTAATACCTGTTATTTATCGGTCAAATCAATATGCTGAAAGATAATTCAGTCTAGAGAGAATTACTTAAAACTGTGTGTAAAAATTATCATTATATTACTCACTGTGAGTTTTTCACACCAATACTAACCGTTGATTTTCATTGGAAACAAAGAGACAGCAAGTCAGGACTCTTATAATTATTCCTATATTGCAATGATCGGAACATCTTGAATTCTTCTTTGGATTACTAATTTCTACATTCTCTTTTCTATATTCTTGGAGATTGTTCTGTTTGGTTTGGTTTGGTTTGGTTTCTTTGTTTAATGGCATATCAACTCTTTTTAGGTTATTTAATGCCAAATCCATTCTCCTAGAAGAACAGTAGTAGATTGTTCTGTGTACTCTGATTATGATTAAGATTATCATTATTTCTCTCCAAGTGATTTTTTCACTCTTTATCATCATCATCATCATGTCGTGCCGCTAGCACGGATATCCCTGACCTCTCTCGCCACTCCTCCCTATCATTCATCGCCTCTGGCAGGTCTTCAGGGCTACATCCCGTATCTTCACATAGCTGCTGTATGTATGTTCGAGCTGGTCGTCCTGCTTTTGCTTGGCCATATGCGGGGGTCCACAGGGGTACATCACTTATGAGCTCGTCCTTGCTTCTCCTGCAGTGTCCAGCATGTCTAGTTCGTCTAGCTTGGATAGTTTTCGTGATTGGAGGCAGATGGCCGTATAGTTGGTGTCTTGTGGGGTGTTGCTGCCAGGACTTGTTCAATATTGCTCGCAACATTCTTATGTAATATATATATATATATATCACAGCAACAACAGCAAAAATATATCAGATATCAAAGAGGGGTAAAGCAGACTAAGGTAAATACATTCCAAGAAAAAAAGAGAATGGCTTCTATATAAAACCCATTACTAACTGAAAACATTCAAACTACGAACATGAGTATTACTAAAAGAATCATATAATCTTCTGGATTATATGGGAATACTTGAAACAACTTATCTGAATGAAACTTATTTTTCTTCATAGAAATACTCGGTATCATATGTGAGCAAAACCGTTTGGTTTAGTTGGGGTTTATGGCATATTGTTAGTCGATTATTTAATGCCAAATCCCCTTTATACATATATATATATATATATATATCAGGTATAAAGGATTTGGTTAGGTTGGTTTTTATGGCATATCAACCATTGCAGTTTGTTTAATGCCAAATTCCCTTCATACATATATATTAAAAGTATATGGTTTGGTTTGGTTTAGTTGGGTTTTATGGTATATCAACCATTGGAGGTTCTTTAAAGCCAAATCCTCTTTAAACGTATTGATTAAATATATATGATTTGGTTTGGTTGGGTTTTATATCATATCAACCATTGTCGGTTATCTAATGCCAAATCCTCTTAATGGTTTGGTTTGGGTTTATGGCATATCAACTATTGTAGGTTATTTAATGCCGAATCATATTTCTATAAATATACTAAATATATATGGTTTCGTTTGGTTCAGTAGAGTTTGGGTTTTATGGCATATCAAACATAGTAGATTATTTAACGCCAAATCCTGTTTATGCATATATATTTAATATATATGATTTGTAAACACATTTTGTAGATAAAATTCTTAAATGAGGCAGAGCTTATTTTGCGCACAGATGTTTTCTCATGTAGTTTATTCTAGTTTACCCATAGATAGAGCATTATCTGGTGCTATCAGATCGGGACTGAGTGCATCTGGGAGCAATTGAAATTAAGGGGTACGCCACATTCCTCAAATCTCCAAGGCTGGACTCTCGCCGTCAGATGTCATATACCGGACACTCGTTGGGTGAAGGGTCTTAACCCTCTGCAGATGTACAATGGGGTTATTTTACAGCCCCAGCCGACTGGGCTGAAGAGGCAACAATTAAAATAGTGTAAATATAAACATATATTGAACTTAATAAAATAGCGCTATACATGTCGTTAAAATTGATCAGTCTTTGATAAAGATAACGCCCTGTCGGCTGGGGCCGTAGAATATACCAACTGCATCTTTGGAGAAGGGTAAGACCCCACGTCCAACGAATATCCTAGATATGACTCTAAACAATTTGATGGTGAGTTTCCAGTAATGCTCAAACTTTGGGGAATGTGGAGTACCCCATCATTGCCATCGCTCCCAGGTGTACTCTGGCCCGAAGAGATAGCACCTGATAGGGTTCTCTCTACGCGTTAAATAGAACTAAACTGTATTCTAATGTAAAACTGAATTGCTTGAAATAGAAATGTTTTTGACATTGAAACTGTGTACTGATGCTAAACTGAATTGTTTGAAAGAGATCTGTTTTTTGCATTGAGACTTTGTTCTTATGCTAAACTGAATTGTTTGAGATAGAATTGTTTTTTGTCGTTGAAAGTGTGAACTTATGTTTAACTGAATTCTTTGAAATAGAGCTATTTATATGTATAAAAATGGATTCGTCATTAATGTCCTACAATGTTTGATGTTCCATAGAACCAAACCTACCTAAACCAACCCAGAGAATACACAAAGAATTCAAGTGTGATCAAGTAATTTTTATGTTTAAAAAGATAATAAACACAAATCAATCGGGAATGCCAGAAAAGACAAGGGAGAGGATAAACGAGAAATGAAGACGACGAAATAGTTTAATTTCTACGAAGTCTAATCCCTCTTTTCAACAACTGGTTCTTTTGACTATTATTTATAATGAAAAGGTGGAAGCATTCTCGTCGGGAAAATGGTGACGTTAATAACGAAGAAGAGCCGATGAATCTAGAGAAGTCCCTTAGAAAACGTAGAATGTTCATCTGCTTCTTTTTTTTACTTTCCCGTTCTGCTTATCGTCCGACCCTGAATTGAGGCCACTTAG